>VDFB02353493.1:121845771-122108168 GCA_007258455.2 Sequoia sempervirens
GAGGGTAGAGGGTTTAGGGTATAGCTAGGATGTTGGAGGGTATTATATTTGTTGGCCTCCTACAATGATTTAATAACTAAGCCTTTACATTCATGATTTAGAGACTGGACATCTAACCTAAGTAGCTATTCAATCATCATGAAGGTGCATTTAACTTGTCAACCCAGGGACGTGAACTTGAAATGGGTCAGCACATTATGTGCACTAGGGGCTCAATTAGCCATTGCATTCTACGACTAAGAAACACAATACTGAAAGTAAATTGCTGGAAAGAAATGAAACAAATTTTGAACATCAACCGACAACTATGCTAAGCTGAAATGCAAAACAAGAATGGAAATTTGAACAACAAAAAAGAAACTACTCTATCTGCTTCGGCTATAGGAATAGTCACATAATGAAATTCTAGTGGTTGTAGGAACAGTCTATGCTAGATGTCTAACTAAACACTAAACAGTAAGCAATACTAAGCTAATGTTAAACTAAGAAGATGAATTACTTACCAAGTGGGCCCCCTTGGATAAGTATCCTCTAAACTAACAAGAACTCAAATGCTTGAACTCAAAACTTTTATTTCATTCACTATAAATCATGCATACAAAGAGTAATGTATCTGTATTGTTGAAACTAGAGAATGCAAGTACAATACCAAATCATGCAACTCCTGAGGAAGGAGCATCAAATTATTATTTATACTAAAGCTAAATAGGGTAGTCAACTCCATGACTAGGAGGACGCCATTTAGGGAAAACAAGGGAAAGTGGAGCGATGGTAGTTACACATGCGAGGAATCTAGCCAGACATGCAAATCAAGCACAGATTCAGCACAATAGTAATGCCCATGCATGCTCGATCATTAAGGTCCACTACAAGGCATTTATGCTTAGTTGCATGAATAATCTTTGCTTCCAGTTGCCTTTGACTTGGATAGATTCCTCAGCTGGATGTTATGGTGCATCCCCAGTTGGCGGTGTCTTCCTCAACTTATCTCATTAAATCTACATGACATATTCAATACGCATAATAACCACACATCTATATCCATTCTAAGAAACATCCATTAATCACATGAAAAATAAATATAGATAACCCACATAATATGCCAAATGTCATTAAAGCTTGCAGAAATAGGATATTGTCAAATGTTAATGGTTTGAGGGAAACATTATGCCAATACAAACACTTAAGCATCAAATTCCATGACATCTATTAGCAAATAGACTATATATTTTACCCAAAATTAAACCAAAAACTAGGCTCATCACTCCCCCCAACCTAACATTTTGTTGGTCCTCCAACAAGGGAAGGGTTGTTCTTCTACTTGGTCAAAGCTCTAAAATTTGCAACAAAGATTTTTCCAACATCAGTGGTTGTAGTGCGTGAGTTTGGGTCCCAATAGAATCCTCCCAATCTACCAAACCTATTCCATCTCTTCCTTTCTGTAGCAACATGAAACTGGTAAAATCTAAAATTTGGCATGGGCCACATGATCATGGGTGGTTGGAAAGTCGGGGGAATCCAGTCTCACCCTTGTGCTCTCCCAATCTCAATATACCTCTCAATTCTTTTTAGGGAGGTAGCATAATTATGGATGGAATGAGGCTCATCCTGTTTCATCTCATCAGTCAAACTATTCCATCTCTAGGATAAACATCTCCTCATGGTCTCTTCCTTTGTTTTTGTATTTACCTCATACTTATTGTAAAATTTCTCAATCCAAGGCATAATTCTATTGGCATAACTTGGTTTGAGCATCATTTTTCATCATTCTTTGTAAATGTCCCTTGGGTTCCTCGATTCAACTCTAACATGCAAGGTAATATCGGATTCCAATTGTTTATATGCACTATGTTGTTGTCCCCAACTAATCTCATTTTGTACCCAAGAAATGAATGCTCTCAATTGAATATCTCCAACATTCATCAACGGATTCCAATCATGGTTTTTTGTGATAGTATAATTATGTATAAAATTCACATAGCAAATTTTTCATTTCAGGTGAGGCAATCCTATAAGCATTGAAGAATTCCATGGGGGTTTCAATAGAAGGATTCAAACCTGAGGCAATTGTGGACATCTTAAAAGAGAGATACCTCTCCTTTAGGAGTAGAGCATAGACTCTTGGAGGATCTCTACATTCCAAAATATTTGGCACCAAGACTACCATATCATCTACCCTTTGCTTCAGGGTGGCAATTTCTACATTTTTATCCTCAATTTCTTCATCCCTCTTTTGAATTTCCTCCTTTAATTTTTGTTTTTCCTTTTTCCATTCTTCCTCTCTTCTTTGTATTTCTTTCCATAAATTCAAAAGAATTGCATGCATTGTAAAATTAGGAGGCTTATGGATTCCTACCAGTATTTTTGGTGGTAGCTCCTCATATGGTACTATCTGCATGGACTCGGGCTGTCTAGTTATCTTGGGCTGTAAAGGTACTATTTCTTCTTCCTTTATTTGTGGGGACTATTTTTCTTACTCTTGTAGTGGCTATAGGAACTCCTGTTATGGTTCTGGCTATTGCTGCAGGACCTCTTGCTCATGCTGCAAGGAGTCCTGATTTTCCTCCAATTCTTCTGTAATGTTAGCAAGATTAGCCAGTGTTATATTTGTTTCTCTCTTAAATATGTCTCCTTCTCCTTCAACATTCTCCTGCTCCATTGGAGCTTCAGGGTCCTCATGTGAGGTCTCACTAGGTTTAGGGCTTTCTTGTGGAGGCATCCCAAATGCAGGCCCAACTGGTCTTGATTTCCTTGGAGATCTCACATTTTCCTTTGGCTGCAAGATGAAAAATATTATCCTTCATCTTCTTAGAACTTGGCACCACTCTTTTTACAGGCTAGATTTTAGCCTTCCCTTTTCTCATTTCTACTTCTCTCTGCTATGCCATAGTTTTCATGAGGGTTTCAAGCAGAATTTCATCATCAGAATGTAAGGGATTTCTTTTTTTGTATGCTTTGTTTCAGAAGAACTGATTTCTATAGCTTCTTTTTGCTATAGGAAGATTCACACTAGAGCCAACACCAGAGGTTGAAGCACTAGGAATGGATTCAATTGTGCTTACCCTCCTACTAGACCTACGGGATTGAGGTATAGCCCTAGGTGGCAAATGATCAGCTTTGATAAACTCTTCCCAATTCATTCCAGATACATCATGCAGAGATTGTTCAACTAACAATTTAATTAGGAAATGGTGGGAAACAAAATTATCCCTACCTTTTTGAGTTTCGGCCGCCATGATTAAGAGAAGATTGTACAGCATGTTAGGAAAATTCATCCTTTTGTCGTACCTCATATGATTCAAAAGCTTGAAGTGGACAAAGTGCAAGTTTGACTAGTGACCCTCACAGGTGATGTATTTGATGACATACATGGCTATCTTCTTCCACAGCTTAGGAAAAGACATTGTCTTTGTGCCCTATTTGACTATGCTCAATGGGGGATCATTTGGCTCTATAAATTTAGCCCTAGCTGACCTAGTGTCTCTAGAAGCAAGGTAATTTTCACCATCAACAGGTAACCCTGTAACCTCTGCAATTCTTTCCTCTGTTGTGACAACTTCCAACCCTTTTACTGTGGATTTTACCTCTGAAAATGTCTAAGAAAATTCAAGGGAAATTCCTTCATCAAAACCATCCAACTTCAAAAAGTAATCTATCCATCCATAGTTTTGAAATTCGGCCAAGAATTGTGCATCCTACAGTAAAATACCATGCACCATGGGTTCATTTCAAATTAACCCACCTCCCATTGTCTAGCAACTTCTTTTCCTGTAATTCCCCTTTTTCTAGTACCACCCTACTAAATTTCTAGCGCTACTACCAACTGACTTTCTTTTCTTTTCTTTTGCAACTGTGGCTCAACTCAATATTTCGATAGGGTTGATAATGGCAAGAAAAAGGGGTAGTAATGGAGAATCATGATAGGAAGAAATGGTGGTTGTAGTTACTATCACTTCACACATGTAATTTGTCCTCTCACTCAGATTTCAAATCAGCTCATTTCAAATTTCTGACGTAGCCTAGTATGAATTGACACATGGGCAATAAATTCACAAAATATTTGCATCTTTTTCATTCCCCTCCCCCCAACCTAAATTTGGACATGTGTTCGCACATGTGAGGTGGGAGTGGTGATTGTCAGGTAATGATGGCATCTATGTGAGTATCTATACTAACGTACAGTGATTAAATGAACACTCCTAAAAGATGATTAAATATAGCAATTAATGCACACATACCTGAAAGTATGGAAGATTTGTTGCAAAGATCACAGATAAAGTAACACTCATCTTTATGGAGAATGAATTGAGTAATAAATGAAGATGAATTGAAATGAGGTGAGGTGGAATGAAGTGATGGAAGAGAGAAAGGTGGTGATGGATGGGTGGATGGGCGGATGAAGAAATGGACTTCCACACAAGTGAAAGTCTTTATTATGAAAAGTACGTACCTCAGTTAGGCACAAGGAGGGACACTAGGTCCATTGCCTTCGGCTGTAGAAAGCTTAGGTATTGAGTGCTGAGTGAATTGTTGTAGGAACTCTTCTTTAGAGGCTATTTTGTGGTATAATCTAAGGTGATGACTATTCACAAGTAATTTGAACCTAACAAGGTCAATGGTGGTGAGCTGGATAGCTCCATTGGGAAAGACCTCAACAACTTCATATGGTCCTAGCCACCTTGTCTATAATTTTCCTACATCCCCAAATCCACTATAGTTCGCAGAGTCTTATATTCAAATTCAATAGGCATCATAGTTGTCTTTCCATATAACAACTCAAATGGAGTGAAGTCTGTAGTTGTTTTCCATGTTGTCTGATAGGCCCAAACAACTTCTAGTAATCTGCTTTTCCAATCCTTCCTATCGATGACTACTGTTTTGGTCAAAATGGCTTCAATTTCTCTATTTGTCACTTCAACTTGGCCATTAGCCTGGGTATGATAAGGGGTATACTTCCTATGCCTTATTTTGTACTCATTAACTAGTGTTGCAACAAGAGTTGATGTGAATTGAGCTCCTTGATTAGTTACTATCTCTCTAGGGACTCGGTATCTTGTGAAAATATCTTCATAAAGAAACTCTGCAACCTTTTTATCTCTTGCATGCTTCATAGCCTTAACCTCTACCCATTTTGTTACATAATCAATGCATACTAATATGTAAGACTTACCATTTGATTGAGGGTCAATTGGTCCTATGAAATCCAATCCCCACTTGTCAAGGGAGTGATTACTACCTAAGGGAATAGTGGCATCTCATCGAATCTAGTTGGTGTGCCCATTCTTTGACACCTATCACATTTTTTGGTATACCTTCCTGCATCCTTGTGGAGTGTTGGTTAGTAATACCCTGTGTTCAAAAATTTCATTGTTGTCCTCTTGGCTACAAAGTGTCCTCCACATGGTTCATTGTGACATGTATGCAAAATGTCATATGTCTCATCTTCTCTTATACATCTTCCCATGACATGGTCTGGTCCAATATAAAATAAACATCCAACAATCCAAGAGAAAGGAAAATATTTTTCAATAAGTGCCATTTTCTCTTTTGGGGAGAGGTGAGAAGGAATTCTACCTGTGACCAAGTAATTGGCTATATCAGTATACCAGGGTGTTTGTACACTAAGAGAGAATAGATGCTCATCGGGGAAAGAGTCATCTGTGGGCTAATTGTCTTATGATGTAGTTAGCCTTGAAAGAAAATCTGCAACAACATTAGCTTTTCTTGGATTATCCATAATGGTTATATCAAACTCCTACATCAACAATAACCATCTCGCTAATCTACCTATGATCAAAGTTTTATTCATAAGGTACCTAATGGCAGCATGATCAGTGTGGACAATGATTTGGTAGCCTGTTATGTAATGTCTGAATTTGTTCAGTGCATAGATTGTTGCCAGCATCTCTTTCTCTATCACTGTATAATTGAATTCAGCTCCTTGCAAATTTTTGTTGACAAAGTAAATACCATGTTCAATAGCTCCCTCGTTCTATCCTAAGACTGATTCTATGGCATAATCTGATGCATCAGTGTGGATGTGGAAAGGGAGTTCCCAATTGGGTCCCTTGAGTACAGGAGCATGAGTTAAAGTTGCCTTCAAGTTAGAAAAGGCTTTGTCACAAGCTTCATTCTACTAAAATTCAACATCTTTAGTGAGAAGGGTATACAATGGTGTTGCTACCTTGCTGAAATCCTTAATGAATCACCTGTAATATCTTGCATGACCCAAGAAACTTCTAACATCATTTTGTTTTGCAAGTGTAGGCAGATTTGTGATTACCTCAATCTTTGCAGCATCAACTTGGATTCCCTTGTGGGAGATGTAGTGGCCAAGAACTACACCCTCTTGCATAATCATGAAGCACTTTTCACTATTTAAGGACAAGTTTTGGTCTTCACATCTTTGTAGGACTCTCTTGAGATTCTTCAATGCTTGATTAAAATCAACACCATAAGTGGTGAAGTCATCCATGTAAATATTCATGCAGTCATGAGAAATGTCTGAGAATATGCTAATGACTTGCCTCTAGAAAGTTGTAGGTGCATTGCACAAGCCAAATGGGAGCACCGAATAAGCATAAGTCCCCTAGGGACAAGTAAAAGTGGTCTTCTCCTAGTCTTCTGGTGCAATTTGGGTCTGGTTGTACCCATTGAATCCATCTAGAAAAGAGAAGTATTGCTTCCCTACAAGTGTATCCAGAACTTAATCAATGAAGGGTAAAGGAAAGTGATCTTTCTTGGTGGCAGCATTGAGTTCCCTATAATCAACATAAACTCACCATTTCCCTCCTTTCTTGGGAACAATTACTAATGGAGATACCCACTGAATATCTAAAATGGGGTAAATAAATCCTGCATCTAGTAATTTTTGCAGTTCTCCTTTCACAATTTCTTTTAGTGCAGGGTTAATCCTTCTTTGTGGTTGTCTTACTGAAGTGCAATCATCTCTTATATAAATTCTGCGGGTACAAATTTTAGGATCCAATCCCTTCATATCATGATAATCCCATGCAAATGCATCCTAGTGGGTCCTCAATAGATTTTCCAATAACAATTATTGTTCTTCATTCAATTGGCTATTAACATTCAGATATCTTCCTTCTGACACCTGTACTTGTGTAGTTAATTCTATCATGGCTGCTTCATTAACACATGGTACCTTTAGTTCATATGGCAGCAATGTATGGGACATACCTATTGTTGTAGGAAATCTTTCTATAGAGATAGTGACTACAGGAAGAATGTCTATAGGAAGAATATTTGCAAGAACAATGGCTGCAGGAAGAGCATGCAAAAGTGTCTTGATCAAAGTAGCAGGATGAGAGGATGGTGATTCCTCCACTTCACAATGATTTTGAATGATGTTAGCTAATACTTCATCCTCATCTTGGAGCTACATGAAACAAATTCTTCCTAGCATCATAAGTTGAGCCACAAAATGAACTTCCTTGGCCTCTTCACCAACTTGTGGCCAAACAAAATCATCTTCATTGTGAGATGGCTAAGCAAGCAGATAAAGAACAAAATTTCTAGTACTCTTGCCATCTGAAATGGTCATGTCACTTGACTGATATCCAATGTATGCATCTGCAGTTGCCAACCAAGGCCTTCCAAGAATAATGGGATACCTGCCTAGTGTAGCCTTGGGAGAAAGAATCATAAAATCTATTGGGTACTCCCAGGAGTCTAGAACTACTACAAGATCCTCCACTATACCATCAGGTTTAATAGTAGAGCTATCAGCAAGCTGCAGGATAGTAGGAGTAGATCTCATGCTTGCAATATTTAGTTGTTGCAGGATTTCTTTGGTCATTACATTTGTTGTTGCCAATAAATCAATCAGAGCATTCTATACCTGAATCCCGTTTATGACAACTACTACCACAAGACTGGCTGGGTCATTATACTTGGGAATAGTCACTTTTACCAACATGATGTCAACTAATTGACCCACCACATGGACTATAGTTGGGTCTTTCTTCTTTCTTCCTGGATTCTAGATACAAGCTTCCTTGATAGCTTTTTCATTGATTGGAACATCCTTTATGGCCTGAAATAGGGATATTTGAACACATATATGCTTTAGCTGATCCAAGATGTCAAAAGTGGTATCCTCCTTTCCTTCTTTCCTCTTGGAAATTTCCAACCTCTAAGGGAATGGTGGTTCTTGTTCAGTTTGCTTGACTTGAATTGGTTCATAATTTTTAGGTGCATTTGGCTAAATGGGATCATTCAGAGGCTCATATTCCTCTTCCATGGGGAGTTCAATGATAATGGGCTTGGAAGGGATTGATAGAGTAATTCCTAAATGCAAGTGGATGTCACTTACACTCACAACATATGCAAGGAATTTATTGGAATTAGCAGAGTATGCAGGGTACTGATGTGGTTTGTTATTTGGATTGGGTGTGGACTAGGCTAGTAGCTGAGTGGGTTTAGGTGCATTTGAGCTTGGATTAGCAGGTGGAGGAATTATAGCAAGTTGTAGGGGCTAAGAAGGTGGTTACATGTAGCCAATTGTCTGAGCAGACCATTGTTGTCCTCCTCTCCATTGATTTGTTTGCTGCCAATTTCCTAGTGGGGGTTCCAATGCCCTTGAAATTGCTGCCAATTTCCTTGAGTTGTTTACACTAGGGTGGAGAATTTTGATGACTGGGGCAAGAATTTAGAGGGTTACTCCAAGTTTTTGGTGGATATCCTCCATAACTGGGTGGATATGGGGGTTTCCATTGATTACCAGATGAATAAGAGTTAAAATATGGCCCAACATAGGATAGTGGATCCAGTGGCATACCTTGTCTGGGAGCCCAAGGCTTCCTTTTTGCAACATAGTAGACTTGGTCTTCCTCAATTTGAATTGGCTTGAATGAAGGTGGGATATGCTTGCTTTCAAGATTAGCTACCATCTTGCATCTGTAGTCCTTTTTTCTGCAGTGAGGGCAATATTTTGCCAGCATTGTCTCTAGCTCCTCTTGCTTCTTCTTGGCCTGAAGTGTATCCAGTTGAGTAGATAGATTGTTGATAATGTCCTACTTGAAGTTAGCTAGCAAATGAGTGATCTCCACTCTTGAAACTCCACCGGTAGTTGACTTACTCATGGGAGATTGATAAGCTCTCCCTCTCTTTGAAGCTTTCCTAGAGTAATTCTGGCATATTTTCTTGATATCCTCCCAAGGGATTTGAGAGATATCTCCTCCTACCATGAGGTCCAAAGCATCAATGCAGCTGTCATTAATTCCTCTTAGGAAAAGAAAATTTTGTGAGTCCTGATTAAGTGCATGGTTTGGATATTTTTTCAAGAAAAACAAAAACCTTGCAATGTAGTCTTCCAAGCTCTCATCTTCCTTCTGCTACATCTTGAAAATTTTACCTCCTCTCATGTCACTACCCCTACAATATTCCTTGTATTTGTCAAGGAATTTTGTCTTCATGTCTTCCCAAGTTTCCATAGTATCTTTGCCTAGGCTCATGAACCATCTTAATGCAACCTCTTTCAAAGTGGTGGGAAATAACTTAAGCCTATGGGTGTCAAAGGTATAATCATAACTCCTGAAGAGTATGTCAAACTCAAATAAGAATGTATCAGGATCTTCTGGCATGATTCCATAAAACTTGGGGAGTGTTGAGGTAGGAATGTTCTTGATGTTTTCAACTTCATTTTGATGGGCAATGGGGAAAGGAAAAGCTGGTTGGTTTTGTTTGTTCCTATTTTCATCCCCCATGCCTGCTTGATGTGGTTCCAAAACAAAGGGATTCTCAAGCTGGTTTTGATCCTCATAGGAGATTTTAGAGCTAGTCAGATCAAGATATGCATCAACAAAGGGGTGTGGATCTTCTTCTTCTTCTTCTTCTTTCAATAGGTGTTGGTACTCAAATGGCTAGAATGGACATGGATTATTAGGAATAAATCTCCCATAAGCATCCCTTCTCCTTCCTCTATGCATGTGGTATCACCCACTATCAGTAAGCTCACACAAAAAATTGGTAAAGAATAAGGGGGGGTCATTACTTCCTAAATGAGGATATTCTACAAACAACTTCCAAAACACTACAGCAAAAAAAAAAACTACCAATGACTCCAAAATACTTCCTAGCTTGACACAATCCCTGACAACGACACCAAAAAAGTTGGCCTCCTATAATGATTTAATAACTAAGACTTTACAGTTGTGATTCAGAGACTGGAATCTAACCTAAATAGCTATTCAATCATTATGAAGGTGCATTTAACTTGTCAGCCCAGCGACATGAACTTGAAATGGGTTAGCATAGTATGTGCACTAGGGGCTCAAGTAGCCATTGCATTCTACGACTAAGAAACACAATACTCAAAGTACATTTCTGGAAAGAAATGAAACACATGTTGAACATCAACTAACAACTATGCTAAGTTGAAATGCAGAACAAGAATGGAAATTTGAACAACAAATAGGAAACTACTCTCTCTACTTTGGTTGCAAGAATAGTCACATAATGAAATTCTAGTGGATGCAAGAATAGTCTATGCCAGATGTCTAACTAAACACTAAACAATAAGCAATACTAAGCTAATGCTAAACTAAGAAGACAAATTACTTACCAAGTGGGCCCCCTTGGATAAGTATCCTCTAAACTAACAAGAACTTAGATGCTTGAACTCAAAAATTTTATTTCATTCACTGTAAATCATGCATACAAAGAGTAATGTATCTGTATTGCTAAAACTGGAGAATGCAAGTACAATACCAAATTGTGCAACTCGTGAGGAAGGAGCATCAAATTATTATTTATACTACAACTAAACAAGGTAGTCAACTCCACGACTAGGAAGATGCCATTTAGGGAAAATAGGGGAAAGTGGAGCGATGATGGTTACACATGCAAGGAATCTGGCTAGACATGCAAGTCAAGCACAGATTCAGCATAACAGTAATTCCCATGCATGCTCAATCATTAAGGTCCACTACAAGGCGATTACACTCAGTTGCATGAAGAATTTGTGCTTCTGGCTACCTTTGACTTGGAGCGATTCCTTAGCTAGACATTATGATGCATGCCCAACTGGAAGTGTCTTTCTCAACTTAGCTCATTAAATCTACATGACAAAGTAAGTACGCATAATAACCACACATCTATAACCACTCTAAAAAAAAATCCATTAATCACATGCAAAATCAATATAGATGGCCCACATATTATGCCAAATGTCATTAAAGTTTGCAGAGATAGGATATTATCAAATGTTAATGGTTTGAGGGAAACATTATGCCAATACAAACACTTAAGCATCAAAGTCCATGACATCTATTCTCAAATAGACTATAGATTTTACCCAAAATGAGACCAAAAACTACGCTCATCAATATAGTTGAAGGTCGAATATTAGGGATGTTGAGGTTATAATGTAGAGGGTAGAGGGTGTAGGGGTTGAGCGTACTTGAGGGTTTAAGGGTTCAAGGTTGAGGGTTGAGAATTGAGGGTTGAGGGTTTAATGTATAGGGTAGATCAGAGGGATGTAGAGGGTATAATAGGGTTTAAGGGTTGAGGCTTGAGGATTTAAGGTTGAGGGTAGATGGTTGAGGGTCCAATGTATAGGGTAGAGGGTATATGGGTTGAGGCTAGATTATGGTTTAACTAGGGTTGAGGGTAGAGGGTAGAGGGTTAATTAAGGGTTGAGGGATTAAGGGTTGAGGGTTGAGGGATTAGGGTATAGAGTTTAGTAATTGGGTTTAAGAGTTTAACTAGGGTTGAGGGTACTAGAGGGTATATGGTTTAAGGATTAGGGTTTAAGGTCCAAAGTATATATAGAGTTTAAGGGTTTAGGGTTGAGAGGCGTTAAGGGTTGACAGTGGAGGGTTTAGGGCATAGCTAGGATGTTTGAGGGTATTATATGGTTGAAGGTCAAAAATTAGGGACATTGAGGTTCCAATGTAGAGGATAGAGGGTATAGGGGCTGAGGGTACTTGAGGGTTTAAGGGTTGAGGGTTGAGGGATTAACTAGGGTTGAGGATTGAAAATTGAGGGTTGAGGGTGTAAGGTATAGGGTAGATTAGAGGGATGTAAAGGGTATAAGAGGGTTTAAGGATTGAGTCTTGAGGGCTTAAGGTTGAGGATAGAGGGTTGAGGGTATATGCAAGTTGAGGGATTACTAGGGTTGATGGTCCAATGTATAAGGTAGAAGGTATAGGGGTTGAGGTTGGATTAGGGTTTAACTAGGGTTGAGGGTTGAAAGTTGAGGGTAGAGGGTTGAGCGTTAATTAAGGGTTGAGGGTTGAGGGATTAGGGTAGAGAGTTTAGTAATTGGGTTTAAGGGTTAAACTAGGGTTGAAGGATTAGGGTTGAGGGATTAGGGTCGAGGGTATATGGTATATGGTATAATATGGTTCAAGGTTTAGGTTTTAAGGTTGAGGGTTGAGGGTTGAGGGTATATGGTTGACAGATTAGGGTTGAGGTTCCAATATTGTATAGGTCGGTAGAGGGTACATATATGGTTGAGGGATTAGGGTTGAGGGTGTCCAATGTATAGGGTAGAGGGTATAGGGGTTATGAGGGATTAGGGTTTAACTAGGGTTGAGGGTAGAGGGTTAATTAATGGTTTAATGTGTTTTTCTCTAATTTTTTGAAAAATTTGGTGTTATTTATCGGGATGGTGCAATATATTTTATGTCGAAGGTGTATCCTATTTGAAGAAGAAAAACATTTTTTTCCCAATCAATGGTTGATATCAGACTGTCGACCCTTGAAACTATTTGGTCCATTGATACCCTTTTCTTTATTTTATCACATTATAATAATACTTTACCTACAAAAGTCTGCCCCACATTGCATAATATCTTATCTGGATTGCATATAATTTATTTCTACATGTGGTTAAAGTATTTTTTATTCTACTTTTTTACAAGCATGTAAATATTATTTGTTTTGCAAGCCCTAAATTACCAAGCGCTAGAGGAAATTACTTTTTATTCTACTAAATTGACTATTCTATCGTTTTACTCCTTGCTTGGTATAAATTTACAAACCACTTCATTAACAAAATACTCTATGCATATACATTTTTTTTTTTAAGTATTTAATTATAAGGATTGTACTATTTTTTTGGTATTTAATTATAAGGATTTGTCTTCTTTTTATTTTCTTTTCCATTTTAAAATTTTGAACAGGTAAACTAAACATTTAGTAATTATAATTTTTTTAAGATAATATTAGTTGAGTTTTTTAAAAAATTTAAAACTATTTAAATACCTAATATAAATAAAAATTATAATTACTAATTCTAAAGTTTAAAATGGAAAAGAAAATAAAAATAATACAAATCCTTATAATTAATTAAATACTAAACAAAAACACATTGAACGTCGCCCTCATTTATACCAGGGGGCATGACATTCTTGGTTGGTAGCCTCGATAAGACTTTTTGGCGGCTCAAAGGGTGACACATACACATTAAAATGAATGTCATGAAAGGATGGCATTAAAATAAATGCCTTGAAAGGGTGGAATTCATTTTAATCCAGCAAAGGTGGTGATCTCTACATTTTGCATTTGCTAGAGTTTTCATTCCAGAGGCTTTGCTTGGGTGAGAAAGAATAATGGAGAAGGACATGAAGTATGCAGTGTTTAAATTGGTTGAGGAGCTATCCACCTTTGGGCACAACACTCCAATTTTCCTGGATTGTTGTGTGAGTCAGGGAGGTTTCAAAAAACTCATAGTCCAGAGGCTCAAATAGATTCTTTTGGAGTTTGATCCCTTGAAGGTGGTCGCGGTGAAAATGGTTTTGGGCTGAGAACATGTGGCCTACGATAAAATAGTTAGAGTTAATTCCCACATAGTCTCTCATTTTCTAGCGTCTTTGCTTGATCAAAGCATCCCCAAAAACCTAGTTTGGGCAATGATGAGGAAGCTATTCAATCCTAATCTCCTGGGTGGAATCCATGAGGTTATTTTGGCCTCTATTCTCGACTCTAGGGTGTTGCATCCGAAAGACTTGGAAATGCTTAAAACTCCTAGTGTGGTGGTCCAATTTTTTCTACTTCTATTAGAGTCGAAAGGAATGGCATTGGTTAGGCATCAAATGGTGGTTGTAGTTGGGGTGGAGTATTTGAAAAAATCTCTTGAGCTAGTGGAGACTGAGGGTGTGGAGTGGGTGTTGGAATTCAATGACTTCTCCCATCTCAATGGCTTCATGTGACCTTAAGATTGTGGTGGGATGTTGTTTTTTTTTGGCTTCTGCAATCATCAGTGGCTCCTGGTGGTGGTTTGATGGCTCCTAGTGGTGGTGGCTCAAAATTTAGGTTTTCTTGGTGTTGGGTTCATTTAGTTTTTTTGGTGATGTTTAGGTGGTTGCCTTGGCCTCTAATGAGGCTCAAAATTAGGGTTTCATGAATATTCTTGCATTGGAAGACAATTTGTAATTTTTTGAATTTTGATTAATACAATCTCCTATTGTTTTTGGTGGTTGTAAGTGACTGTATTGCTGGCTATTAGCCTAGTTGTAATATTTTTCTCTTTTGGAAACCTTTGTTGCCTCGTTTTTGTATTATTTGCATTGTTTTTGTTACCAAATTTTCACCTACAGGCTCAATCAGGCAGGATGAATTATGTTTCAGATGTTCACAAGGGCCAGATGGGACATTTGCATCAAGGGTTAGGTCATGCATCAGATGAAATTTCACAAGGAGCTCAGTTGAAAAGCATGCCTCAATCAGTTTTGGCACAAAACTTTTCAGAGAAGAAAGTCGGCAAGACCCTCCTATTGTCTTGTCGACTAGTAGTGTGTTCTATGTGGTTGAATAAACCAGTCACTAGGATTCTTCATGTATCTCTTTGCTTGAAAAGGGGTCATACTGACAGTTGTTCATCGGGGAGCTCTCAGCATAGTATTTTTCCTTTGGCATACAGTCATGTTGAATAAACAAAGTCTCACCGAAAGAGTGGAAATCTCAGCGTAATGTAGAGCTCGGGGAGATGTCTTGATGACGAAGTGAATGTCTCGATGAAAGGCTGTGAGGTCAGTGTGATGTCTTATCGAGGATAGGTGGTCTCACCGAAGTGGAATGAATTCACCATGATGTCTCGGCGAAAGCATGAGGTCCTGCCGATAAAGGGTTCTTTCGGTGTAATATTTAGAGTTCGGGGAGAAGTCTCCCTGACCTGATGAGTCTCACTGACCATTGAGCATAGGAGGATGGGCCCTCACCAAAATAAGATGAATTCACCAAAGGGTCTTCCCGACTTGATAGTGTCTCACCGAAAGAAATGTTGAGCTCGGGTAGAGTGGAATACATTCGGGGTGACATCAAGGAACTCTTGCCGAATGCGGATGACTAGGAAATGAGATGGTGACATCGGTATGATTCCTGAGGGATCGCCATGATGTCTAGTTGAAAGCGATTGTCTCGCTGATGCTATTCTATGATATCGATATGATTTTTGTAAAGTCACTATGCGGTCTTGCCGATCGTAATGAGCTATGTCGATAACCGCTAAGGAGTCTAATCGCATTGGGGAGACACTTCCAATGTCTCACCGACATGTGATTCTGATGAAGTGACCTTTGATCACCCGGGAATCTTACGTGGAGTATGCTTGACCAATCAAAGTGAGCTATAGGAGAGCCGTGGTGGTTTAACCCCAGCAAGGAAGATCAACAAAGTGAAAATGACGTGGATATTTTCTGAGCTCAGGAGCATTCAAAGACGCTTGACAGGGAGATTCGAAGATGGACACAAGGACCCGAAGTTAATGCTACAAAAGATATTAAGGCTTCCCCTGAGGGTGACCTGTCACCAGAATGGACACGAGGATGCAATCGGATGCAAAATTAATTTCATTCAAAAGATCTAAGGAAGATCTTTCTGAGGGTGGATTTTTTGTAAGCCCTAAGGGGCCGACATCTTTTTGTATATAAGGAATTTTTTCCTTCTTGTAAAGGAGTTCTGAAGATGCATTAAAAAGAGTTAGTGATTTTTAGCTATCCTCTCTCAGCTGATGTATGCTTTGTAACTCACTTCGATTTTGGAGTATAAAGTACATAGTTTACCTTGGCCACGGTCGATGTTTCATATTTTCATCATTGTTCTGCAAAGTGTTGTGCATTTCAGGTTAATGATTAAGTTATCTTGTGAATTTCTTTCATTCCTTTATAACTTTATTTGGTGTTTCATGCCTTCCTTTGTAAAAAGCATCATTATATGAATCACAAACTATGTTTACACAATCACACATAGATTCTAATATGTGAAAATATTTTCCTTTTTTGAAAAAGTGTGTGAATCAAACATGTTTGTGATATACTAATGCAAAGCTTGCAGAATTTGATGTGTAACCTTATGGTCATCGACAATTTTCAAGTGTAGTCTAAGTATTCCATTGATCTCATCAGTTCGGTGTATCACCATAGTTTAGTTTTATTCTTATGCACTCTTTCTCCCTTTCCCTTTAAATAATCAGTATTTTAGGTGACACCAAAGGAAGTCGGCCTTCTCCAGAGGTTCATTTCAGCTTCAGGTGACCCATAGCCTTGAAATGATCCCATGTTTCTCCAGAAAGCTCAGTTTTCATAACTTTGCATAGGGTGCATTTATGGGAAATAATAGTTTCAATTAAAAAAAAATTAAATACTAAATAAAAACAATATGTATATGCAAAAATAATGTACATTATAATTCCCATTCTCAGTATTTTAGTTGATTTTTTAATGAAGGGAAGTTTAAGCTCAAATTTTAACAATGGCCTAGCATACAAAGTCAGGTATGTAGAACGACATCACTGGAGCCTTAGGAGATAAAATTTCCATAGCAATTACAATGAGGTGAAGTCCCTACAATAATTTGGTGTTGACCTACTGCATTTGGTTATTGGTCATTTAAGTCATAAGTTGAGCCATTTAAATCATTCTTTGTACTAGCCCCAAGTTCTAAGTTTTGTTGGTCATCACGTATGGTTAATCGTTTAAATGCTCCCTATAGTTGGGCCATAATATTTTTCAATTGACTTGCATTTAAGCCATCCTGCATAAGGTGATTCAAAGGAGTACAGTAAGGTAGTAAAGAACAAGAAGATAAAGCATACATCGCTATACCTTTGGGAGGGTGAGCAACATATGTGGTAGAGCGCTATACACGGCAACCCTGCAACAAGAAGTCTTGAGCAAGGCGGTAGAGAGGTAAGTATGGAAGATAAGTGGACATCGTAGTACCACATAAAGAAATTCAAAGGAGTGTGGTAAGGTGGTAAACAACAAAAAGATAAAGCATATACCACTATACCACTAGGAGGGTGAGCAACATATGCGGTAGAGTGGTGTATACTACAACCCCATAGCAAGAAGCCTTGAGAAAGGCGGTAGTGAGATAAAAATAAAAATGGGAGGGAAAAATACTGCCATATCACAATGGGTATAATAAGAGATGGAAATAGTACGATAATCATGGCATCATTAAAATTTACAACAATAAATTTCCTCACACATGCTTCAAAATTAATTTCAAGCATTTGAGCTTGTTGGGAAACTATCTAAATACCGCGCCCTCAAAAGAAAGTGAATTTTCCTAAGAGGAAAGATTTTCCAGATCGATGATCACGAGCTTTCTACATTGATTAAAGGAAACATACATCTAAAGTATCTTAAGCCTTGCTATTTCTTCAATTATGCAAATTAATTAGTTGTTAGTAAAAGAAGTAGTTTTGAAGGGTCGTCTCTTTTTGTAAAAGGCCTGAAACTTGTTGCTTCCTATATAAATAGGAAACCAAGACCAATTTTGAGAGGATCATCATATCATATTATGTTTTCATTTCCATTATAGTAGGCATTAGTAAGAAGATAGATTGCACATTCCACCCATCCATATCATATCAAAGACTTCTGCTATAAATGTATATATATTTGAAACAACATAATGGAGAAGATTTCTCATAATTGGTAATCTATTTTGGTGTTCAATTGTTGTGTTAAATTTCATCCTTATCTAGTAGTGTGTTTTCTCCAAAGTGGTTTCTTCAAGTTATTTAAATTCATAATATTTATTAGGGCACATTTGTTGTTACTGTGTGATTATTTTGAGCTTATGAATGAAATAGAACATCTTATTATTAGAGATTCTCCATGACTGTGTTATCATTCTATATTTTTTCTTATGTTTTCCATACTTATTTCTTCTTATATTTAAATGAATATCAATTATTGAGCCTCAATACTATGCTTATGTGAATGAATATGCTGATACAGTAAAGCATTTACTATGGATATTTTTAGTTACATGTTCAAAATTATGTTCAACATAAAAATGGAAACTATTTAAAAAAAATAAAATTAAAAAAGTTTCTTATTTAAATAATTGTGAGTTACGTGCATTAATATTTTATTAACTTTTGTGTCCTCATGAACATATGCTGATACAAAATGAATGGAAGAAGTATCTAAGTAATCATAATTTTTTCTGTGAACAATTCATAACAAAGATTCAACAATTTAAGGATATTGCAATAGGTAATTTTTATCGACACAAATAATATTATTGAAGCATTTCAAAGTTTGGGCCATAAGTTTCATCCTTTTTTAAACATAGATTGCAAATAATTCCAAAAATTTAGAAGTATTGGTCATTAACATTATTTTCTACTACAATGTCATCCAGTGTATCATTGTCAATGTTCATATGTTATTTCAAGTATTTAATATTATCATCATCCTCATCTTGACCTGGATCATCTTCATCATCATTGAAATTTGACTATACACCATCTATATTGTTAGCAGATGTATTTAGATCGTCATTTTCTATACCATCCATATTGTTGTCTTCCATAACATCATCTAACTCTAGATTGTTGTCTTCTTGTGCCTGAACATAACCATCTTCAACATCATCATGGATGTCAATTTATTCAATGTTCTCTAATACCTCTCTCATTTTGTTCGACATCATTGTTTTGCTCAATATCCACTAATGTTTCATCAAATACATGCCTTAATCTTGGATCATAATGTATGACAAACATCCATTTCGGATCCAAAATAAATTCATAGAAAAATACCTGCACATGAACGAAATACATATATTAGAAGTATGTTATAATAATTTTATTGATTAATAAACACATGTATATACTCGCAATAAACTATGAATTAATAGATTAATGATCACTACTGCTTCTTGTTTGAGGTAAAGAAATACCTGCTCACAATGAATTGGTAGAACATAAGGCTCCTTATCCTCCAGTAGAAAGCATGAGGAATCTATAGAAAACAATCCACTATGGGTATCATGTCTTCATGTCCTCTCAAATGCTTCATACCATCTATACTTAAAAATACAACATTTAAAAGAGTGGTAATCAAACTCAATAATTTCTTGTATTTTCCCAACAAATTGTAGATTCCCTTCAATTATATTCTTATCTTTTGAGCTTGATCGACTTGATTGCTTGAAGTCAACCATGATGCCACAATCAAAGGATCGCCTCTTTACATCTACACTTTCTACACAATAATGTTGACCATATGCCCACATTGTTGGATATTTCCTCACCTATGAAAGACCATCTATTTTAGTGAAAAAAATATAATGAAGTATATTAAAATAGTTAATAGCGTCAAAATTGTAAGGAAACAACATTTTGTAAAATTCCAATTGTACCTTTCTTTCACATCCTCTAGATATGTTGATTTCATCTTTTGTTGTGTTTGAATCTATACTTGCATCTTCTATTTGATTTTGAATTTTTTCAGTAACCCATTCTAGTGTGCAATATTTTCCCCATTCCCAAAGCAGATTAGTGGGAAGTGGAGTATTCTTTGGGTTCAATCTCTTAAACTATATCCTTACTTCTAACACTTCTTCTCTCTTTTTATCATACAAATCAATCCATTTGTTCATAAAGTCCATGTGGTACAAAATAAACTTCTCAAGTATAGAACTTTCATCTACACCTATTACATGTCAACATGTTTATTTCAAACTCCAAATGTCATGTTGTTAATTTGACAAATAAATTACAGTAAATTAATGATTGCAAGAAAAACAACCACAATGATCGTGAATTTACTTACTAATTTCTACTTCAACACCATTAGATTGTGGTTTTTCTCTATCAATAATATTTGATGCTCGTTCTTCATCCCAGACGTGTGGCCCATCTTCAAAATCCTTACCAAGGAATTCACACAAGAAGAAAAATGCATCATTCAATGCATACCCTTCATCCATGCAACCCTCTGGATGTGCCTTTTGTCGGACATGTCTTTTAAGATTTTTCATATACCTCTCAAAGAAAAACATCCACCTCATTGATATGACATCTACCAATTCAATGTCATTGACTAGGTGTATAAGTAAATGGACTTGTAGGTCCATGAAACTTGTAGGGAGCTCCTTCTCAAATACACATACAATTTCTGCAATTTCCTTCTCCCACTTTGGCACTTCAAATTTGTGGATCTCCTTGGAGGTCACCCACCTAATATAAGAATAGTAAATTAGTATGAACCTTTAGTCATAAATTAAAATAAAATATAATATCTCTATGTCTCTCACACATGAACATTTCATATAACCACATACCTTGTAAATGCTAACAATTGACTTATGGCATTCCTTAAGTCAACTGTAAGACAGGAATCCACCCTAATTTTCAATGGCATGATATGCTATCAAACACATTTATGAAAAGGTCATTAGTAATTTTTTATCACACAACAAAATATCAAAATATATTTAGTACTTAATCAATGTTACCAGTAAATGTTAAATGATGATTTATAATACCTTCATTAAATTATGAAAATCATGTGTTTTAAATCATGTGATATGTCCATCAACTATAAAAGCTTTAGCCAATTATGACCCATAGCCAGTAGGTGTCCTTATTGAATGGATGGCATTTTTTAGTTGGTCTAGCTCTTTTTTTTTCAAAATCCATGGAGCTTCTGCATATGTTTCATTTTTCCCTGCTTGGCCACAAATGTTTTCTATCAAATTTGGTATGCGAAAGAGAAATATCTCTCCTCAAAGACAAGGTGTCCTTCACTTTGCCTGATATATGTCAAAATATAGAATTTGGGAAATTTTTGAAGATGTGCATAGGATCTAATAGGTGAGATATTAATAGATCCTTCCAACAAGGGAGCTCACAAAATATGGATTTCCTTTTCATTCCTTTTGGCATATGAACTACAACTTGTTATAGTCCTTCAATTGAATCACCCCAGTCAAAAAAATCCTCCCAAGATTTCAATTCAACATCTTCATACATCTTAAGCCAATCACCTGGACCCACAATCATGGGAGGGCCTCTATTTTCAACTTTTCCATCAAATTGATTCTTTTGGAAATTTCTAAACCTATGATCTAGTGGTAGAAAAACCCAGTTGTTTGCATAAATAAATTTATGTAGATATTTAGAATACCGCCCTTCAAATTGATCTGCACATCTTGGACATGCAAATATCGCCTTTGTTTGAAGCCCTGCAATTCAACAAGTAATGTTAATAACATCAAAAAAATAGTATGAAACTAAGTATGAAAGTTGGGATGAAAATAAATTATGAGTGTAAATACGTAAATATTTTATCTTACTAGAACAAACACCAAGTCCTAAGAAATCATGAATAGTCCAACATAGCACACCATACAACATGAAGGACCTATTTGATGGATGTGATATTTCATACATTTTTATTCCTTTCCATAGTAGTTGCATCTCATCAATAAAAGGCGAAAGATAAACATCCATGTTTTTAACTTGATGTTTTCCTAGAACAATGAGAGTTAGCATAAGGTGCTCCTTTCTAACTTTCATCCATGGGGGAATATTGTATACTATCAATCCGATTGGCCAAACAATGTAATTTGAGATCAAGAAAGAGAACGGGCACACTCCATCAATTGCAAGACCAAACCTGATACTACGGGGTTCATCTTTGAATTTTCTTGGCCATTTTTCCTCTATGTGTTTCATTGCTTAGAAGTCATCCAAAATTTGTATGAATCCATCTTTACTCCTATTCTTTGCATTCCAGCCCATCAATTGTGTAAGTGACTTGCAACAAAACATTTGTTGAAGTCTAGGTATAATTGGCATGCAACATAAAACCTTCTTTCGAACTGTAGGACTTTGTACATCTATACAATATCTCTGCTCTTTGCATACAGGGCATTCTACCATGTTCTAATATCCATATCTGTATAAAATGCAATCATTTAAATTACATGAATTAATTTTCTTATATTCAATCCCCAACTCAACCAACAACAGACGTGCCTCTATGCAAGTTGATGGAAACACATTCTCTTCAAGGAATATTTTAGTTTTTAGTACCCTATGAAATTGCCAAAGATTAAATCAATTGAATGTTTGACTTATGATGAACATGTTTGATATTTCAATCTATACTAGGTCTATTTATATACAATATATGGTTTTAAACTCCCCTTAAAGAAATATAAACAAATTCGATGAATGTTTACGAATTGTGTACGCCAATTGACAATGCAAAGTAAGAAATAGATTTCAACTCACTTCAGTAGGGTAGTGAATCCTTTGTCTGACCAACCAAATAGTGACTTGATTTCTAATAATATTAATGTGCATTCCAGTTGTGAGGTTCTACTTGCACTCGATTTGAACATGGGTGTCTTTGTTGCTTGCTTGATGGAGTCTTTCAAGTTGTTATCATCAACATTACGTTGGTGGTAATTACCCTTGCTATTATCATTATTGTCAACCATATGATCATTATTGGCATCATTGTTTCCATCCGCAAAGAAACTTGTAAGCATTTCATTCAATCCTTCTTCATGCACTGCATTTTCCTTATCATGATCATCATCATTAAGGCTGGGTGGCATCTCTTCAAACTTTCTCTTTTTTCCCTAGTATTGTTTAAAGGATGGTTTGGATCATCCCATCCAAATCTTAATAACCCAGTTAGATCATGGGTATTAGTATGTGTTTCATCAACATCTTCTACATATCAACAAACACAAGCATTATTTAATGTTTCCCAACAATTGGATAAATCATAAATGTATCAATTTCAAAGAAATATAATCAAATATGGCTTAAAAATAAAAATAAAAATAAAAATTGTATGAACATATATACATCAATTGAATAATGGATGTTCATTATTTTATAGACTACCCTTTTATACAATAATTTAAATAAAACACAATTTTGACAACATAGTTTATAAAACATCAGTCCACACTCATTTATTATTCTTTGGTTTTTTTCCCTTAAGACATCCTTAGGGAGACCTTGTTCTTCCCTTTTCTTTTATGCAGGATTGTGTTTTAAGAAGGGGTAATCAATCAATAACTCATCCCCAATGGTAAGGTCCTTAATAGCCTCAACCATTATCAATCTATCAACCTTTCTTTCATATCTCCATCTTTATCATTTATAACCTCAACAAATTGACAATTTGGTCTTACATTAGGGTCCCTTCCCTTACTACTATTTATAAATCCTGCAATATTTTTGTTTGTGTATGTACATCCATCTATATACATAAGATGACCTCTATTAAGTTTTTTTCCACTTTCCAATTGGCTATGATGTGTATACATATTCGAATTTAGACCATATGTTGACATGCTAGGCTTATATTTTGCTAGCCTTCTCCATTCACCACTGTAATATGATGGACCATAATATGGCATTAATCTCCTAGTGGTTTGTTTTGAATTGTTTCTATGTTTAGATCCCACATGTACATTTTGGAAAATAAAGAGGCCTATATTCACTCCATGAATATTGGAAGGTTGTATCATGTAGTTGTATCCCCAAAATTGAAACACCTTGTACACTCTAGGTAGTTGTTGATCACTAGGCCAAGCACAATATAGTCGGCGATCAAATGTCTACTTGTAAATTGATCTCAAAATCAAGGGAAAGTCATCATCTCCATCACATTTATTCTCATAGGGTATGTAGTCAACCTTCCCCTTGTCTTTAAGAAAATTATGCATCTTTAAACGGGTTCTTGTTCTGTGACTTGTTTTCATCAATTCCTCATCTTCCAAGCTGGTATATTGTCACATATTTTTGTTAGATGTATAATCTAATAAATGATCATTTCCCTCTAGGTTGGAAGTCAGTGATCCAGGAAACTTTAAACCAAGAAATTTATCCTGCAAGTATCCATTGAGAAAAAAATTAGTTATTTAAATAATATAAAACAATGTTTAAACGAAGTATACATGTTATTTATATCAAATTGGAAAATTCATTAACACAATTCTTATTGGATTTGAATCAATTGTAGGAGGCATACTACTAACTGGAAGCTCATTATATATGTAATGTCTTTATACAATTGCTCATTTGAATTTTTTCTTTCCACGACATACAAAACATCCACAAACAATAATTTTCTCAAAGTATTCATCCCATGTACTATAGTCCTAACCAACATCTTGTTCAGTGCAATCATTTCTTGTGTTTGGAAGATCCATTGTCATATCCTCTTCCACCCACTATCATCTATGTGATTTACCAGTTTTAGGTCCACATCCACATACATGTCTTCTTCTTTTGGTAGTTGAATGCTCAGGCTCTGCATTTGCTCCAATCTCCATCTAAAATAATCAACAACATGCATTAATTTATATCAAGATTGAATAATACATTATAAATTTCAATAATACTATGAAAAAAGATGGATGTATCACAAAATGCAATTAGATCATTTTGTCCTAAGTTAAGTCAAAATTTGAGTACCTGATGTACTACTTCATTTGTTTTGTCCTCATTTGAAATGGAACAATCTATTACCATGGCCTCGTCTCGCCCCTATAATACACAACATAGTACATAATGTTTACTACACCAATTATATCATTTCAACGAATATGCTATCCAACAAAAAACCTCACTTTAGTCATATATTTTCTCAAAGTATTCATCCCACGTACTATAGTCCTAACCAACCTCTTGTTTAGTGTAATCATTTTTTGTTTCTGCATGATCTGTCATATCCTCAAACACCCACTATTTTCTACGTGATTTAACAATTTTAGGTCCATGTCAACGTCCTCTTTTGCTAGTTGAACACTCAAGCTCTGCATTTTCTCCAATCTCCATCTAAAATAATCAACAAAATGCATTAATTTATGTCAAGATTGGATAATACATTATAAATTTCAATAATACTGTAAAAAAGATGAACGTATCACAAAATGCCATTAGATCATTTTTTCCCAAGTTAAGTCAAAATTTGAGTACCTGATGTCCTGCTTCAGCCATTGTGTCCTCATTTGACATGACACGGTCTATTTCCATGGCCTCATCTAGTCCCTATAATACACAACATAGTAAATAATGTTTAGTACACCAATTATATTATTTCAATGAATGTGCTATCCAACACAAAACCTCACTTTAGATGACTCGTCTAGTTGTATAGGGGTCATTTCTGAGTTCACAAATATAACCTCTATTAGTTTTTCACCCACAAAATTGACATGGGATAAGGAATAGACAAAATAGGGAACCATGATTGCTCCCTTGGTACATATGAAGATGAATTCAATTTAGGATCAATTTATTTATCAACTTCCAAGAAAAATACATCATTTTGCACTGTTAGGTGCTAAATTAGGCACACTTTGCACTGCCTTTTGTATCCCAAATAGATGACATTTTTTTGGCTGGAAGGTAGTGCTAAATTAGGTGCACTTTGCGACACCGACTACTAAATCAAGAACAAAAATTTAAAACTTCCTGCATCAAGAAGGAAGAGATGACAAGAGAAAAAATCCACACAAAGGAAGAGAGTAGAAAAAGGGAAAAATGGTGTGAAGGAGGGCTACAAGCAAGTAGATTACAAATTCGATTTAGTTTGTGACACCATAGGTAAGGTTATGATTTATTTTTTTCGTTCCCACAAATAATTTTTTTTGGATTAAATGGAGAGATTGTGAAGAAAGGGTTGTGAATATTGTTTTGTTTACACACGAATCATTCAAGGCTCATGTGGTTGCAAAGGAGGAGGGTAAAATTATAGACATTGCATTATTTCCCTTGCATCCAAGAGTAGTGAACACATTTTTGAAACCCCAATGCCCCGGTTCACTTATCATTCCCATCCCAAGCTTTTAGTTTTCAGTTTGATTTCCCAGACCTTCCTTCCATAAAAAAGTAGTCAAGTGCTTTGAAGACAAGTCGTTAAATTGTATCTGCTCCACTGTGGCCAGGTCCCATGGGAACAAAGGTCGGTCGAGAAAATATGAGGAGATAGGGCTTTTGAGATGACAGCTAAATAATAGATCATTTCCTTAAATTTGTGAAACCTTTAGGGTTAAATTAGCTATTACTAATTTTCACTTATTATTTTACATAATAAAGAGCCCGTGGTTTTGAATTGACTGTGCGCACACATTCAATTTATTTCTAATCAGTGGATCCAACTCGAGCATGGGACCCTTCTGTGTTAACTCTCAATAAAACCACACTTTGTGCCCTTTTAGCCCCCAAAGATTACCATTCTATACAGGTGCATAAGCGTTGATTTTTTTACAATACATTTGTTTCAATTTGCATATATTTATATCCTTTAAAATATATTTATATTCTATACAAGTGTGCAAGCAATTGATTCATAGGCGTTTAAATCTCAAAAGATTCATTCAAGGTAAAAATTTCATACCACAAACTGGACGAAAACTTTCATACCTAATAGCATGCACTTCGTTTGCCTACATAGACTGGATGAAAAATAATTTTCCCTAGTTTGCCTCAAAATGTCAAGTGATAGAAGGAAGAGAACAAAGGGAGTAGACTCTGGCCACAATGAGTTAATTCATTGTCAATTTAGAGATTTGTAAATGTTTCCCTTGTTTCTTTCATTTTTACTTTTTACTTTTTTATTTTTAAATTTAAAAGAAGAAATTTATTATTATTATATATATAGGGACATGTGATTGACAAAGATAAAGAGGCATCGGCTTCCATATTGGGGTTAGGGGAAGTGAACAATTTGGATGATGTGTGTTGGACAATGCTTTCTAGATACATAGAAAACTAATCTAGTGAATCCCCTCAAACATTGCAACCAAATCAACCGTGTCAAAGGGAATCAATTGATTCCCCAAGTAGTCTTGGATCAAGCAAAAGATCTAGGAGGAAATCAATAACAGTAAACTCTAGGAGTGTAGAACATGGAGTAGAGGCTTCCACTATACCACCCACTCCTGGGACACAAACTTCTTCCACCATGCCAATTTTTCATTCTTGCATTGGTTCCTACAATAGGAAGATAGAATACAATATGGTTTCAGGGGAAGTCTGAATGAGAGATGTTGGAAAAGGGTTTGTGAATAGGTTAAAGGAGTTATTTTCAAGGTAATTCCAAATGATAGATGTTGGAAAAGGGTTTTTGAATAGGTTGAAGGAATCATGCCTTCAACGGTTCAAATACCATCTACATTTTCCATTCTCAAAGATACCCATACATCTACAAAAAGTAGTTATCAATGACATGGAGATTGAATTTGGCACAGGTTGGTCTATGAAGAAGATAAAGCTATGAATGTCTCAAAATTGCAAGAGATTTCAGTGCAACCAAAAAAAGGCCAATTGATGTAAGTTTCAAAGTATGGAAAGAGCTTTTAAAATCATATGAGAAGTCTGAAGCACAGAGAAAGTCTGGTGAGGAGAGTAGAAGGGTATTTGAATTTTCTCATAAGATTATATCAAATTTATTAAATGATTTTTAAATTTTATTTGTGCATAGTTAAATTGAATTAGTATATGTTTCAGGACAAGGCCTCCAAGGCTAGGCTTCAAAAAATTTGTGCCATGCATCATAGTGGCCAGAAAGGTTTACAGGAATTGATCTGTAATTTTGCAAGTATATTTAATATGTTAAATGATATTTTTTTAATTCCCTAGGAAAATGTAAATGATTGCATATTAATTAGTTTAACTAGACCATGTGCCATGTTTTGACAGGACGAGAAATATGGTCGGCATCCAAAGCAATTTGAAAAGGAAAAGTTACAAAGCAAAAAGTGGCCCGATTTTTTAATCTGGACAGAGAACGAGGTATCAATAGTTGACTTTCAATAACTTAGTTGAATATTGTTGTGTTAATATGTCAATTTTCATTTCTTGTGTTGAGTTGTTTATTGATCCATAGGATGGGTTATAAAGTGCTTCTTTGTTGGCCCTAGATCCCACTCAATCATCCCATAATTTCATGTTAAGGAAAAAAATATTGTTTTCCTTAAAGGGTAGTGGGTGACATTCATGCCTTATTTTCATCACATCTTTTAATTAATGACCATTGTCTTTTAATCTCTTAAGTGTCCTCATTTAAGTTATGATTTGTATCATTTGAGTAACTTAGTCCCATGTTGATTTGATTTATCTTCTTTTCTCTCAAACATGGTATCTCAAGGAGTGCTTCCATGAATTCATGTTGTCATTATACTAAGTGATCCACATGCATCTTTTCCATCCTCCCTCATGATGTTTCCATTCTTTTCACATGTAAGAATGTTTTGATGCATCTTGGTAGGCATCCTATAGATCTAACACATCCTTCTAGTCTACATCACTTGGTGTAGTTAACAGGCACATAATTTGTTCATCTAATTAAAAAAAGGTAGCAAATTCCTCTTCCAAGTTAAAAAAAATCCATAAATAAAGAAATCAGCAGTAAAAAACCTGCAACCTAATCTGATCAACATAGAGAAGCGTGTAATACTAAACTTCTTAATATTCAAAAGATAAATGCAATGTCCTTAACACCAAGTAGAGCTATCCAAAAAAGCTAACTAAAAACACAAACATGCTCCCACACAGAATGGCCTAATGGTTGGTTGTCATAGAAGTCAAACTACCAAAGTAATTAACAAAGCTGATCAATTTAACACATATGCATCATTTGCATAGAAAACTAAACCATTTATGTGCATGAATAAATAGTAGAATGATGTAGATGAACTCAATTCATCTGACTTTATGCCTCTTGGTAGGAATTCCTCTTGAATCTCTAATATGAGGTGCCTGAGACTTCCCTGTAGCTTTTACCTTTCGTCGCCGCCTTTCCTCTTCACTATCAAACTCATCTCCTTTTTCCTTATCTGCATTTCTAGCTTCGACTTCTAATTCATCCCATTTTTTACCTTCCTCCCCTTCAGAATCTTATTCTTTGTCGTCCTCATCTAACTCCACAAGAGATTCATCTTCTAAACCTTCCTCATTTGATTTTGATTCCTCTTCAACGTCAAAGGGTTCTATTGCACACTAGGAACACTAAGAGGGGGGGTGAATCAGTGTTCCATGATATTTGAAATTTCAAATCAGATCTAAAACTATCAACAACAATAATTGAACTTAAAACAACATCCACAATACATAAACAAATGGAAACATGCAATCAAATTAAAGAAAACCATAACACCAAAAATATTTATGTGGAAGCCCTATTAGGGGAAAAAAACATGGTGGAGATTAATCCACAATGTATACTCTATTAAAAGTATAATAAAAGAGGGGAATGCACTTGCATTCAGACGCACTACCTAGAGCTCACTACTCAAGAGAGAAAGGCTCACTGCCTTACAAAGTATAATTGAAATTACAAAAAAATTTGAACTAAGAGTACAACATCTACAAATGCCTGGATTTAGTTCCAATGAAGCTCATAATCAGATTCTGAATCTTTACACCAATTCACACTTCTGCTCTGCTCTTCTTTGCTCAACATATAAAGCTTTTCGTGTACGCAAATATCTAATCTACCATTTTTCGCTCTCTCTCCTTGATACACATAAACTTCTATTTCTACCACAACTACTTCACTACTTCTATCACTACTCCAAAATTATTTTTTGATCTCCTTTATATACCCGCTAATCATGAATTCATTGTATGTTAGCTTCACAACAAAATATAATATTATTGCTTATGTCGACTCAATTCATTAATTAGAGTTTATGTGTACCCACACAAGTTGGATATACTTTAGTAGGGACCCAAAACAATGTTCCAAACATTAGAAATAACTAAATACATACTCCACATATATCTGTGATTTGTCATATAAAACATGTCGGCCAAAATAAGAGAATAAACCATGAACCATACTACCAAACCTCTTATCACAAATTCCAACTAATCCAACACCACAAAACTCACCAATAGGATAATCTACATGCTAGGAAGGCTTCCCTGGAGATCCACACCACAAAATAATGATCTGGTGAAGCAATCGGATCAGCTTACTAACCGAATGCTTTTCTCTTCATTCTTTCTACTGGTAGATAACAAAATCCTACTTTTCTTGCCGATAGGAGTAATGCTAACACTGTGGACCATACAACTAACTCCAATTTCCATCAATGAAAAAACAAGTAGCCAAAAATGATCTCTCAATTCCATATTCCAATAGGTTCATATCGTTGATCTAACTCTTTTGAATTATCATAATCATAATCACTAGCTTCCACATTCAAAAATTTCCAATCACCATCTTCAATAAATTTTTCTAGATCATCAACAATAGTCTTCAAAATTGGCCACCAGTTCAAGTTTATTCTGCTTTCATAATACTTTATATCCATGGATTTCAGCCATTCCTTGATGCCATCAAGCATAGATTGAGCAATGACATCAATGCGGAGTATGTATCCCACTTGAAGTTTTTGAAAACAATAGCCATATTAAATTCCTTTTGCCCAAGTCCTACTCTCTCAAGGTTAACAATCTCAATCTCACTAATAGTGATTCCTAAGAAAGGTAATTCCAACAACTCTACCAAACAGTTTACCATAGGAACAATAAAAGCAAGGGATTTGAAAGGAACTCCATGAAAACCAAGCTCTCTAAATGGTACATCAAGCTCTAGTTCAAAATATTTTAGATGAGGTTGCTCCCATAGCTCTCTTACTCGCTTGACAAATCTTTGAAACTCTACACTAATTTTACTTTCCATGTCTCTCTCTTACTATTCTTCCTCAATTTCATTAGGATCATACATTGACCTTCTTTCCCCTCCTAAATTTTGGACAACATCCATTACCTCCACATAAAACTAGACATCCTTGGTCTTCTTGGTTCCCACACCATGTTATGGTTATGCAAATGAAAATGAAGCAAATTAATTATCTCCTTCTCCACTGGCTGGAGGAATGCATGCTTAATTTTTAGATACATGATATCAACTATCTCTTCTACTCTCATGGTTGAATACTGAAATCCATTATGGTGGGCCTCTGAAGTTCTAGTCATCTTTCTTCCTCCACCAAATGTTGGCCTGATCCACAAGTCCACCAACCTAATTTTCTTTTTTTTTGAAAGCTGAAGTTTCTCCTAAGTCACCAATGTAGCTCTCTCTACCTTTTCAAACTCTTTCATTGCTATAAGCAATTAGCACCTAATTGATTAACAATCTCAATCTCACTAATAGTGATTACTAAGAAAGGTAACTCCATCAACTCTACCAAATAGTTTATTGTAGGTGTGATAGGTCAAAATTAGGTGGTAGAAAATGAGCAGCAAACAAAGTAATGCAAAATAACACTAAAACAACCTACACCTCAAGATTAGCCTAGTTGGAATCAACACAAAATTAAAAAAAGTGGAACCTTTTACCTTGTGTTGAATCGATCCTTTGGTTGGCCCTTTGATCTTCAGTGTTGTATGCTCCTTGGATGGCAAGATGCAAGCTAGATGATGATATGAAGGTGAATGCAAGTGAGTGCAAGCATGAAAATGGCTAAGTATGGATTCTAGGAAAAAATTGCAAGAGTTTGGCTACAATGCATGATCTCCCCCCAAAATGAGAGAAAATAGGGGGTATTTATAGAGATTTTGGAAATCTATAGGGAAATGGATGGTCAAGATTGAGCCACCAAGATCAAGATGTAGGGCTAAAGTGAGTTGAGAGCTCACAAGCCCTCACATATTGACATGTGGCATGCGATATGGCTTGAAAAGGGTGATGTGTACATGAGGTGGAAGGATAGTACATGAAATGGAGGGAGTACAAAGTACCTTGGGATTGGGACAAGATCTCCTCATAAAGGAGGTACTTGTCCCCATGTGGGTGAGAGGACATATGTGGAATTAAAAATTTCTCAAATATTCTCATGGGGATGAGAGAAGGAATTTAAAATTCCTTTAAATGCATTGGGGGATTAAATGTGAATTAAAAATTCACATAGGGAATGGAGTGCCTTGTCCAAAAGGAGAAAGCATTTAATAGGGTTGACTCAATTAAGTGATTAAGATTGTGCAAGTACTTGATTAGACTAATTAATTAATATTAGAAGAGGGTTAGATTTCACATGTGACTTGATGTGACCAGTCAAAGATCACATGGGGAAGAGAAAAAGGAATTTAATATTCCTTGGAAGGATAAGAGGCTCATTAGGCTAGTTAATGAAGGATTAGAGGAGGGTTAGGTGGCTAAGAGGGATTATAGGCCAACTTGCAAAAGCTGGAGGATGTGACACATCCTAATCAAGGATTAGGCATGTGCACATCCCTAATGATGAGATTAGAAAATGGATTAGTATTAGATAAAAATGATAAAGGATGTGACATATGAGGAGTTAAATAAATGAAATATTTATTTAATTCATTTGATGAAAGGGGGAAGGTATTTAATTATTTAACTAGATACCTTAGGGATTAGAAAAAACTTTAGAGGGATTAATTAAATAATAGTGATATTACTTAATTAATGCGGATAAGGGGATGTTTAGATGAAAGGGGATAAATTTGGATAAATTAAGTGTCCAAATTTAGGTTTCTACAATAGGAACAATAAAAGCAAGGGATTTTAAAGGAACTCCATGAAAACCAAGATCTCTAAATGGTATATCAAACTCTAGTTCAAAATCTTTTAGATGAGGTTGATCCCATAGCTCTCTTACTCCCTTGACAAATCCTTGAAGCTCTGCATTGATTTTATATTTCATGTCCCTCTCTTGTTGTTCTTCCTCAATTCCATTAGGATCATACATTGATCTTCTTTCCCCTCCTAAAGTTTGGACCACATCCATTACCTCCACATAAAACTGGAAATCCTTGGTCTTCTTGGTTCCCACGCCATGATATGGTTATGCAAATGAAAATGAAGTAAAGTAATCATCTCCTTCGTTAGCTGGAAGAATGCATGCTTAATGTTTTGATACATGATATCAACTCTCTCTTTTTCTCTCATGGTTGAATATTGAAATCCATTATGGTGGGCCTCTAGAGTTCTAGTCATCTTTCTTCCTCTTCCACCAAATGTTGGCCTAATCCACAAGTCTTCCAACCTAATTGCCTTTGTTTTTTAAAGCTGAAGTTTCTCCTAAGTCACCAGTGTAGCTCTCTCTGCCTTTTCATACTCTTTCATTGCTACAGATCGTCTATACTATTTAATCATTTGTGCCACATGGTTGATGTTCTTTGAATCCTTGGATCTAAAGGAAATTTCCTTAACATAAATACTGCTAGGGAATTTCAATGCTGGCATGTAGTTGGCATTAAAGCCAGTACCTAGAACATTGAAAAGTATCCTTATATAGGAATTCCCTCCATCTTGTTGGGTTGTAACACTCTTGACAGTGGCTACATGAAATGGAACAATGATGCCATATATGGGTACCAAAACAACATCATTTTTTGTATCAACCTAAATCATGAGCTCTCTAGAAACGGGGATATCCTCCACATTTTTGTATGAAACCATCTTAGTGGATGGCCTGGAAGAGCCATGTCCATCTCCTATACCAATGCCCCCTATAGCCAATCTTCTTGCAGTCTCCTCATTCTTTTGCAGAGGTTTGGCACTTAAGGTTATGTAATAGGATTTACAGTTGATAGTTAAATTGTATAACATTTTTTTTTATGATCTTTACTAACGTGTTTATTAGAATTTTTGCATGTTTTACATCATTGGAATCACATATTAGCTGTAACTTTTTTAAAATTTTATTATGGTATGTGCACCTTGATATGATGTAATATGATTATAGTTTCATCATATATGTTTCAATATTAGATATATAACAGAAAAATAAATTATTGCATGAAATAAATAATAACTTTTTATTTTAAATTTTTTTTGCAAAACACAGGTCTACCAGAAGATCAAGATGATCCTCATCATGATATAGATCTAGAAACTATTGGTTTTACTGGTACAGATCACATGGAAAAGGATGATGATGATGCAGATATGGAAGACACTAAGGCCGATGACAATGATGATGATGATGACAATGATGACAATGATGATCACGATGGTGGTGATGATGATGATGCAGTTGTTAGTAGTACCTAGCGACATTCATGACCATATAGATTGTGTCATGGATCATTGTTGATATATTGTTATGATGATGATGATCACAATGGTGGTGATGATGATGAGGTAGTTGCTGGTAGTACCTAGTGAAATTCATGATCATATAGACTGCATCATGGATCATTGTTGATATATTGTTATGATGCCTCTTTTCATGGTTACTATCATATGTATCATTTTTACAACCTACAGTACCATATTATTGAGTTGTATCATATTGACATTTATCATTTTCACTTATATCATTTTGACATGTATCATCTTGACTTGTATCAATCTAAGTTAAATAATTTATCATTTTTACTTATATCATTTGTACATGTATCATTTTGACTTATGTCGACTGTTGGACATTTATCATTTTCACATGTTATTGATCTACTAGCATATTTTAATTTCACTTGTTTTAGTTATATATGATGATGATCTTATCAATATTCACTTGCCAATTTATATATATTAAAAGTCTTCGATAATTTTTGGATGGATATTTATTACATATGATGATTTTAATTTACTGCTCAAGATGGATGTTGTCATATTCAATTAAATTATAGATATTTGACTCACTTGTTTTATTTATAAAATGATGATCATGTTATAATAATTATCTTGTTATTTAATCATATGAGTTAAATAATTAAATTACTTACTCTATAATCATATGAGTTATTTAAGAGGCATCATATATTTAACTAATTAAATTGAATTAAAACATATTAAATTAATAAATGAAGCAAAAACAAGAAGCATTTTTTCTTGGAATCAAGGAACACTGAGAGCGGGGGGTGAATTAGTGTTCTACAATTTTTGACTTTATTAATTTTATCTTTAAAGAACTTATAACATTCAAGTAAAAGAAAGATGCATGCACATAAAACAAGCAACCACAACACCATAACGTGAGGATTTTTTATTTGAAAACTGTATTAGGGGAAAAACTACAGTGGAGGTCAATCCACAATATTATCTAAGTACTCAAATAAGTGTTTACAAAAAGGAATGCACATGCATTCAGACACATTGTCTAGAGCTCACTACTCAAATACAAAACAAGACTCACTGTCTTACAAAAAGATTTGGATTACATCCAAAAGATTTGAACTGAGAGAATAGCATCTACTAATGCCTGATTATAGTTCTAGTTAAGCACATTCATCACTTGCATGACCTTCTATCTAATTATGCTCTTTTGCTTTGTCTGCTTTAATTCGCATCACAAATCCTTTTATGCACAAGTGAAACTATGTATAATCTCTATACAATCTCTTTGACTTTCACAATACACATCAACACACTTTGTACATTACATTAAAATGATATAAATGATTACTTATATATATTTTCAACTAAATATTTAATCAACCACATGTCGGCTAACAAAGTATAAAATATTTACAAACTATTGGCTCAATCCACAAATAATTTTCAATGCACACCAACGAAAGTCAGCCACAACATAGTGAGGACCCAAATCAATATCCTTGAACACAAAAACACTTAAATAATCACTCCTCAAATATCCGCAACATGCTACATTCACTTAGTCAGCCTTTTGCAGTGATAAATAGAAAATTAATCAATTGGATCTTCTAACTTGCACACAAATTGATACGAGGCTCTAATATTCAAAGATAACATAGATCATACATTGAAAAACCTTCCCTAGGATCCACAACCCAAAATTATAACAGAAGATTGCATATGAATCAATGAACACAATTTTGTTGGATGGTTTGTTCTAGTTTGATAGTTAATCACAAAACTTCATTCTAACTTCTGGTATGATCAAATGCTGATGTGGATGAAATTAATGACTAGGGTTGCCATCAATGACAAAACTAGATGGCATTTGCAGTGTCTCTTTCCAAAAATTTTAGAAGAAAAAAAGGAAGCAACAATGGAAGCCAAACTAGAAACAAACCAGAAGTAATCTTGGAAGCAAAATTGGTAGCAAAACCAGAAGCAAACTTGGAAGCAAAATCGGAAGAAAAATCGAGACCACAATAAGAAGCATTTTTTAGAAGCAAAAAAGGAAACAAAACAAGAAGTATTTCTAGAAGAAAAAAAGGAAGAAACAATAGAATCCAAACTAGAAGCAAACCAGAAGAAAAATTGGAAGGAAAACCAGAAGAAAAACCAGAAGCAAAACTAGAAGGAACATAGGAAGCAAAACTGGAAGCAAACTTGGAAGCAAAATCGGAAGCAAAACTGGAAGCAAAAATGGAAGAAAAATTGGAAGCAAATCTAGAAGCAAAACTAGAAGCAAATCTAGAAGCAAAATTGGAAGCAAAACTAGAAGCAAAACTAGAAGCAAAACCAGAAGCAAAACTAGAAGCAAAACCGGAAGCAAAACTAGAAGGAACGCAAGAAGCAAAATTGGAAGAAAATTTAGAAGCAAAATTGGGAGCAAACCTAGAAGAAAAACCGGAAGCAAAACTGGAAGCAAAACTATAAGAAAAACTGGAAGCAAAACTGGAAGCAAAACTAGAAGCAAAATTGGATGCAAAACTAGAAGCAACATTGGAAGTAAAAGTGGAAGCAAAATTGGAAGCAAAACTGGGAGCAAAATTGGGAGCAAAACTAGAAGCAAAAATGGGAGAAAAAATGGAAGCAAAAATAGGAGCAAAAATGGAAGCAAAACTAGAAAAAAAACTGGAAGCAATACAGGAAGCAAAATTGGATGTAACATTGGAAGCAAAAGTGGAAGCAAAACCGGAAGCAAAAGTGGAAGCAAAACCGAAAGCAAACCTAGAAGCAAAACTGGGAGCAAAACTAGAAGCAAAAATGGGAGTAGACATGGAAGAAAAACTAGAAGCCAACTTGGGCACCAATTTAGGTGCTATTTCTAGTGCTATTCCCAATGTTAAAGGAGATGCTATTGCTGACAATGAATTTCTGGCACAAAGTCTAGCGCAAAAGTAGGTGCTAAAGACGACACAAAATCTGGTGATGAACCGAAGAAACAAGTTTTTTCCAACTTTTGTGTCGTCAGATGACTCCAAAATGATAGACTCAAATACACTAAAATCTAGAGCAAAATTCGGTGCTAATTTCTTGTTGTGATGTTTTGGTTAGATAGATTTTTGGTTGGCTGACATGACCATGTAGTACGTCCTTTTTACTACAATCGAGTCATACGGCAATTTGGATAGATTTAGACACCACCCTAGGCACACTCCTCTTTTAGGAGGTTAGTGTGGAGTGCTCGAAGAGTAGGTGATACAGTGCGAATCATCGTAGACCATGTGGCCAAGAGTGACTCCAACTTCTTTGATCACGACCAGCCTCCAGTCTCTGACGTAGACAATGTCGGTGCCATAGGGGATTATGAGGAGTGGTGGATGGTGACATGACCAACATTGATATTCCCAATGGATGAGCTAGTGGGAGATGCAGGTCCACTACCAAATGAGGGAGATGACAAAGAGGATAGGGACGAGGAGACATGCTACAAGGCTGCAGATATATTCACTGATGTTATTGATGATGAGTACAATTAGGATGCAGATCCAAATTATGATGGCTAGGAGGGAGAGGAGGAGGAGCACCCTTGAGTGAGAGTGATGAGGCATCGGTTGAGGATCGACACGAGTGGGGAGATCCCTCTCCCATTCGTATGATAAGATCATGAGCAGCAGACACTAGTACTCACAGTCAAGGAGAGGCTAACTCATCTTCTATGTTCCCTGCACAAGATGATGTCGAGATTGTTCAGCCTACCAGAGATATAGGTGATGATATTTGATTTTATGCATGTACCTTAGTGCTTATGCTCTTTATATATATATATATCATGATGTTTTTTACTGATTGTGTATTGTTTCTACCTTGCAGGAGTGATGAGAGACTGGTGGGAGGTCTACTATTAGGTGGCTGCAAAGATAGTTCCTACATCCATCAACGAGGAGGAGATGGACTTAGATTACATGCCCCCGCCTATTGTGGAGGAGGATCCAGAATCACTTAGACCATTCGCGAGACTATGGGAAACATATGAGAATGTGAGGAGACGGCTCCATCTAGCTAAGACTGTAGGAGAGTCTTCCCATACTCCAGCAAAGGTTGAGAGACTATAGGTAGATGTATCATGGCTATAGGTGAAGAGGGAGCAGATAGAAAGGGAGCATCGGGTGACCCTTGGACAGATACAAGGCCTAGAGTTTTCACTCAAGTTTGGTGGATCGCAATCACGATCACACACAACCATCTCCCGACGTCCTGGTACCAGATCACGAGCACCAGAGACCGAGGGGTCTAGTTCTCATAGACCTCAGAGATATTGTATATTATGATGATATGTACATAAAACTTTGGATATATATATGAGCATTTGATGTTTTATGATTTGTCTTAATGTGATTTAATGTTAAAGGACAATGTGATTAATTAAATAACCTTGGTAAGATTACGTAATTAATGTCTTCAGGATTTAACAAAGTTTATGTAATCTAAGTAAAACTTCTTGCAATTTCTTTTTAGATACAACATGAGGATTAAGTATGTTATACTAAATTTACTGGTGTAACTTATCATAACACAATATTAAAATGAATAACATGAAACCCAAAGTAATTAGAAAAATAAATTAAATAATCACTTTAGTGCTCAAGACATACGCATGATAGGTTTGTCAAGAATGAAGCAATGTGAAAGCATATAGGATATGACCCCATAACTTTAACAACACTACTTTATTATTCATACTATTCAAATGGGTTAGACATAATACCGTCGCAAATGCACAAAATTGATAGGTTCTTTAAGGGGTGTGCCATCTAGTTCAGTTAAGACATACACACCAGACCCAAAGATTTTGTTGGCTATATATGGTCCTAACCAATTAGGACTAAATTTTCCCCTTTCATTAGGGTTGGCGTTGATGTTATGCTAATTTGTAGATAGAACTAAGTCACCCTTGTGAAATGTGTGAGGGATAATTTTTGAGATTGTAATAACATTGTTTCCTTTTGCAATAAGCTTGGAGATGCTCAAGAGCATTAATGTATTGTTCATCGAGCATCTCAAGTTCATGTAATCGTCCTTCCTTATAAGTGTTTTCAACTAGACCTTGAAGAGAAATATGTAATTTTGGGATTTATAACTCCAAGGGCATGATTGCCTCAATACCATAAACTAGGTTATAAGGTGTGGATCCAATGGAGGATAGAACACTTGTGTGGTAAGCCCAAAGCACATATTGCAATTGTGTGTGCCAATCCCTATGATTATTATTAACAGTTTTCTTCAAAAATTTCTCAAGGACTTTATTAGTTGATTCGGCTTGACCATTAGATTGTGGGTAATAAGGTGTCAAAAAATGATGTTGAATATTGAAGGTCTCCAAGAATTTCTTCACATCATTATTCTTAAATGGTGTTCCATTATCAGAGATTAATGCAAAAGGGAGTCCAAAGTGAGCAATAATATGCTCTAGGATGAAACAACATATTACCTCAACTATTGTCGACCGGAGAGGAATAGCCTCTACCCATTTCGTGAAGTAATCAATTGCAGTGATGATAAACATCTAGTAGAAGATGGTGATGAGATTTTTCCAATTATATCCAACCCCCATACAAAGAACAACCAAATAGGGATTTGGGAATGAAGCTTAGAAGCAAGAGCATGAAATAAATGACTATGTTCTTGATATTTGTGACATCACTTAACATAGACATAACAATGTTTTTCCCTATTTTTCCAATAGTAGCCCATACAAATGAGTTTTTGTGCTAGGGTTTGTGCTCCAAAATGACCACCACAACTGTCTGCATGAGCTTGCTCAAGTGCCATATTTATTTCAAAATCCTTAAGACATCTAAGTAAAATGCCATGAAAGGAGCATCTATATAACACATCGACAAGGATTATGTACTTGGTGGCTAATTTTTTTAAACGAGCTCGAGTGTTATTTGTTATAGGTTTCTAGGAATGGTACCATCTTTTATAAAATTATATATGGCATCATACCATTCACTTGAATCATCCTTGGTTGTTGTTAATGCATCTATTGGGGTGTCATCGATTGGGGGTTTGAGGATTGGATGAATAATGAATATAAAATCCTTTGAAGGATCTGGAGGAGAAATAAGAGAAGCAACACTCACCATTGTATCTGCATGCCAATTATCTTTTCATGAAATGTTATCAATGGTGAATGAGTCAAATTTCTCCAACAAGGACATTGTCAAATCCTTATATTTTGATAATTTATCATGTTTAGCTTGATAGACTTCATTTATTTGTTTGATCACTAGTTGTGAATCACAAAAGATATTAATATCTTTAATGTCTAATGAGTGCATGAAATGACACTTTAATTAATCCTTTTTATATTTTAAAAGAATTTATTATATATTAATTAACTATGTTGGCGGTAGACTATATGCTTGGATGTTTACTTAATTTTCCCTTATATTTAACTAATTAGAATATATATGAGAAATGATATTTTGCATTAAATTTCTTTCTTTTGAATGGTGATTAATGATGAAATATTTATGCGAGTTCAGATCTTTTGCTATCTTGATTACATGTTATATTTGAGGATTCTTTTCGGTTGATTAAGTGCTAATGTTATAAGGTGGACATGTTAAACTTCCTATTTAACAAACTTGAAATTTGTCTTTCTCCTAATCACTCCAGCTAGCTCTTGATGAATGTTTCCAAATTGAATTCTTCAGTCAGTTTGAGAACTTCCTGTTTAGCTATTATCATGTGGCAGATTTCTTTCTGGCACTTTCAGTTTTGTTCAAGTTTAGTTGTTACCATTTTGCATATTGGCAGGTTGCGCCAATTTTTGTATCAAATAAGTGGATATTCTTATAAATATCCATCCTTAGTTTTATTTTGGGAGTTAGTTAATATTTCGCTTTAGCATTGTAATGTGGATTATCTACACTTTTGTACTACTCACCTATTTTGGCCAATTGGAATGAAAATAAAGAGTTGATCTAAATCTCAATGTTTAAGTCCCACCAGAGGAAGAGTAGGGCCTACTCAACTAAAGAAGGTGACTTGTTTTATGTTCTTTGATTCAGTTAATTTTTGCATTGTTCATCTCAGTTGGAAAGTGGTAATATTAATTTATGTTAATCATTGTTAGTGAATGTGAATGCTTATATTCTTAGATTAAATACATTAAGTCTTTAGAATAAATCATTCTGCTTTACTGTAGATTTTTATTCACTCATTTGTTGTAGATTTAATTGATGTTTATAGAATTAGATTCATTAGTTGTTTTAAAATTCATATAGTTTTAATGGAAGAGACAATGATGACTTATGGAAAGATGAAACTAAAGCTTGTTTGGGATTTATTCATGGAAGTTAGACTTATTGCTTTCTAGATTAATGTTTATTTTATGCAAACATAATTAGATCATTTTCTACAAATGCAAATAGATTTCCTTTCCAAGTACATTTCAATTCTAAGTCTTAGATTAAAAGTAGATTTAGTTTTCAGCTTAATTCTTCCATGAATAAATCACAATTAAGTCAAGTGAAGTCTGAACTAGTTTATTGGAGTTTGAACAATCATTAGTTAAGAGATAAAATAGGATTAAGCCTTCATAATTTGTTAGGAACCTGTTGTTAAGATTGGCTCCTGAGAGCTCCTAAAAGATCTTGACGGAGCTAAAATACAACCAAAGTCATTGTTTATAGTGCAAAACCCCCCAATTTATGGAGACACCCTTATCACATATAGCTCTAAGACACACCCGATTGGATAATTGATAAACTAAATGATGCAAGAAGTGGCATCAATGACCTTGCACATCAATGTCCATGATTAAAGTAGCATGTAATCCAACAATTAAGGATTCATATTCAACAGTGGTATTCATACATAAGAAATTCAATCGATACGACAAGGGAATAGGCTTTCCTTCGGGCGAAACTAATATCACTCCAGCACCAGAGCTTGTTCTACACTTAGATTCATAAAAATATAACTCCCATGTAGAAACTTCTATTGTCAACACACTATCATCAAGAAGAGAGTCATTACTAGGTAACTCTAGAGGAGGAGTGTCAGCTAAGTGGTTGGTTAAGGATTATCCTTTGATTTCTTTTTGTGAAACAAACTTAAAGTCAAACTCAGTCAACAACATAACCCATTTAGCTAAATGTCCCGATAAGTTTATTTTGTTAAAAAGATGTTTGAGAGGATCAAATTTTGTCATGACTTGTATTTCAACATGTAGTAAATAATGTCATAACTTACTAGTAGTGAATACAAAAGCTAAACATTTTTTTTCAATTAGAGTGTATCACATTTCATAATCGATTAAAGTTTGACTAATGTAATAAATATGATGTTCTTTTCCACTATCATCTTGTTGAGCCAACAATGTTGCAAGAGCATGAGTTGATGCGGCTATGTAAAGGATGAACGGTTTGTTTGGCACAATGGGTTGTAAAATGGGTGGAGTTGCAAGGTACTCCTTTAAACTCTCAAAGTCCTATTTATAATCCTCATTCCATTCAAAAGGCACATCCTTCTTGAGAAGATGTGTGAAAGGTAGTGTTCAATTGGCTAAGGAGGTGATGAAATGGTGGATGGATTGAATTCTTCCTTGTAATGTGATTAATTGAGAAATGTTCCTAGGAGGTGGCATGTTGATGATACCATCAATTTTCTTTGTTTCCACCTCAATGCCTCTGTGAGATAAGATAAACCCTAAAAAATTTCCACTATCTACACCAAAGACACACTTTTTCAGATTGAGTTGCATGTTATATTTAAGCATCCATTCGAAGGTTTTTCAAAGGACATTCACATTGTCTTGTCTTGTTAAGGATTTGGCATGAATGTCATCAACATAATCTTGAATGTCATCAACATAATCTTCCAAGATTTTATGTATATAATCATGAAATATTAATGTCATTTATCTTTGATAAGTTGGGCTTGAATTCTTTAATCCAAAAGGCATCATAACCCAACCAAAACATTCCCCAAGTAGTCATAAATGATGTCTTGTATTGATCTTGTGGGTTGATGAAGATTTGATTATAGCCAGAAAATCCATCCATGAATGACAACAAAGAATGTCCTGCAATTGAATCCACAATCATGTCAATATTGGGAGGGGAAAAATCATCTTTTAAAGAGGCTTTATTCGAGTCATGAAAATCTGTACATGTCCTAATACGATTATCAAGTTTAGCAACTACGACAATTATGAGATCCAAGGAGAATAATCAATAGGGCAAATGAAACCTGTGTCAAGGAGGTTTTCAAGTTATCCTTTAACATGTAAAGCTATCTTAGGATTCATTTTTTGTATCTTTTGTCGAATAGGCTTAACATTGTTTGCAAGAACAATGTTATGTTTTACTATCTGCGGGTCTATTCCTGGCATATCTAAATATTTCCAAGAAAAAATTTCATGAAAATCATGAAGCAACGTTGTAGTATCCTCTTGTTCTTCATCATCAAGGCACTTCCCAGTCTTAATAATCTTGTCTTTATCATTTATGTCCATTGGTATATCAATTGTATCTCCTAAGGGGAGTGTATTTGATTTAGGAGATGTAGGAGCATGCGGTTCCATGCTTGTACTTGTCCCATTAGTATCAATATCATTTGGCTTGGTAATTATCATAGCGTAGGTAACGTTTTGTTTGGAAGAAGATGGTTTATCAGAAGCACCTAACAATTGTTTCAAGGCTTCATCACTTTCAACATACTCCCAGGATGGTGGTGAATCCATATCAATAAATTCAGGATGCTTTAGCGTGAGATTGGTTCATGGTTTACATGTGATGGTGTTAATATTGAGCGATGGTCATTGAGTTGATTTTGTTGTCTTAGAAAAGGAATATCCCAAACTAGTCTTTGTGTCTTGTGTATTAGGTTCTATAGGAACTCAAATGCCTTGTTCATTCTTTCCACACATGATCCTTTACCCTTGTATCCCAATTGCTTCACTAGTGCATATCCTTTCCCATAAATTATTTCCATTTCCTTTGAGTTAGGAGGACGTTGATAATCTATCTCATCAAAATTCGTTGTGTATGTTGTATTTGCTTCCAAATGAGAGGAGGTAGATATTTGAGAAGATTATTTTGAATTCTGAGTTAACATAACTATTGGTTGTTCTTGTTTTTCATCTTCTTTTTGCATGATGATGTATTCATCCATAAATGAAGGTGTGAATTCTAATGTATCCCAATTATCATCTAACAATTTGGACAGATTATTTTTCTTGTTTGCTAGTCTTGAGGGGTTCAATATGAGATGTTGGAATTAATGTGTTCAAAGGACTTGTTGTTCCTTTTTCAATTTGTAAACAACTTTTAGGCTTAGGGTCTATTTCAACTTGATAAAAAATTTGTTATAGACATATTTCATTATCCGATGAAAGGTTGAAGGTACTGCATGCATCTCATGAATCCATGGCCTTCCCAAGAGAATATTATATGCAATATCATAGAGCATGAAATGAATAGGAGTGTGCAAGGTAGCCACTCAGACTGGTATAGGAAAAGTGATTACACCGATCGGTTCTTTTGTAGTATTGACAAATCCTCTAATAGATAAGGAATCAGGTTTGATTTGTGATTTATCCACATGTAATTGATCTAGGAGCTTTACACTGCATAAATTAAGGGAAGCACCATTTTCAACAAGGGTTTGTTTGATGCCTATTGTAGTGTATTGAGAAATTATCATAAAGGCCTCATTTTGCTTCCTTAATTCTAATGGAGGGAGCTCATGTTGATGAAAGGTAATGTCTACATGTTAACTGTATTCATTCCTTGTATAAGAGTTGCCACATCATTTGTGTTTGTACCAGGAGGAACCACTATTTGTTGCAATGTTGTTTGGAGAATTGAATGATAATTTGGTGAATTTTGAAGAATATCCCAAAGGGATATCTTTGCAGGAGTATTCTTAAGTTATTCGACAAGATCATACTCCCTAAGGTGAGAATTTAAGCGAGGAGCACTAGGCAAGATGGGGTTTGTAAAGGTAAGGATGTTGGATTGGATTGTTGTGGTTGTGTATTATTTCAAGTGTAATGTGTGTGTGCAACAACATCATGCTGAGGTGCGTAAAGCGTAAACTCAGGTTTAGGTGGAGGTTGAGGTTGATGTGAAGGTGGGTAAAGGACAAGATGAGGTTGAATTACATTGACATATTTTGTTTTAGGTTTCTCACAACAAACCTTAAAGGATGGCATTGGAGAGATGAAGTCCTTAAGGACTTCATCTAACATATCAAAGTCATCACTACTAAAAGGTTTGAGATAAGTTATCATTGGATGGTTTGTTTTTGTCATCACAAGCCTTAGTGGATGAACTCAGAGAGAGGAAGACCTATAGAGATTCATCTAACTTATCCAAGTCATCACTACTAAAAGGTTTGAATGATATAGTTGTCCTAAAGTGAAGCATTTTTTTTTGTTTCATTTGATTGGGTATGTGCAGGATCATGATGGGCCAAAAAGTGGCAATATGATGGGTATGTGGCTGATGACTTTTTTTTACCCAAAATTGATGAAATGAAAAGGGTTTTTAAAGGAGATTCTCAACTTTCCACCAATATAAATTATGCTTTACTTTGAATTTAATAAGTAATTATTATTTATTTTCTATTCAAATTATGACTAAATTCCTTATTGATAGACTGATTGAAAAATATATATAGCTTTCAAACGTATCACATTTTTGAATCCAAAACATGTGTCACATTTTATGCTTCACATACGATAGGATTAAAAAAAAAAATTGAATTTCATGAAGTTTTGACCAAGTTAAGGTGGTTAGACATATGAGTTTTTATATTTTTTAAAATTTGTAATAGAAAATTCATAATTAATTATTTACTTGGAAAAAATTACAAAAAAATATGCATCACATTGAGACATGAGTCCTCTACTTATATCTAAAATCTTATAAAAATAATATTGTCATTTTATTATGGTTAGGGTGGTCAGACAAACACCTACTTCTTATTTTTTCCCTAAAATTTAAGTACTACTGCATTGAAATTTCAAATTTTCACCAAATATATATATATTTTTTAAAACAAACCTAGTAGTTTAGAAACTACATTGAATTTTCTACATATTCTCTTCTTACATATTTTTTAAATAAAATAGATAACTTATTCAAATTTTTACGTCAAGTTGCCTAACTCTGGTTTTTCTAATTTTTTTGCCATTTAAGGGCCTATTTTCTCCATGATGATCCTGCACATACCTGATTGTTGAATGTTTTTGTTTGCTTTTTCTAATGAATCTAATCTAAATGAACTAGGAACTAATGCTGAAAATGAACATTCTAAAAATCTAATGCTATATATAATTGTCATTAAATTAAATGATAATAATGCTAATGATTTGAATGTAACAAAAAATAAGTGAACAAAAATAGAAAAGTAATTGAAGCAAACACTAATTGCAGAAAATGGAAACAGAATGTTGAAAACATAGATGCAAAATGTGTACTGGGACTAAGTAGCCCAGGGTGGCGAAATAGTCCTAGTAGGGGAATTTTTTAAGTTTTTATGAATTTTATGATGAATATTGATGTGTTATGTACTGTACCATGCAAATCTAAAGTTCGAATGCAGAATTTTGCTATTTGGAAAAGAAATGAAATGCAATGATGCAAAAGCTTAGATGAGCTTTTCACTAATGCAATTTTTAAAACCCTAGGATACAATTTAAACAATGCAACACCTAATGCAATATTGATGCTAGTTAAACCTAGGATGCAAATGCACTTGAGATCAAAAATAAATGTTCAAATTTTGGGTTCACCAAAATGTGGACACTAATTTTGGGTGTCGAAGGGTTCTCTATCTCTTCTACAGTTTTTCACCTAAAAGGAGAGAAATCAACCCAAAATGCTAATGTATGCACTCAAATTTAATGTAATGAGGGATGTAACGTGCTTAACTATGATGTCTAAATGCAATAAACTAATCAAAGGAATGATTTATTAATGCAAAACCCAAGAAATGTAAGTTGTTTGAAAACACATTGAGATATGCAAAAGCACCTAGAAATGAAGGTAAAATGTAATAAAAACTGATGAAACTGAATGTGTGCACCTGGAGGCTGAAAAAGGATGGAATTTAGGTCTAGAATCCTAAAAAACCTGATGCAGAAGCCAACTGGGACACTTGTGCCAATCTTGGCGACTTAGTCCTAGATCTAGAAAAACTGCTCTTGAGCCCATTTCGACCAAATGGGTATTTGAAACTGTGTTTTTTTTTGAAAAATCAATGTAGTGGGACTAATTCACCATTGTTGGTGACTTAGTCTACTTAGAATTTTCTACAAATCTGAAAGTGGAAATGGAAGCCCACAATCTGTACTTTGTTTTCTAATGGAAATCTGGATCTAAATCTACAAAATAGAGTATAAATTGATTTCAAATGGGGGGTTTTCCTTGTTCAAACCCCTAGTTGATATTTAAACCTTGGAAGAGATAAAATATGCATAAAAACCTAGCCCTAAGTGTGTCTAAGACAAGGAATTCTGAAAATAAGATGCAACCCTATTCTAATGTGCAAGAATAAGATGTATAAATGGATTTGGAATAATTCAAGACTCACTCTAAGAGACTTTAAATCACATTAGAAATGAATCTAAATGACATGAAAACCTTCCTTAGGCTGAAGATGAGAGAAAATGGAGGATGGAATCACTTTGAAAACAAGTCTTTAGGCTTGATTTGATGGCTAGTTGCATCTCTTCAACCTAGATTTCTCCATTATTCACCATAGGAATCCATGATCAGTCCTTTGCAATATAAGATCTTGAACAAAAAGTGAGCTTGAAGACTTGTAAAAACCCTAGCTTGCTGCCCTACAACTTCAACTTTGTTGTAGAAAGATTGATGAATCTTCTTGTGAAAGATATTTGGCTCTTGACTTTTGATTTTACTTCGTAAAAATGGCTTAATGTTATGAAAAATGACCTAAAAATATGTATTTGTAGGCATTAACACTGAAATATTCATTATGTTAACTTCACAGGCTGACATCCTTCAAGGATTTGAATTAATTTGATGATTTTCCCACTCAAAAGTGAAAAATACCTCAAAAGGGACTAAGTCGCCACCCTGCGCGACTTAGTCCCACTAGGAATTTTTGAGGTGGGTTTCACAAAATTTGAGTGGTTTGAATGTTGCTTGTCGAGACTTGTATGATTTGTGAGTGGAATAGGCCTTAAAGTCCAAAATCATGAGCATTAGGGGCCTATAAATGCAATTTTTAAGGAGTGATTGATGCAAGGGTGTCCAAAATAAGACCAAATTACTCGCAAAATTTTCTCTTTCTTCAAGAGTATACATTTTTTGGCAACACAACGATGTAATGGAGTGTACGGGTGGTTGAGTGAGAGAAGTAGACGTGGAAAGTAGTCCACTTAAGACCTCTTCACACATCTATACATATAAATACACATATACATTTACGTAGACATACACATATACATATACATATACATATACATATATAGAAGGCCTTACAAATACATACAAATATACATATACATACACATACACATACACATACATTGCCATCATTGTGAATAATAAATGAGAAGTTGCTAGGATGAAAGGCTATCAATTTGACAAGGTGTGTGAGGCATTGCAGCATTCAATGTAGGTTGGCTCAAAAAATATGTGGGATGTCATGAATGTAGTATATGTATATGTATATGTATATGCATATGCATGTATACAAAAGATGTAGAGACCTTAAGCATATACAAGTTGGATATACTTCATCATGTTTTCCTACCAACATGTAATTTTTTTGTTTTGAAATATATATGATTACATGTGCATTTAATATCTGATATGCATATACATATGTCTATGTATATGTATATGTATATGTCTATACATATGCATATACATATATATAAAGAAGATGTAGAGACCTTAAGCCAATAGATTCTGGCATCAATGTGAAGAAAATTAATCAATGGCACCTAAGAAAGCTACAAGAGTTGCATGAGTGAATTGATGTAGCAGAACCTGTGCAATAGAGAACACCCCAAAATTAATCAATGTCACCAAAAAAAGATACACTTTCTGTATACACCTAAAAATGCTCATGGCATTTAATTAATTAAATACTAGTTATTTAATTAATATTTCGACTACACATAAATAAATTCTCAATTTATTTATATTTTTTATTTTCTAAATTCTCCAAATCTAAAAAAATATTCTTCTAAATTAATTAAATAAAAAAAATTCCATAAGCTTGTTTTATTTAATTAATCTTCACTAATCTCGATTAGGAATTTGAGCACATGTCTACAACTTTTTGTGTCACCTCACCAAGGTCACATGAAATTAAATAACTCTAATTTTTAATTAGAATTATCTTCAACTCATTTTTAAAAGCACATGGCTTATTCCTCACACTCTTCCACCAATTTTAAAGGCACATGGTATTTTCTTCCCACACTTGAGTCTTCCATCCAAATAGCATGTTGCCCATTGGTCAAGAGATTCTTCCATCCAAATGGCATGTTGTCTTTGGTCAAGGGGAAAACATCTTGATTCTCTCCATCTCCACCATCCATTCTTCTTGTTTGAATTTGGATCGTCGATTATTGCCACCTGACTATATGCTTGGAAAAGGCTATAAATACAACCCTTGAAAATTGTATTTTCCATCCACTTTTGAATATATTTATCATGCAGGAATATCGTTTGAGCTTGGGAGCATTATGGAATCTTATTGTTACATTTTATATCATGTTTTGCATCATAGTTAAATCTTAGATTAACACTTTTCTTCATAGTTGCATCTTATGCCATCCTTTACATAATAGTTGCATTTTAGATTAGCATTTTCATAGTTAGCATTTGAGTATATGGAGTATCATTTTAGTTTTCCATATTTTTCATTTGAGCATATGTAGAATCATATATAGAATCATATAGATCACTACCATAGTATCCACCACCGTTTTTCCATTCATCATAATCATCATCATCCATTCATCATAACATCCATTATCCTTTCCATCGTATAGTTGCATGTAGGAACTTAGTTGGGTTGCATGTTGAATACTAATCTCATTTCTTAAGTTTCATTCTAATAGCCTTTGTGCACATAGAAATTTGAGGGCCAAAGGGTTAAATGAATCATTAAGAATAGAGGACAATGAGACGTTCTTGAAAGATTCGTTAAATTGCAATTTAGAGTACCTTCTTTACTTTGAATCTTTCATATAATTCATTTCATTAAGGTTTGTGTTGATACTAACTTTCCACATTTCACACACACACAAAATGGCGCCCTCTATGGAGCCTTGCCTCATTTTTTTGAACATGCTAGAAAATTTATGTTCATAGGTTTGGATGTGAGACTTTTGGCACATCTTGCACCCATTCTAACACATATTGCACCTGTTTTAGCACATCTTGCACCTATTTTGGTGCTTCTTGCATGAGTTTTGGCACTTCTTGCATGAGTTTTGGCGCTTCTTGCATGTTTCCAAAAAATTTCACTAGGGTTCCAAAACATGGTTTTTGAGTTTTAGCGCTTCTTGCATGAGTTTTAGAGCTTCTTGCATGAGTTTTGGCACTTCTTGCAAGTTTCTAGAAAATTTCACCAGGGTTCCAAAACATGGTTTTTGAGTTTTAGCACTTATTTCATGAGTTTTAGTGCTTATTGCATGAGTTTTGGCGCTTCTTGCATGAGTTTTGACACATTTTTCTTCCAAATTGGCACTTTTTGTCTCTATGCCAATTTTGTCTCTATTCTGGCGCATTTTGTATTTTCCCTATTTGTCACTAAATCTGAAGGCTAATACTTTGTGTTGTTGTTTTGCAGGTTTCCTAGATTTGTTGTCAAAGACTCAAACATAAACTACTAATGTATTGTAGGGGCTAGAAGTGATTTAGTTGTTTCCTTTTGGTTAAGTTAGGAACATAGCTTAATTGAAAGGTTAATGAACATCATCTTTTTCATGCTTGATGGATGGTAGGCATATGCTATCCCATTAATTGGGTGACCAAAAAGCTAGACCCATTCATTTTTTGTGTGTGAGTGTGAGTGGAGTATATCGTGTGTGTTCTCTCTTTTTTTACCCAAAACAAAGATTGATTGAACTACGGGTCTACTTGCTTACTTTTTTTTATCTTAGAGGGTCTTCCTTGTGGGAAAAATTAATCACCCAAGGGAATGACCCAACCGGTAACACGCTAAATCTAAGTGACTTCTAACCGAGATATAAATGTGGGTACTTGAACAAAGGAAAGTATCACGAGGATAGTTCCGATGAGAAGGGAAAAAATGGTCTCTCGCCACATGGATTATCCCCCATGAACGGAATGTATTTACTAGAACCCTTCTTATAGTTTGGCCAAAAACCTTTATCTATTCTTTGGTGCAGCAACGGTCGTTGCAAAGGTATCCACATTCTCGTAGTTTTTAGTAGAGATGAGAAATATGCATTGGGAGATTCATGGGTATCGATGCTTGGCTACCCCATAGAAGTGAGTGTCGTGGAGGGGAGCCAGTGGGGTCAAGCATCTAATCATCTACTAAGAATAAGTGCAGTTGGGGTAAAACCCTTGTGGAATCCAAAAGAATACAGTCTTTCATAGCCTTAGGATTGTACATTGCTTGATGTGTCCTTACCAATGTGTTTTTGAACCAATTTCAATCACAAACATCACATGTTAAAAGTGAAAACCTTGATTTAGAAAAACATTCATCAAAACAACCAAGTCTCTAATTGGAAAATTTGAAGAATCAAACAAACTTTCAAGAAACATTGTTATTCTCCTAGTTTGGAACATCTTGTAAACCTTCTAGCACATATTGGCTTCCTTTTGGCACATCTTGCACATGTATTCACTCATACTATCCAAGTTATTATAGTCAAAACCTACTTACAAAGCCTTGTAAAATGTTTTGGCGCATCTTGCAAGTCCTGTGGCACATTTTGTACCTATTTTGGTGCATTTTGCACCTATTTTGGTGCATTTTGCACCTGTTTTGGCACATTTTGCACCTGTTATGGCACATTTTGCACCTATTCTGGCACATTTTTCACTTTTTGTGGTGCATTTTTCACTTTATCTGGTGCATTTTGCACTTGTTATGGTGTATTTTGTAGACCAAAATACTAGTGATCTAAGTTCATCTCCTATCTGACATTCAGTCTCATTCTGAGAGTCCTCAACAATATTCAGTCATTCCTCAATTTCACCAGAAGTCTAAACTTTCCAAATAGGTCTAACAAGTTAACATGTCTAGCTATACCAAGATCTAACATCCTAAAGTGCCCAAAATCATTCAAAACATCTCTGATTTTCAAGCTTAGTTTCCTCATCAAGATCTATCATCCTTTCATCATGAAATGAAGCTTGCTTAATTAGATACACCCTAGTTTGTGTCAATAGAATTTGTCATTCTATTTGAACTTGGGTAAACCCTTGGCACTCCCAAAACAAAGATCAAAAGTTTAGTGAAAACTATAACACTTGTATGCCCATTTTAACAAGACCCAAAAAAAAGCATAAACTCAAAGAATAGGAAATTGAAACTCAAACCACCATGTCTGAAATAGATGAGGATCAATTGAATGCTTTATCTCATCAAATGAAAAACCTTCAACAACAAATATGGGATATGCAAAGGAAACAACCACAAAAAAATATTTGCTACCAGACATCTATTCTTATCAATCTAACAGAAACATAGACTTGACACCTTCTTCACCAACAACTACATCATCCAAGTTCAATTTCTTTAAATTCTTGAAAAATTTAAATGAGAAGCCCAAATCTTAGTCCTCAAACACAAAGGATATTGAAAAATATTACCGTTTCATGCATCTATCTTCATCTCCCATAAGCCAAAATATACCTCATGATTCTTTCACCCAAGTTAACGATTCCATCCAACCACCTTCACCTATCATACCTTCTGCATCTAATGATTCATGTCAATCTCTTAGTCCAAAACATGATAACATAGAATCCTCTACACCTCAAGATCAAAACATTCTTTCCACTTCATCCATTGATACCAAAATTCCACAATTTCTTCCAATCTTTGTCCAAGAATGAATCTCTCAATAATTCTATGATGATCCCCTCCTTTCACTTTTCATCTGCGATGACTCCCTTCCATATCAAGAGAAAAGTATCCTTCTGAATTCTTCTTCCACCCCATCTACTAAATTCATACCATCTCATGATTCTATTGCATCTTGGGAGCATGATAATTCTTCCATCCTATCTAATGATGTCCTATCACCTAATGATCAAGATATGCTTTCTACAAAGTCTCATGATTTCCTTCCTCATCAAGATCAAGATATGCTTCCATCTGAGGATATCCCTCCATTTCATGAGGATGTTCATCCAGGTTCTCAACATCCATATATGCCTTTTACACCACTACATGATGATTCCACACCTAATAAAGAGCAGGCTACTCCATCTTCTACACCTCGTGATCCTTTTCCAAGTCAAGATCCAAACACTCCATCACCCCCATGCCAAGATCCTATCACACCTATATTAGACATCCATGAACCCCACACCTACAAATTGGGATCCTCCACCTTCATCTGCTCTAGTGTACTTCCAACACCTATCCTTTCATCCATATCATATCCTCCCCAAAATGGACTTGCATCTTGTTTCACAAACAACGCATATCCCATTAGTAAATGAATGTGTCAAAGTATGAACTACAAAGGCAAAGGATTAGGCCTTCATGAACAAGATATCCTAGAACCTCTTTTTCCTCAAGAAAACCCATATTATCACGGCCTTGGTTATAATCCTAAGTATCCTAGTCCTTCAAACCTACCATCTATATTAGGTCCTCATCCTAATCCACCAAATCTTCCATCTATCCTAGGTCCTCATCCTAGTTCATCAAACCTTCCATTTATCCTAGGTCCATATCATATTCCTCAAGAACAATAAAGGCACACATCCTTGATGCCCTTTCAAAATTCTACCTACACTCACTCATCCATAATACCTCCATACCATTCATCTCAATCCACGCCTCCCAGTTCTCTTGGAAGCAATTTGGGAGCAAATGTCAAAAGCTTCCATATCAAAATCCACATGTGTCAAAGGATTAACATGTCTCCTCAAAGAGGAATGCAAAAATAAAATAAAATTTGATCCAAAATCAAATGAAAAATAAAAAAGGCCACAAAGTCCCATCAAAGAAAAAATAAAAATTTCCAAGACCACAAAGGTCCATAAATCAAAAGGAAATTTCAAAAGGCCACAAAATCCCATCAAAGCAAAAGGAAAAATTCCTAAGACCACAAAGGTCCATAAAAAAATAAAAAAAATCTCAAAGGCCATAAAGGCCCACAAAGCAAAAATCAAAGTCAAAATTCATGTGGATTCCTAAAAGTCTCATAGAAGTAATAAAATATAAATTGGCATCCAAATTTCCTTATCCAAAAGCTTCCTCCAATTTTCCATCTAAAAACCTATCACCTTCCAAATCCATTTTCCCTCCATCATTTCACCACCCTTCAAGTTGTGTGCCAATGTTGACCTTGCAATCCTTTCCATTTATCCATCAACAAGCCTTTCCACCTCCTATCCATTATCCAACATTCATCCCCCATTATTCTCCTTTAATCCAAACCTTTGGATAAGTCCTTAGTTTCTTTCATCATACCTTTAATAGGCCAACATTTAGGAGTCCAATTCTTATTTACCATGGTTTATTAAAGGGATATTTGGTCACGAAACTTGATGCTTAAGTCCTTCCTCCACCTCTGTATCATCCATATCCTATTTTCTATATTCCTGTCACACTCTACACTTCGGGGGCAAGTTTCATCCATCTTATCATTCCTTACATTTCCACCTTTGATCTTGACGAGGTTAAGGATCTCCTTGAACATCATATATTTTATCATATTCGCTTTGTCCATATCTTTTGTATCATATCCTTCGCCTTATCCATATTCCATAATTCTTACTAGATGCGTCCTTTCTTCTCATTCTTGGTCTTGATAAGGAATAAGGGAAAAATACTTGGGCCTTGTATCTGTATCTTATCTAGTTGATCTTGATCATCCCATTCATTATTTTTATCCTTGCTTTCTTCCATTCCATATCTCCTAGCTTATCAAGATCCATGTCATCATGTCTCTTTGCAACCTTGAATCTTATCATGCAAATCATATTTGAGCCTAGTTGTACAACATTATCCAATCCTTATATCTTTTGTCAATCAATCATCAAAAATCATCAATCTTATCGTACTTAGAGGAAACCAGTGATCCTAAGTACTTATCATCATCATACCTTATGGAATCAATCATTCCTGGCATCCTAATTAATCAACCATTATAATCTTTCGACAAGAGATATGTTGCTTGTGTGACATGTTTTGTAGTGAATATTTCATTTTGATCTATCATTTATCCATGATTGCATTATCTCTATTGTGGGGAATCTTGTTCTTTCAATTGCTCATATCATCTCATTCCATCTTGAATATCCTGAGCAAATCCAAAAAAAAAAAGATCAAAAATACAAAAAAAAAAATCGAAAAAGAGAAAAATACAAAAAAATCAAAAAAAGATCAAAAAATATGAAAAAGTGCAATAAAAACTAGTGAAAACCTGGCAACAGGCGCTATTTGTGATAGGTTAGCTTTTCCATCTATTTTAGCATGTCGACCATTCTCTTTCACCATCGATCTGCCTATCCTCGAAAAACACCATGTACATATCCTGGCATCGTGGTCGTGTCTAACCCTAGACTGGGGGAAAATAAACTTTGAGCTTAAAACAATAGACAAACAACAGTGGAGCAAACACAACCCAAAACAATGATCCTAGTGCAACTCAACATTGAACATCAATCACACATACATGAAACATCAAACATCAAAATTATCAAAAAGCCAAATCAATCAAAATCAAAAGCAAACTTCAAATGGATGATGTTCTTTCTGAATCATGGGTTTATCACATTAAACACAAATGTTCAATTTTTGTACTTGGATTTTTTATTATCATATCTCTAGAGCCCCTTGATGATGTATCAAACTAGAGGAGCTAGGAAAGAGTATGATTTTTCTTTGTCTGCTGTCTATGAGTTGATCATTATTACTGTGCAAATTTTCATGGGATGTGCTCTACAAAATATCACTAATGACATTCTGAATTTCCGTAGGAAACTGGTTAACTCTTGTATGTTTACACAAGAAATACTCAGGTCATCTCGGTTTAATTATACTTAGATGTTTGTGTTAACTTGCACTATCAAACACCATGAAAGTAGTACTCAAGTCATCATGGTCTTAATATACCATTGATGCTTGTACTCACTTTCAACATTTTAAAGGCCCAATGATGATAAAAAGCATGAAAATTTGGCTATTACAAATGACAAATTTTGCATATGAGATCTAGGCATGGTTAGAGTAGATTGCATCCATGTTAGTTTGCATTTGTATTTATGGGGTTTCCAAAGCAGCAACAATTTCATAAGGATGTTATCTCTATTATCAATGGATTGAGTACACTTGACATTAACCAAAAAACACATCATTCTCATATAGTTGAACATAATTTGCATCATCATTTGCATGCATTAGACAACATTACAACATTGTTCATCCATCCATACATCACATAATAATATTTGCATCAAAAAACAAAAAAATACATGCATCGCATCTCATTTACATAATCAAAATCATTTCATATAGTGGCATTAGGAAAGTGGTTCACTAAGCTTAAATGAGTGAGTCTCTTCAGATTTCCAAAAGAATTGGGAAATATGTTAGGTTTTGTGAAAGATTAATTTAACAAAGAATAAACTAACGACAACCTTCCCACAACTCTTGGAAGTTGGATAGATTCACTCATTTAAGCTTAAGACCCTAGAACACAATCATCTGCATAAAAGTTTGCATCACATAATCATAAATTCATCATTACAAAACATCACACATCATTTACATAATCATTGTATCTCCTTATCATTACATCCATACATAATCAATATGAACATCACATTTCATCACATATCATTATTGCAAATTCAAATCCACTTCACATAGCATAAAACATCATTTACGTCATCCATAAAGCTTATAGAATCATCAATGATTGCATAGATCACATTATCCTCTCATCATTGCATAATCATCATAATAATCATCATCATCATTTCATCCATAATACATACATTCATTACATCATTTATGTGCATCAAAAAAGTACAAAAACATCAAATGCATCACATTTCATTGGCATAATAGGATCCATCACATACATCATATAGACATCATTCATAAAGCATCATAGAATCATAACACATCAATTGCATCATCATTTTAATCCATAGCATATCATATCATCATCATATAGAACATCACACAACATAAAATAGAAATTAAATGCATCCATAGCATATCATCATCATAACAGAGAAATTAAATGCATCCATAACACATCATATCATCATCATCATAACATGGAAATTAAATGCATCATAGACATCCATCATGAACATCATAGTCACATAGATCAATCATCATCATCGTCGCATATCATATAACCTCAAAATTATAATGTCAAGTGCACAATGATATCCAAACATGGAGAAATACATCAAAAAAGTGGCAAAAATCACAAAATCTCTAACTAAATAAGTGTATACATCAAGTATCAGTACATCATCAAGTCTCAGTACATTAATCAATCCTATACTAGGGCATATCAATCAATCAGAGAAGTCAAACCACATCGACCAATCAAATCTAAATCCACCTACCAGATGCAAAAATCCTCCTATGATCATAACATATCACAAATCAATAATCTTATCAATCAATTCAACCTCGCCTATCATGAGGTTCATCAATCAGTCCAACCTCGCCTATCATGAGGTTCATCAATCGATCCAACCTTGCCTATCATGAGGTTGATCAATCAATGCACCTCGCCTATCATGAGGTTCATCAATCAATTCAGCCTCACCTATCATGAGGTTCATCAATCAATGCACCTCACCTATCATGAGGTTCATCAATCAATGCACCTTGCCTATCATGAGGTCCATCAATCAATCAAACTATCATTGATCCTCGCCTATCATGAGGTCAATCAGCAATCTATCATTAATCCTCTCCTATCATGAGGTCAATCAATCAAACTATCATTGATCCTCACCTATCATGAGGTCAATCATCGACTATCACACCAACATCATCAAATCAATCAACTAAACGTGATCATCAAACATCAAACACAAGGAGGCAACATAAAGCATCAATTAATCAATTAATCAATCTGGTAGGCTCAATCTTCTTTTTTGGGAGATAAATCATTTTTGGATCATAAAATTTTGATATCATCATCAAATCATTGACAAATCATCAAAATTTTCAAAAATTCCAAAAAATCCTAAAAATTCCAAAATTCACTAGTTTATCTCCTAAGGGGGCATATATCTGTCAATACCTCAAAACCAACGTCTGGGCATCAAAAAATTTTGTAGCATTGATATCAAATTTTTCTTTAAAGCAATGTGTAAACACATTACTTCAAAGAGGGGCAAAATGTATACACCTAAAAATGGTCATGGCATTTAATTAATTAAATACTAGTTATTTAATTAATATTTCGACTACGTATAAATAAATTTTCATTTTATTTATATTGTTCATTTTCTAAATTCTCCAAATCTAAAAACATATTCTTCTAAATTAATTAAATAAAAAAATTTCCATAAGCTTGTTTTATTTAATTAATCTTCACTAATCTCGATTAGGAATTTGAGCACATGTCTACAACTTTTTGTGCCACCTCACCAAGGTCACATGAAATTAAATAACTCTAATTTTTAATTAGAATTATCTTCAAATCATTTTTAAAAGCACATGGCTTATTCCTCACACACTTCCACCAATTTTAAAGGCGTGCACATGGTTTTTTCTTCCCACACTTGAGTATTCCATCCAAATGGCATGTTGCCCATTGGTCAAGAGATTCTTCCATCCAAATGGAATGTTGTATTTGGTCAAGGGGACAACATCTTGATTCTCTCCATCTCCACCATCCATTCTTCTTGTTCGAATCTAGACTGTCGATTATTTCCACCTCACTATATGCTTGGAAAAGGCTATAAATACAACCCTTGGGCATTATATTTTGCATCCACTTTTGAATAGAGTTACATTGCAGGAATATCGTTCAAGCTTGGAAGCATTATGGAGTCTTATAGTTACATTTTAGATCATGTTTTGCATCATACTTAAATCTTAGATTAAAACTTTGCTTCATAGTTGCATTTTATGTCATCCTTTGCATCATAGTTGTATTTTAGATTAGCATTTTCATAGTTAGCATTTGAGTATATGCAGTATCATTTTAGTTTTCCATAGTTTACATTTGAGCATATGTAGAATCATATATAGAATCATATAGATCACTACCATAGTATCCACCACCATTTTCCCATTCATCATAATCATCGTCATCCATTCATCATAGCATCCATTATCCTTTCCATCTTATAGTTGCATGTAGGAACTTAGTTGGCTTGTATGTTGAATGCTAATTCCATTTGTTAAGTGTCATTCTAATAGCCTTTGTGCACATAGAAATATGAGGGCCAAAGGGTTAAATGAATCATTAAGAATAAAGGACAATGAAACATTCTTGAAAGATTCATTAAATTGCAATTTAGAGTAGCTTCTTTGCTTTGAATCTTTGATATAATTCATTTCATTAAGGTTTGTGTTGATACTAACTTTCCACATTTCACACTTACACACTTTCAAAACACTTACACTTGTTTGGCTTCCAACCTTAGCTTTATTTGTTGACAAATATATATATTAAGAGTGCATTTAATATTTGATATGTGTTTGATATCATCGTGCTTTTTTATGCAAGATTTTTTTCCTAACTTGTGGAGGACCGACGTACCACTGTGGGAAATTATTCAATGGTAGAATAGATTATGACTGAATTAATGAAGTGGAATTTAAAAACAAGATAATAGCCCCAAAATTATCTATGGCACCTAAAAAAGCTACAATATATGCATGACTGAATTGATGAAGCAGAACCTAACAAAAATAGAACACCCCCATATATTTCCAAGGCACAAAAAGAAGTTACAATAATTGCATGACTGAATTGATGAAACATAACCCATGCAAAAGAGAACACCACCAAATTAATCAATGATACCTAAAAAAAGATACAAACATTTGCATTACATATTTAATGAAGCAACATGTATGATAAACCTAACACCTCCGTATTTATCAATGGCACCAAAAAAATGCTACATAGTTGGTGACTAAATTGTTTAAACAGAACCTATGGAAAACATAGCACCCCACAAATTGCAAATGGAAATCAAAATTGGTAGAATAGATGATGACTTAATCGATGAAGTCAAACTTACAAACAAAGTAACACCCCCAAAATCATCTACAGTACCTCAAAAAACTACAATAAAGGCATGACTGAATTGATCAATCAGAACCTATGAAAAATAGAAGACTCCCAAATATTTCTAATGCACAAAAAAAACTCCAATAATTGCATGACTGAATTAATGAATCATAAAAATTGTGAAAGATAACACCCCCAAATTAATCAATAGCACCTAAACAAAAATAGCATTACTGAATGAATGAAGCAACACCTATGAAAAACCTAACACCCCCAATTTTATCAATGGCACCTAAAAATGCTACTAAATAACATTAATTGAAACCTAACATTAAAAATGACTATAATGAAAAGCAATATAAAGCTTACGAATGGAAAATAGTAAGAGTTTAACAAATCTCACATATATGAATGATTGAATTTATGGAGCAGAACCCATGAAAAAAATAATACCCAAAAATTTATCTAACACCAAAACTACATTTTTTAAGTCACTGAATAAATGAAGCAAAACCTAAAAAAAGAGAAACCCACATAATTTTCTTTGGTTTATGAAATAGAGAACACACCCTAAGTGAATGATAATGCATAACCTATGAGAAAGAATATGATAACCAGAGTAAATGATAATGCAGAACCTATGAAATAAAAATGCTAAACTATGATTATAATATTTACAAAATAAACCCTAGTGAAATAGAAATGCTAAACTATGACTGTAATATTTGTAATATAAACCCTAGGGAAACATAAAGAAAAAAATACATACAACTTCATCTATGGCACCGAAACAACGAACAATATTATTTTTCATGTTTAAAAGAACCAACAAACTCATCTATGGCATGAAAACAACCAACAATATTATTTGTTACATTTAAAAGAAAAAATAAACCTCATGCAAGATAGTGATGCTTGAATAGAAGATTAATTCCCATAAATTTATTGTGTTTATGAACACAAATTAGATAGTGTTCATAAACACGATACTTCAACACCAAAAACTGATTTCTGCAACACCGAAAATCAAATAAAACAAACAAAAAAAGCAAATAAAACTACAAAAACTAAATATTGGCAAGCCTTAGTGAGCAAGCTCACCTGGGTTGAATGGAGTTGAATCTCGAGCATGCAACCGGCCTCACACAACTTCACCTGCAAGCAATAGTGAGGAAAACAATTTAGGTTTTCCATTGATAACTAAATAACACCAAACAAACAATTGTTGCTTACCTGCATGGCCGAAGTGGAGTTGCTTGTAACGTTCACCAACTGATGTTTATCCATCTCTTAATCGGAGTTCAAGCGTCCCAGGTTGTGGTTGTTGTTTGAAACTTGTAGAGCACTGAAGCGAGCATGTAATGGCGTGCAAGTGAAGAATAAACAAGAAGTTGCTAGAATGAAATGCTCTAAAGTTGGCGAGAAGTGCAAGGCATTGGGAGCATTGAATACAGGTTGGCTCAAAAAATACGTGGGGTGGCATGGAGCTTAGAGGAAGTGACGTGCATTAAACACGACTGCAGAGAAGTATAGCAAGGGGTGGTGAGTGATTAATGCAATGCAATGGAGTCTTAGAGTGGTGGAGTGAGAGAAGTAGATGTGGCAAGGTAGTCCACTTTGAATGTCGTGCCATGTAGGAACTGGCAGTCCAAGTGAGCACGTTTCAGTTGCATGGTCTTTTTGGGCTTTTTTTTTTAGTGGACAAATAGCACCCTCCCATATGGAAAATTAAATAAAAATAATTTTTAATTGTCAATTATCAAATTATTTAGAATAGGTATTTGCAAAAAAAATTATTGGTCCACATGGCACTCCATGTGGACCATCAAAAATTACCTACCTATGTATCGACTTCTCTCCCCTAGTGTTCCCATGCATAATTTGATTGTTGGGAAAGGATAATTTGGAATCTTTTCCTATTTTAATGGAGTAGCTACTTTTTAGGAATTGAAAATAAGTTGTGGAAAAGGGGGGAGAGGAGTGGGCCTAGAAATAAGCAACAACTGCATATTGTTAAAAATCCACGTGGCTCCACAAATGTAGCTGGCTGCATAAAAATAAGCAGGAAAATTAAACATTTATGGGGCCGTCAATGTCACAAATAACTCCTAAATAAATTGAGCAGTGGTTGCTAGCCAAAATAAACTAAGCAATTGCATGGAGACCTGCCTTTAGCCACATTGATTACAAGATTCATTGAATTTAACCCGCAATCTAAAAACTAGATTTTTCTGATTTTATTATTTAAAAATTTGAAGTTACATCAAAATGAACAGACTTCCTTTCCCAGCACTATAATTGGTGGTACTTTGAGATAACAACATAAAAAGAGAATGAAAATAATCTAATACATACTTTACTAAATTATACTTGTTGAATTCAATGGTAAGCACGTAAAATTTGATGCTACAGTGCGTTAGGCAAAGTGAAAATCCAAAACTAGAGAGCCTTTTTAACTTATATTGTTGTCGGGCCCAAGTGTCATTTTTGTCTTGATTGTCAACGTACTACCTACAACTAAACGACAACTACAACTACTACTAGCACTTGCACCTTAAAAGGTTCAAGGATTAGCCGATAGAAAACTATATGTATGTTAATATTTTAGAAAGTACATTTTTGTGCATGGGTGTGTATGGATGCTATGTGCTAAAAGTTCTAATTGTATGTGGCTAGATTAAACAATTAATAATAAGTGCTAAACAATGAAATGCAACATACTCATATAAATCTAGATTTTTTCCTTAAAGAAATTAAGTATTATCTTATTTTAAAATGTTTGCATATAGATTTAAAACATAAAGTAATCTAAATGAAAAAGAAAGTTGCCATTAAATTGACAAGAAACATTACAAATGGAAAGAGAATGTTCCCATCAAACTAGAAAATAGTATTTATCTAGATTTTACATGATAAGTGAGATTTTTTACATGATAAGTGAGATTTTACAGTTGGTTTACCATTAAATGAGAGCTAAAACTTGTTTTACAATTCAATGAAATAATATATTTTTAACAACCATGTTGTATCCATGATTCAAAGTGAACTGCATAGTAAGGGGACAATAACATGTTGACTATGACATTTTTTATTTAAAAAATTCAACCTTATTAAATCTCTATTTGAAAATTCAAAATATTAATTGAATATAAGAGGACAATAAATATGAAGGTTATTATTAAAGAAATGTTTTGTGTCTATGGCTATCCATTTTGAGTACAAATAGTTTAATTATAATTTATTATATGTAGGTGATGTCTACAAAGACTCGGTCTCTCTTTATGTCATTCATTTTCATACTATTCTAACTCACGAATGCTTAACCATGAAGTTTCACCTAAGATTATGTCAATTTAATTTACTGACCTAGTAAATGTTGTATGACTCAAGTGCTATTTCTATTATTTTGTATGGAGATAATAATATCATATTAAAAAAAAATATGCGTGAAAAAAAAACACCCTACAGTCCATGCAAATAAAATTCTTAAACAACATATCCAAAAAGAATTAATCGACATAAGTGACTTGATGACTTCATTACTTTCGACCAGAACGTGATCGGTTTTGCTCAGGTTAAGAGGCCCTAAGCTTTTGATTCTAGTGCAGCTTGATAGAATATAATTAGGTTTTCTGGTAAGAGTGAAAAAGTTCCCATCACCCATATTATTTGTATGTTTATCGATTTTCCATTGACTGGCAAGGACTTGAGTTGATGTGGGTGCCCTTATTGATAGTTTGGAGGACCAAATTGGCCAAAACCCTATTTTCAAGTTGCGTAATATATTCTTAGGAATTTATTAGCCTCTTAGATCTCTCTGGTTGTGAAAGTGGACTATGAATAGGGGCATGTTTTCAGGTTATGTTTATTTGGCCATGGAGTTCAAAAAACATAGCCCCATGTTGTATTGGAATTGCTAGACTGCTCTACCTCATAAATTTTGTGCACTGTATCGTTGGGAATGTGATTTTTTTTTAATGTGTTTGATCCAAATCACTAAGGCTCTGAGCTACTAACTATTTTTCTAAAGAAAAGTCTATAGTCTCTATCTTTCCAGAAGAATGACCTCCATTGCTAGCCAGAATCATAATTTGCTTGAGCCTGCAAATAACGTCCACGCTTGCTCACATTCTATAAGTACAAGAACTGTTGTTTATTAAAATGAAAATAAACATATGATAGAATATTAAAATTAAATAAGACTAATGCCTACCTCATCTAACTACATGATATCTTTTGTGGTACATAATCTCATAATATAACTTTAGAAGATGGGAAAAACATTAGCTAACCCTCTATCCTTTAAAGCTTGTTTGCTCTTTGAAACAGTCTCTTAGTGTTACAATCAATGATAATAACATCTAGATCCACTTTACAATGTACATAATGCAAAATACATATTTGAAAAACCAAACAAATCTTGTTTACAGGAACGTCATCATTTACTGGACCAACACAAAATTTTGTTAGTTGTGCACTTGTTGGCTTTTCAGAAACACTAGGAGCACACCTTCTAAACAAAAAGAAAAAGCCCAAATTATTTAATCAATGATAAAAACTCAATATATATGAAATTAGAAAATTAAAGTCAAGACATAAATAGGGGTTACATGGTTCACCCCGGAATCTGCAAAGTTGACATCAAAAATGATTAAATTTTCCTGGGATTGAGGTGCTAGCTCCTGGGCTCCAATAATAGGCATGAAAGAATGTTGTTAAGGGCATTCCTTGAAATTGATTTGTCATGAGAGGAATGGGGATGTTGCTTGATGCCCATTGTAGAATGTAGAATTCGTGAATTTGGGACAGCAAGACAACCACTACTTGAGCAGGTAAACATTCAACCCTCCTAAAATTTATAACCTCGAGCAGCATGATCAATAGCTGCTTAAGCTGAACACATAACATGAGAGGAACTGAAAGGTCAACTCAGGGACTCATTATGCCCACAATGAGAATTTCCGGACTCTATAGCACTCCTTGCAGCAGGATAAAGATTGAAGGTCTGTAAGGCTTGCAAATAAAGTTAGAAGTTAAAATCCTAACTGATATTTACTCAGGAATAACAATATATAGCCTAGCCAACATGAAATATCTTGCCATGATGCAAGTTATAGATCTAATCTAAATATGCAACTCGTAAGCCACATTACCAAATGGCTAACTATGAACAGAAATCTGATTGATCAAATTTACTCATGAAACAGTGAAAGATCTAATCATTGTCAAGCATAGAGAATGTTATTTTTTATGAACTCACTCCTGACACATGTAGACTCCAACATGACAAATATCTAAATATTTCTTCCCAAAATACAAATCTGCAGATATTGACTGAGATACTTCCAAGGAGGTCATGGGAATGAAGAGTAGTCAACAAACTTTGTAAACCAGTTATGGACACCAAATTCCCTGCCTAGCTTGGATTGCAAGTGTTGACCCTGTGTGAATTTTGCTTGCCTTTCCAAAGCATATTTATTGTTGTTCTTGGGTTTGAAGGAGAGAGGCAGAGAAGCATAGAAACTAAAACAGAGAGTAGAAATAATAGTAATAAAACACAAATATGAACGAAAATGATTTATATTTCATATATATTTCAAAACATGCAATGATTAAACCTTAAAACAAAGACATAGGGCTGTTGCTCTTTGATTACACTCAGAAAAATAGAACGCTCTGTTAGTTGGCTGCTCAAAACTATGCTTCAACATTAATATTGACTACTTTTTTTTGTATTTCAAAGCATACATATCAAAACTATTCATACAACGTATATGGTTGAATAATAATAGCCAAAAAACAAAAAACTTACTTTTAATTTTGTTGTATGTGAAAATCTGGTGGAGGAGATTGTGCACATAAATTCTCATTTTAGTATGTCTTGCAGTAGAGAGTTGGAAGCATAGCTGAAATAAGATTGAACTGGAGAAATGAGATCTCACATGCATGAGCAGGTTGAGTAGATATGGAGACACCAGAGAGAATGAAGGAATATAGATGGTTTCATTCACTTCTATGATTGTTGGGTATGCTCAAAATGGTCCTCTTGATGATGCCTTTAAGACTATTCAAAGAAATGCATCAACGAAACATTGTTTCATGGCCTGAAATCATTGTTGGATGCGTACAAAATGGACATGGATTAAAAGCCACAGAATTTTTTAACCAAGTGCAATTGGCAGAGGTAAAACCAAACATAATAACATTTGTGAGCATGCTCCCATCATGTGTCGAAATGGGAGCTTTGGAGCTGGGCAAGGAGATTCATAGAAACATAGTTGAAAGCAGGTGTCTCTCAGATGTTGTAGTTGTGACTACGCTGATAGACGTGTTTTCGAAATGTGGAAGCATGTAGAAGGTGCATCTATTTATGCAAATTGGAGGCAGTGATGGAGGCAGTGATGGAGGGCCACTGAAGGGAGTAGATGACAGTTGCTCTGATAGAGATTAGACACTGCATTCAAATCTGGTTCAATTTTCCTGAGCCACCTTTTCTGGTGGAGTGAGAGAAGCAATATGGTAGATGCGTCCATAATGAGATTAGATGCAGAATTAAATTATTAGATTCTTGTTCAGATTTGAGTAAGCTCGTGGCTTTCTTTTCACGCTAACACAGTCTGTACGTGGCTTTCTTTTCACACTGATCAGTTTTGACACAAAACTTACTGCCAACTAGGTATTTCCCGAACTTGGCCATTGCATGCATGATGGCCAACTTTTCCTTGTTGTATATACTATAGCTACTCTCAGGACCCCTTAGCTTCCTTCTCTTGAAAGCTATCAGATGACAGTCCTGCATAATCACTACACCAATACCCTCTCCACAAGCATCACAATGAAGCTCAAAAGGCTTGGTGAAATATGACAAATCTAGAACTGGACATGTAGTCATCAATTGTTTGAACTTCTAAAAAAACTCTTGTGCTTGAGGTGTCCAAATAAATGCTCTCTTCTTTTTCAAATCTATAAGTGGTATAGCATGCTATGAGAACCCATTAACAAACTGACGATAGAAGGAACATAAGCCCACAAATCCCCTGAAGTGATTCAAAGTCTCAGGTGTAGGCCAATCAATAATGGCATGAACCTTATTAGGATCCATGTGAACTCCATCTTTGCTAATTATGTGACCCAAATAAAGAAGCTCTGCCATGGCCAACACGCACTTGGACTCCTTGGCATACAAGGGCTCTCTATCAAGTATGCCCAAAATAGTATCCAAGTGAACCATGTACTCCTCCCAAGATCTATTGTAAACCAAAATGCCATCAAAGAATACCAAAACATATCTCCTCAACTGCGAGTGGAAGACCCTATTCATAGTGGACTAAAAAGTAGCTGGTGTGTTGGTTAAGCCAAAGGGTATAACTAAAAAATCATAGTTTCCACAATGACATCTGAAAGCAATCTTCTCAACATCCTATTCTTTGACTCTGATCTAGTGATACCCGATCCTCAAGTTAATCATAGAGAAGTAACAAACACCATGTAGCTCATCTATCAACTCGTCAATGTGAGGAATGGGATACCTATTCTTAATTGTCTTCTTGTTCAACATTTAGTAATTAATGCACATCCTGAGTGTACCATCTTTCTTCTTCACCAAAACAACTGATGAAGCGAAAGGAGACTTACTTGGCCTTATGTGTCCCATAGCAAGAAATTCTTTGATGGTTTTCTCAATCTCATCCTTCAAATGCTTTGGGTGCTAGTAAGGTGTAATCATGATGGGCTTGGTTCCCTCCTCCAACTTAATGATGTGATTTATGCCTCTATCAAGAGGTCTACCATGAGGTATGTCACTAAATACCTTTGTGTACTTTACTATGAGCTCCTAAACATCTAGATGACAGGGTGTTTTATGTTGCTCCTCATATGAAGGAATCGACTTACACTTTACTTCCCACTCTACCATGTCATGTTTAATAAGCCTCTCCATTCTTCTAAGAGTGATTACCTTCAAGTTGTTGTCCTTAATTTCCTTAAGTACATGATTAGTTTCGTCAACCTTGAATTTCATCTCCATATCTCTAAGGTTGAGTGTAAATTCTTCAATTGCATGAAGCCACTCCATGCCAAGGACCACATCAATGCCTCCCATATTAACCACATAAAAATATGCTTTAAACTCATAATTATTGAGTTTCATATGTAGATCTGGAATCATTCTCTCACATTTGAGAGTGTAACCATCATCAACTTTTACCCTTATCCCTTCAAACTTTTGAGTTTGAATTCCATGTTTTTCCACTAACCATGAATCTATGAAATTGTGAGTTGCACCTATGTCAATAAAATAAATGACTCTTTGACCAGCTAAGAGTCCCCACAACCTAAATGAGCCTTCCCTTTGCATGCTAGACATATGAGCTTCCTGTAGCTCCATTTCTCCTTCAATTTCAACTTCAATTTCTGAATTTTCAGTCCTTGAATCATCTTGATCAACTTGTTATTATGTTATATCAGTCATGTTTTCACTTTCATAAAACTACTTCATATGCCTATTTTGACCCTCAGGCTTAAGAGGAAAATTATGGTTTAGATCATAAGGACCCTTGCAATAAAAACATAGCTTCCTCCTATGCAAATCATTAATTGTTTCCCTATCCAAAGGGGCTGCAAATTTCTTCTTTTGGTCAACATTTTCTGATTTCTTTGGATCTGATTTGTTGTTGTTATAAGATGAAGATGGTTTTGATTCAAAATTTCTACGTGGAGCTTTAAGTTCCATGCTATGAGCTTTCCTCATAGCTTCTTGCAAGGTAGGGGGATCAAAATCCTTGATCCATCCCTTGATGGGCTCATAAAGAACCTCTACAAATAGTATGACTAGCCTCTTCTCTAAGATACCTATAACCATGACTGGGAGATTTTTAAATTCACCAATGTAAGATTCCAAACTACCCATTTGTTTCAGTTGAGCTAGATCCTTGAAGTAAAAATATGGATCTCATTTGTCAAAATGCTCAACTAATTTTTCAATGAACTCCTGATATGTAGTAATACGGTCATGCTACAAGGTAACCATCCCATGGTGCCACCAGTCATGGGCTACCCCATCCAAATGTAAAGCTGAGAAATTAATGGCATCTTCTTCTGCCATAAGATGTAGGGTCAAGAAAGTGTCCAACTTGCTAACCCAAGTTTTGGATGTAACCCTACCACTGCCATCAAAAGTAAAGAGTGTGAGCTTCTTGGTTGCATGTCTAAGATCATTATTTTTGTTCCTTGGTCTCCTATCAATCCTATTCCTGTTATGCTCTCTTTTCTAAGTCATGAACTTGTCAAAGTTAAGATGATCCTTAATTCTCTATGGTAATGCATCCCACTCATCATGTATTGTCATCACGTTATCTCCAAAGATCATGTCACCTTCCTCCTCATCCCCATTTCCCGCTTCAGGTTCATTTCTCACAAAAGTAGGGCATGTAGGCCTGTCATAGGTGCATGTGGTTGTTACCCTCATCCGTGGGCCTCCATCAATACTACCATCCTCCTCTTGATCCTAATCCAGTCTCCTAGGAATGGTCATTTGTTGAACGGTTGTAGAAAGCTATTGCAACACATTTGCAACTAGTTCCTGCCTAGCTACAAGACCCCTCAGAATGTCTCTGGCTTCTCTGTCCTCATTGTTACCATGGTTTATGGGTGGATCATCTTCTTCCCTATCTCCAATTATTTCTAATGGTGATTCCTTGAATTGGTATTCAAATGGTATCCCCTCAAACTAGTTTCTCTAAAATCCAGGTCTCCTACATGAGTAATACCTATGATATCCAACTTGATGTGGCTGCATATGAACTTCTAACCCTCCAAGATGGTAGGATTAGTTCTCTGATACCACTATGAAGAACCTTGTTGGTTCTACTCTGCCTTTGATGCTAAAAACATACTAATTTTTTTTCACTTGTTTAGATGAAATTTATACAAAAAATAAAGAAGTGCATCAGGTAATAAATAGTGCTAAAACTAAATAATGAATACTAATAGAGTAACTACAATGATATTAAGCCTCTGGAAATTGCTACAAGTAATTTTCATACAACAAACGTACTTGAAATTCCTTAGATTAATTAAATAAGAAAGATCTAGTACATGCTCTAGGAAAGAAATGTTGAAACTAGTGAAATGCAATACCCACCTCCAGTTTATGTTTTCCCCCATGCAAAAACTAGATCAAAGGCCTTGAGGAAGCAAGGAATCAAAGATAGAGCAATCAATGGAACTGAATGAAGGCGTTTCAATGTCCCAACTCCCACTTCCAGCTAGATGCAACCACATACCCCTTGTGTAGAAGTACAACTAGAGAGAGAAGAAGGTATGACTTGCTATTCTATGTTTGTAGCTAATGAATGAAGGCACTTGAAACTGATAAGCCCTTCCTTATTGAATACTAGAAAGAAAATGAAATGAAGAAGCTTTGTTGAAGCACAAATGGACTCATGTATGAATCCCTCTCAGAAGCAACAATTCAACTGTTATTTCATAGCCTCACAATCACAGAACACTGAAGAATTCTCATTCTCCAATGGTGAAAATACTCTGAAACCCTTGTCTCAAGCACAAATATCAAGAAGCCAAAAGTAATGTCAAATGATCAAAAAGGTAATGAGGTTGACTTGTTTTTTCTTCTTATAACCTCAAAAGGAACGATTCCCCAAAAAAGCCATTACTTTTGTCATTTAAATACATTTAAATGTATTCAAGTCACTTTAAAATCTTTTAATATGTTTTAATCAACTTGGGCATACCTTTTTTGACTTAAGTGATTTTAATTTCACTTTATAATATTTAAGTGGATTTAATTTATTATAAAGTCAAATTATAACTTTATAATATCCCCATAAGTTAATTAAATAACTTAACCACTAAAATATTAATATCTCCCTCAAAACTCAATATTTTGACATGTCGTTAGAAGCTGGCAAACACTGAACTACAAAGGCCTACACTAAACCCAATATTGAACTTAAGGAGTGGAAATAACAATATCCACCATTATCTACCACTGAGACCCCCTATCCAAACATATTAGCCTACGAGGGTCCAAGTAATAGGCTAACCCATCTGCTATTGAAACTGACTAGAGTGGGGGCATTACCGATGTTGAGGATGTTGTGAGGTGTATTAATTTTGTGGAGTGATATTTTGAGAAGATTGTTGTTGATATTGTTATGGGATGATGTTTTGTTGAATTTATGGTTGATGATATTGTTGAAGTGATTTTTGAGGGGTTGATGATGAACATATATGGTTTGTGAGGGTGATACGGTTAAGGGATTGGTCCCATAGTTCATCAAATTAGGATTTGACATGTTCAGATTTGATACGTTCATGTTTGGTATTTTCATGTTTAGTATGTTCGTGTTTGGGATGTTTGGATTGTTTGTAGTTTTCAAACCTAGGTTAGTTGAAGTCCCTAGATTTTGAGTGTTATAAAGTGGATTCTTATATTGATTCATGAATTTTTTTTTATCCATTCCTTCTAAAGTGACCGTGGGTTGACTTAGTACATTTTTTGAAGGAGGTTTAGGTATTTTTTCAATGATTTTATGTACTAATGGGTCACTACCTTTTGGAAAATTCTTTTCTCCAAAATTAGATGTTGTTGGTTGTTCCCTAAGTTGATTAACATCAAAATCTATGAGAAATTTAGCACCTTTTTGTGCAAGTATTAACATGTATAAGTTCAAGGGTCTGTAATTATCACAACATCTATCACTTTAACAAGAGATGGGTCTTATTGCATCTCTAATATATGTTCAGGAGTGAATTAAAATGGTTTGTTGGTGATTTCATGTAAATGAACTATTTCAACTTCAACATGGTTGGGTTGCATTTTTTTTTTGCAAAGGAAGTTCAAACCCTTTATAATTTGTTTGAGGCATTCCATAGGGTTGATCACTAATACTTGTGGTAGTAGGAGCATTTGAACCACTAGGATTTAACTCCATGTTTTCCTTGTATTTAGATCTTGTTGTGACCATACAACTTGTAATAACCCTATGATACATGGATGTTTGAAAGTGTATAAAGATGTTTTATTTGGGATATTTGAGTTGCCTCAAATTGAGCTACAAAAGACACCTTAAAGTTCTTTGGATAAAATGATGAATGATTTTTGGATGAGTGGATGGAGTGAAACCTTGAACTTTGGTAAAAGTTCTATTTTGGATAAATCTCTTGTTTAGGATGTGTTTGAGGATGATATTTTACTTGTACTAGATAGATGAGTGCAAGCGAAAAGAGGATGATAATGAGATTCACAAACTTTCAGAGTAGAAAATTGACTCCAAAGAAACTTAACTCACAATGTTTTGATACTAATTCAACTAAGTACTTGAAAGATGAAGTTTTTTCAAGTAAAGAGCTAAACTAGGAAATGATTGATGGAGATTTGTTCCAAAAGTGATCTATGCCAATTTCTAGGTTGTTTGGTTTGAATAGATTGATTTACTATTTGGGATGAGGCTGAATTGATCCAATGATGGCAAAGGATGTTTAAACTAATCCAAAATGAAGTAATGATGTGAAATGGAGATTATAAAGTTTTCTATTATTTTGATTGATTAGGATGATTGTAGGTTTACCAATGTTTGCATTAGGTTTTTAAATGTTTGTCAGTCAAAATTCAGATTTTGGAAAATTTAGGTTTTTTCTATCTTTTGTTGTGAAGGAAAATCATGTCACTATTTTCTACAAAGGTGTCACAGTATCTACAAAGGAACCTAGGTTCAATAGAAGAATTTCACTATTGAAGCAAAGACATCACAATATAAATTTCCATTTTTAGCATGAAACAAAGGTGTTGAGATGTGCAAAGGTGTCAAGAAGAAAATTAATAGAGGTATTGTTTTGACAAAAATAGAAGCATCAATGTGTACGAAGGCATCATACTATCAAGATAAAGGTTCATAGTTTTTTGAGGAGTTGAAATTTTTGCAAGTTGACCTAGGAGTTTGAAATTTTGAAGTCTATTTTGTGTTTAAAAGATCTGGCAAGTGATTAAAACAACAAAAAACATGTAAGAATTACTCAATTGGATGTTTGGAATATTTTTGCATGTATTCTTCAACAATACCACACTAATTTTCATCACACATAGATTTACAATAAAGACATTGTAGAGATACACATCCTAATTTATTGGTAGATCAAGAATTGCCAACTTAGATTAGGTTTGCATAATAAAATATTGTCCAATGAGTGTATGACTAGAGTATGCCAAGGTCATGTACCACCTAGGAACCTCTTACCTTCAAAGGAAAAGTTCCTAACAAGGGATTATTGTTGCCTCCACAAAGGTTGGTACATAGCAAGTAACTTCACACATTGATCCTTGTATGGTGTACCACTTTAAGTTGATGGTTTATAAATGGCTCATATAGGGTTCTAGATTTTACAAGTTCATAGTAGGGGTCTTCCATAAATAGATAGCTCATCCGATATGCCTAAGTTGAGAGGGGTCTCCTCTCTTCTCATCACCTATATATGTCTCGATGGACTGAGGGTCATGAGGCTTGGCTTGAAGGATGTGAACCACTCCTTGGGGTATAAATTTTGTTCTCCCCCCTTTATATATCCTGCTAGGAAATGTGCTTGAGATCAAACCTTGGGGTGATGAGGCCCCCAAGAAAGTCTCCTCCTTGGAAATAAATGGAAAGAGTATTTCTTTTGTTCCTCAAGATCATTCTTAGGAGTCATGAGAGGATAGAATACACAACACTATACCTTATTGTGTATAAATAAATTGCAAGTTAGTGGTATTTCTAATTTTCAAGATCACACTAAGGTGCAAGGAAAGAGAATACTACACACTAACCTACCAAACACACCAAAAATTTAATTTTAAGTGCACCAAGGATTCAAAATTTGGTTCAATTTTAACAAGACCAAATTCAAATATGCAATTTATTGTTCTTTTTAAATGCACCAAAGTAAAGTGATAGTTATTGGATTCATTTTAAATGCACTAAATTCAAATGTGAATTCTAGATTAAGAAAAATATGAAACCATTTATTAGTATTTTTGCTTTGATTTTAACCTTCTCCCATCAAATGCTACAATGCTAAAACTATTAGTTCTGATAGAGAAAATTGGGAAAATAGAGAAGTGTTAGGGTTAGTCTAAATCCAAATCTCAAATTAAGTTACAAAACTTAACCAAAAAAAAGTGTGGATTTACTTGAAAAAGGCATTGAAGTTATGGATAGAACACTACATTGTTAGTTGACAAAGGCATCAACCTTTAGCAAAAGTGTTGAGCTTTATACAAAGGTATATCACTATTCTACAAACAAATAGAGAATGAATCAAAATATAGGCATCAAGATTTTACAAAGGTGTCAAACTTTTAACATAAGTGTCAATCTGACTTGAAAAGGTGTTGATCTTTAAACAAAGATGCAACACTGTCTCTATAACCTGTTAGGCAAACAAAAATTCACAAAAATGGTTAAAACAGAGACATGGGTCCCACTGAGTGTGCCAAAATGTCATAGGGTAAGTAAGCATGAAAGAGATCATAATTGAAATAATTAGTATCTAAAAACACTAAAAATTTAAGTAATTAAGATCACACACACCCATACTCAATGAAATTCATTTGCAAGACATTAAAATTGATTAATCTAAGAAATTCAACCAAAATCAAAAGAGATAAATAGTTAGAATGTGGAAACTCTCAATCTCATTGTGGATTGATGCATAATTATGATGTGGAGAGCTTAATTGAATGCATAATCCATTTATAGAAGATTGGTTGAGAGGGTTGATTCACAAAAATGCTCTAAAATGCTCAGGATTGGCTCAAGAATTCTATAGAGTAATGATGCTATGAATATTGTGAATGAAATTCATATTGAAAGGCCTAGTATTTATAGATTTTAGGAATTTTGATCAATGATCAGGATTGAAAATGCTAATCAATGGATGAGAGAAAATCAAAGAGGTCAGTGTGAATCAAAGATTGAATCAATGGTTCATAATCCATGTAGGTGTGTATCAAGGATTAATCAAGGGTTTATAATCCATGAGATGCTCAATAGTATCCCTTATTTCATGGAAATATGTTGGAGATATTTTGAATTGGAAGGAAGAATTTGAATTTGAAAAGGGAATATTCTTTGTGCAAGTTGGAGAGTTAGAGGAAAATTAGTTAATTAAAAAATTATGAAAATTATTTAATTGTGCAAGATGAAAGAATTAAGACCTTTAATTAAATAATTGGGAATTGTTTAATCCAAAGGGGAAATTAGACTGAAAAATGATGAATTAATCAAATAACCTTTATTATTCGATTAATAGGAGAAAAAAGTGAATTTAACTAAATAATTGAGCATTATTTAATTAAATGGAGGAAATAGGGTGATTGTGAGAGAAAATGGTGTTAATAAGTGAAATCAAGATGCGTGATATAGTCAAGACATTTTTAGGCATCTATAATAATATTTTGATACTAACTTCTTTTTCTTTATTTTTTCTTTAGGGAAATTTTCTTATAAGGATAAATATTCATAAAATCTAATCCCCAAGTCAAAAACTCCTTTCATTATGGTGTTGATTAGCTTGCTACTTCATTTGATTTTGTGCCATGTCCAAATTCTCCTTGAGTTCTAAAAGTTCTTGTTGTTGATGATGCATGTGGTCCTCCACAACTTGATCTCTTGGTGTCACCCTCAATGATGATGTGATGGATGGAGGATGGTATCCATATAGTGCCATAAATGGAGAAATTTTTAATGAACTATGGAAGAAAATTTTATCCCACCATTTTTCTAGTGGTATCCAATCTACCTTTTGAGAATGCTTATCTAAAGGAAAAAATTTTAGATGTCCTTCCAAGAACTTATTGACAACCTTAATTTTTCTATTAGATTAAGGATGGTATGAAGAGATACAAGAAAATTGAGTAGCCAACAAGAGAATAAATTTTTCCATAATTTACTAGTAAATATAGGATCACGGTCTCTAACAATAACCCTAGGTGTACCATAATTTTTTTTATTCTCTAAAAAATATTTTTCCATTATATTTGTTGTAAATGGATGAGAAAATGTAATAAAATTAGCATATTTAGTGAGGTGATCTACCACTACCATGATGACATTATTACCTTTAGATCCTAAAAATCCCTATGATGAAATCCATGGATACCTCTTCCCAATGCTAGCTAGGAATACCTAAGGGTTGTAAAAGACCCAGTATCTTAGCTATCTCCCATTTATTTCTTTGACATAAAAAACATTCTGCCACAAATTGTTAACATCCATTTTAGCTCTTTTCAAAATAAATCTTGCTTGATTCAATGATATGTCTCAAAAATCATGAACAACCCCCAACTCGAGAACCATGAATGTCTTCAAGAATCTTGTGTTCAAGAAGAATATTTTCATAGGTATAATCTCTGTTTATACTAGAAAGCATATCCCTTAAAAAAAAAATTACTACTAGGATCAATTTGTAATTGTTGAATGAGACTCCTTGTAACAACATCATTCTACCACTTTTCCTTGGCTTCTTCCACCTAATCAGCTTGTAATATTGGCATCACGCATAGTAATTCCTCATCCTTCTCATCCTTCCTAGATAATGTGTTTTTCACAATAATATCCTTCACTTTCTTATATAAATATTAAAGTTTTAGCCCACCATATTAGTGACCCCTTTTTTTGCACTTTAGAAGATAATCTATGCTCTAGAAAATATTTTAAGCTATCATGATATAACTTTGAAATTTCTACCCATTAGAGTTAGCCTCCACTATTTTATTGAATGAAGGATAGCTTACATTTCCTTCTAATAAATGGGTTTGAGTTGATCTTCCTACCATTCAATTAACAACACTCAAAATAAATGGGCCTACCTTCTTGCATGAGATCTAGACCTATACCATTACTTAAAGCACTACACTCCACAAGAAAATCCTTGATGAATTTGGAGTGGCTAGAATTGGAGTGATACACATAGCCTTTTTCAATCCCTCAAATGATGCATTAGCTAACTCATTTCATCGAAAAACATCCTTCTTCAATAAAGCTATGAGGGTGTTACTATATGACCATAGTTCTTCATAAATATTCTATAGCATTGAGTGAGCCCTAGAAAAACCCTCAGTTACTTAATGGTTTTGGGAATAGGTCATTATATGATAGCCTTAAATTTATTAGGATCAACCTTAATTCCTTCATGTAATAGCCTTAAATTTATTAGGATCAACCTTAATAGCCTTAAATTTATTAGGATCAACCTTAATTCCTTCATGTAATAGCCTTAAATTTATTAGGATCAACCTTAATAGCCTTAAATTTATTAGGATCAACCTTAATTCCTTCATGTAATAGCCTTAAATTTATTAGGATCAACCTTAATAGCCTTAAATTTATTGGGATCAACCTTAATTCCACCTCTTTGAGACCAAAAGCACACTTGGAAGGCTTATTGTAGAGCTAGTGATCCTTGAGAACTTTTGATGCTTGATCTATATGATCCAAATTATCTTAACATATCTTGCTATAAATTAATATATCATCAGAGAACATTGATACAAACTTTCTAAAAAAAAATTTAAAGATGGAATTCATCATGCTTTGAAATGTAGATGGAACATTCATAAGAAAAAATGGGATCATTAGAAACTCATAATGATCCTCATGAGTCCTAAATTCTATCTTGAGAATATTCTCTTGTTAAGTAATTATGATCTTAATATACTAATCATTATAAATAAAATAAAATGAGAATTATACAAGAATAGATATAACACATCACACAACATATACATATGGGAAACCCTTTTCAATAAAAAACCTATAAAGCATCATTTGATGATTAAACACTTACTGAAACAACAAAAAATAGGTTAGAAGGAAGGAAAGGGAGATGTATATAGAGGGGGTTCACCAAACATGGACCTATTTTCCTTTATTTCATTAGGAAATGAGATCCATAAAAAGAATTGACTTACAACCCTTAGATGAGTCAATTCAATGAGGGAATCTATTGATTTCCATATGATTGAGGACGAGAGGTATCAACCTAAACAACACTTTTGGGAGAAGAACTAAAAATAGAAAATCTACTCAATTATGCTCATTCAAACTTGAAACATCAATTTAAATCTCAATACAAATAGAAACAACAATATTTTTGCAGATTTGAGAAGGGATAAACATTATATACTAGTCACCAAAAAGAAATTTTGAAAGGAAGACTGGGACTCATTCGCCCATGGGAAAATGGGTCTTTGATCAGGGTTTTCAACCAGCTTTTGGGAGCCTCTAATGCTAGTCTGTATCTTTTGTTTGATTCAAGTTTCAATGTCGAAAAGTTAGAAATAAATCCATAGGTGAGATTTTGTGACTTGATAACAAATTTGACAACTTTCCCAATTTTTCTCTTCAAGAGATATTCAATCCTTCTTCAACCTAAGATCTACAACACAAACACAAAAAATAAAAATTGTTTTTTTTTTTGGTGAATGGAGGTTCACCTTGGTCAAACCCTATTTGGGTAATTAAACCTTGAATTGAAATAATGAAATATGAAAGGAATGATGGATGAAAAATGCTATGTTACAACTCACCAAACCATTGAATAAACCTTTGCAGGGCTGAAATGGTGAGATTTATCTTGCATGGAATGGATTCAATGGATTTGGATCTTGATGCTTGAAATATGACTTAAATACTTGACTTGATCTTTGAAAACTACATCACAATGTTAGCTCCAAAGACATGCATGATTGAAAAATACTTTGAAATGATGCTTGAGATCTTTATTGCTACAATAAATCACTGATAAATTTTCTCTTAAATGCCATTGACAATAATATTAGATCTTATGAAACTTGCACTTGAAATCTAGGATTTGAATTGATGAAATAACCTTGTATTTATAGATATCTATCCTTAATTTCCCAAAAATTAAACATCACAAGCCAACATTAAAATTTGAATTTAGGGACAATAAAATACCGCCAAAAACATATTTTAAATTTAGGTTCAAAGGCCTATGGAGGACCCATTCACCCATGGGTGAATGGGTCCCAGGTCCCTATTCCTGGAACACACATTGCTCAAGGTAAAGTGTTATGTGTTGGAATTAATTGTTGTCGGGTTTCCCCTTTGGAAAATGTAATTTATTAAGCCTGTAGATGCAAAATAGGGATTATTAAGGCATAATTAAGTCCAATTTATTTGAGGGGCCCAAAAAAAGTGTGAAAATGTAAAGGAGTACATTTTCCTACACTACACTTACAAAAATGGTCTAGACCAAACTTGAGGAAAACACACCTCTTTACTTCCACATAACCAACTTTACCTCATGTGCATGGTTATAAAATTCACTATAAATATCCAAATGCACCCCCCTCTTAATGAGAAAACCTACTTATATATAGGAGAAGGGGTGGCAAGATACCTAAAGAGGTATTAGTAACACCTCAAAACAACCATTTGTAAATAATTTATAATCTAATAGTATTAGATTATTAATTATTAAAATGTATATGATTTTTAAAGAATATAATAAAGATAAGGTTTATAACCTTGTATTATAAAAATATATAAATTTTATAAGGATATTGAACCATAATAAAAAAAATTAGAATTATGAATAAACACAAAATGTTGGATCAAACAATGAACAAAGACACCTTCCACGCAAGAGATCTACAAAACAAAGATTTGCTATTCCTCAACAAGAAAATACTTACAAAATATCTAGATTGATAATAGAATGAGTGTTGAGTGCTATATAGGAGAAACCCTAAATGGTAAAGGGATTAGATCATGAGAAGTGTCAACATCACATGCAATGAGATAAAATGATCTAATAATAGCACACTTCAGTTAGCATAAAAAACACTTAGTTAACTAAAAAAAAATACTCCTAAGTTTATTTTAAGTGCATGAAATGGATTAGACTAATAATCAATTAAATATTAATTAATTATTAGGTAATGCATGATTACTCTAACACCCCCCCTTAAGATGAACTTAGGGAGTAGCTAAAAACTCTAAAAAAGAGAATGCATGATGAGTCCCAACAAACAAGGCCTAATAAGGTACCCATCTACAAACAATATAATCTCTCACAACTAGAGAAAAAAAGAGAAAGCCAAATGGGAAAAAATCCTCTCCAAAAGAGATAAAGGTGAATGAAGGTCTAAAAAACCTCCCAATGTGAAGGACTAAGAAGCTTCCAACAAAAATAATGTCCCAAAAAAGAGGAACATTAAGAACATTGTTGAAGCATGAAGAAGCTATATACAACTATCAAAATATGACTAATATAGTGCTGAAATGAATAACCTCCTCTAAAAATAGATGATGATTAAGATCAAGAAGACAATAATTTGTATGAGTTCCCACAATGATGTTGGTTCTCAGTTGTGATCATATGGTTTGTCCTTGATGTCAAAATCCCTTTCAGTTGATTCTACTTGTTGACAGTTTCAGATTGGTCTCTCATGCTTTATCTTGGTACAACTTTGTCTATATGGTTTACTTGTCTTGGAATTCAGTGGACTGCTTACATTCTAAATTTTAATATCTTAAGGTACTGATCAGTTTGAGCTTCGTGTAGTCTCTAGTTATCTTTTTGTACTTTGTTTCAATGACAGAAAAAGAACAATTCGGTGTGAAAATGTTAGGGTCTCCCCGATCCATTTTTCTGATAAATGTCTATGTTGCCTTTCGGCAAGACGTTTCTGATGTCATGACGATTTGATTTTACATACAGGAAGCTTTCGGCATGACATTGATCACGGTCTTGGCGACAGAAGAAAATTCTATTGGCATGAGGTTTGTTCACTGCTATGAGGTCTTACCAAATGAGTCGGGTCTCACCGACTAATACATGAGGTGGTGCATCGGCATAAGTAATCCCTATCGGCATGTTGTTTCATCAAGCACTTTGTGTCTTGGGGATTGGCACAAGAAATTTCATATCAGAAAGAGTTGTAGCATCGATATGATGTCTTGGCAAAACCGGTATGTCACACTGACCGTCGTTGAAAGATCATATCTGCAAGACTTATTTGATGTCATAGCGATCATGATCCATCTCCAGGCATCTATCGGCGTGAAATTCTCTTTTGTTTCAATGACAGAAGAGGATTATATTGGAATAAGTTATACCGTCGATATGTGGTCACAGCGAAATTGCTTTGTCTCACCGATCGGAGGTTGAATGGGAACATATCGGCAAGAGTTTAAGGCTTCGGTGAAGGGTCATAACGAAAAGGGTGATGTCTCCCTGACTAATGCATGCGGAAGTCCTTCAGCCAGACTTGGTGTATTCGGTTTAGTATCTCAGTGAATTCAAGTGTGTCTCATCGACCATATGCATATGGAGTCTTATCGGTAAAACTAATGGCTATCAATATAATGTCTTGGTGAGACCTTGTTGTCTTACCGATCAACAACAAATGGGTGCTTTTCAGTGAGATATTTCATTCGATATAATATCTTGGTGAGGTTTTCTTATCTTGCTGACTGACAATGTAAAGGTGTGCATCTCGGTAAGAGTTGGGGTTTTCGGCGTGAGGTCTCGTCGAGTGACCTTCGGTCTCACCGATGGAGCACAATGGGGGATTTTTTCAATATTGGATTTAACTTGTCTCAGCGACACACAAGTGGATGAAGACTTTCAAAAAGACATGGTGTGCTCTACAAGACGTCTCCCCGACTTTGATATGTCTTGTCGATGGAATTCAAAAGGACTTTATCGGTGTGAGATTTGTTCTCTCTTGGCGATCTGAGGTGAGTTCGAGATGTTTCGGTATGACATGAAATGATCTACAAGATGTCTCCTCGATGGTTTGAAGTTACAGTGACATATATAGAACGGATGGACTCATCAGCAAGAAAAACCTTATGTCACGGTGACCAAAATGTATCATGTGGACTTTCGGTGAAACATAATGAAATCTACTTAACATCTCCCCGATAGCAGGATGTCACAGCGACTCAGAATGACTTTTGATAAAACAAAGACTTGTCTACAAGATATCTCTCTAATCTCAAAAGGCTATAGTGATAGTGAATGAAACAAAAGGGCGCGTCTTGGTGAGAAAGACTCTTGTGTCTCAACAACTGAAACAAATTTAACAGAAATGTGATCTCGGGGGAAACATAAAAATCTTCGATATGGTTTCTCCCTGACGACAGAAGGTCATGGCGATGCACAGAGACCAAAGGAATGATCAATGTTATAATTTCCTTCGGCATACTTGTCTGGATGTCTTAGTGAACATTTAACAACTTTGTCTCTGTGACCGATATGTGATTTTCTAAGTATAGTTGCATGGCGTCATCTTTTGTTGATATCAAATCTTTGGAAAAATATTCTATGAGATTTCAGAGGATATGATTTTCTGTTAGTGGGCTGTCATGACTTTGATGAAAATATTTCAATTACAATTTGAAATCTCTTGATTTAGCACAGAAATTAAAGCTCTCTGGATAGGTGTTACTCTGATTTTTACCATCATCTATAGACTATCATTATTCAGCTTCATATTCAAAGTTTAGCAAGAGAGTTTCAGAATCTTGTGTAAAACACTTTTTGAAGATTTCTTCGTAAATGACATACTTGAAATGTATATATAAACCTGTGTTGAAAACAGTGAAGGTTGGTGATTGTAATTCTAGGATATTGTCCTTAAGGTTTTCTATAGATGAGAAAAGAGAGAAATATGCGCTTAACTAAAAACAGAGAGATCCTTTGATATTATGAGTGTAATTCTAAAATCTGAGTAAGGGGTTGGTGCTCCTTAAGATTGGTGTCTCTAAATTAGGGGTTGGTGCTCCTTGAGTTGGTGCTCATAAATTAGCCTATAAGGCATTGTTAACAGTGGTTTTTGAAGATTAAGCTAGTAAGGCAGTTTATGAGTGGTTTTTCTACCTGAGGAGGGTTTTCCACTCAGCAAATCTTTTGTCTCTTTGTTCTTATGTGTGCTCACTACTTTTCTGTGTTGTTGTTGTTTCAGTTCTCTATTAGGGTTATTACTGTTCTCAATTCTATTTATGAATGATTACATTCAACTCATGAATGCATTAATCAGAGTAATATTGAGATCAAATCTGAGCTATGTTTTGGCAAATGCAAGATATCTCACTCAAATCATATTTTCATAATTTTTCTAATAGACTGAGTTGATGTTGTCATATGTTTGTGCTTTCAAAATTAATTACTCTACTCTATTGTTGAAAGAAAAGGAAATCAGAATGAAAAATCTTGGTCGAAGTTGAAAAATTTTAGACACTGATTCACCCCCCACCTCTCAGTGTCTATCCATAACTCCAATAAATGACACTACTTGAATCAGAAGGAAAAAAAAGGCAATACATATGGAACTCGAAGATACAAATGGCATAGGTACTAGTAATCTGAATAACACTGATCAAATGAAAATGAAAGGTCACTTCCAAAAAGAGGAATCAAAGAATGTACATATGGTAAATTATTCATCTTATGAAAATACAGTTGTTGCATCCACCTAGTACATAGGAACAAGAAATAGATACATAGATCACTCAAAAAATGAAACCAAGGAAGCATTAGCACCAATATTAGAAACCCCGCCATAATGAAAAGAAAGTACTAATCTAAGACCAATTGTTTGAAGAACACTATTACCATCAATATGAAAACCAAGAGCACCAAGAGCATGCACACCAAATATGCAAGACGATACACAATATTTTATAAGGGGGGAAAGAAAAAAAAACACCCCGATATTATGAAAATGGCATAAAGCCTAAAGAAAATTACAATGAGATAATAAGAGAGAGAGCTCAAGCATAGAATGCTTCATGTGAAGAATGAGAGAATCACCTCAAATACATGGAGGTGAGAAAGGAGTTGCATAATTAACTCCCATGTTTATGCATACCACCTTTCATCTTATGTGTGTGCAAGGTGCCAAGATCCTCATAAGGAGGAGGTGAAACCTAAGCCTTAACATTCCTCCACAAAGAATTATAAAAATGAGTAATTCTCATGCATGTGTGAGAATACTCAAATAAGATAAAATAGGAATTCCTTTGGACTATTCCTACAAGTATTTAAATGATATAAATTAATAAATAATATTCACCTAAACAAATATTAATTCCTAACATAATTTATATCCTATAGAAGCATTATATTCCATGTATTATTTTGAATCTTCTCCCTTATATTTCATATTATGGATAAGCAATTCCATTTTCCTTAACAATTCATTGATCTCTTTCTACATCACCTTCTTCACTAATGAAATTTCCTTATTCATATCCTTCTTCACCGATGAAATTACTTTAGTCATATGATTTTACATTGATGAATTTTCTTCCTTAACCTTGTTGATTTCATCATTATGAGTAATATTCTCAATTTCTACATCATCCTTATTTGGAAATTTTTTGGGTGTGACAATATTATTTTTCCCTCTTGTTGTAGGCCCTATCCTTGAATATTCTAGTTTCCTTTCTTTCCATAACCACCATGAGATAAAAGGGGGTATTTGTCTCCGAAAATTAGCTATAATTGGGTGAGGAAAAGGACAAATGTTCCATCTAGCCACAAATATTTGATAGAGTTTGAGAAGAACCAATCAATTGAGAGAAGGGGGAGCACATGAGCCCAAACCTCTCTAAAGAAAGGACAATGAAAGAAAAGGTGCTCAATATTCTCCTCATACTCATAACAAAGAATACATCTATTAAAATTTTGAAATCCTCTTTTGTTAAGATTATCAATAGTGAGAATGTTACAATGAACAACAACCCACCAAAAAAAATTACTTTAGGGATGATTTTAGATTTTCACAACTAATTCTAGTCAGAGTGATTATAAGTGATAATATTTTGTTCCATCAGAGTATAGTTGACTTATTTTAACAAAGCCTAGAAGGAAGTCTCATCCATATCCATTCATCTTCTCTATTTTGAGAATATAATAAGCATTCCCCAATTTGTTTCCTTAAAAGTTAAAAGTTCAAACAACCATCTCTTATTGTCTTTCCCCCCTAAGAATCCTACTTCTAGTTATCTATTACCTAAAATATTTCCATCGTGTCTTGTCTCCTTCCTACTCAATATAAATATGAAGGTATTTATCATTCTTTCTAGTAAGTATATCCTTAATTTGGTTGAGTTGAATGAGGATAAAGAAGGGCCATTGTTCAGAAACATCTTCCCAAAAAACTATTTTATTTCCATTACCTACTCTCCTAATCCCTTGCTTGATGATTTTTTTGATTTTTAACATCTTATTCCAGATAGTCAAGCCATAAGGAAAAAAAGAGGAAAGGAAATTCCCATGGTATTCATTAGAAAGATATTTAGCTTTCAAAATAGCTCCCCAATATTTAGTGGCTTCTAAGAAATTCCATCCAATTTTGATAAGAAGGGCCTTATTAAACATTTTGATCCTTCTAATATCCAAACCCCTAGACTTTTTAGGTAGGAAATTTTTTTCCCATATTACAAGGGAAATTCTCAAATGTTTTTCAGTTGCAGTCCAAAGGAAATTTCTCTAATTTTCTTTTATTTTATTCACAATGATCTTGAATAATGAAAAGTAGTGAAATGAAGAAAAATAAGGGGCTCTGAGGGTTTCCAAAAATGGAAAATTGGATCCAAAGAGGAAAAAGTGGGTCCTGCTTCTCTAATTTCATTAGGAAGTGAGATCTACACAATGAAATGACTATCAACCCTTAGGTGAATCAAGTCAAGTGAGAATCTATAAATTTATCTTTTTTGCAAGGATGGGGGTCTAGGTCAAACAACACTTTGGGGAGAAAGATTAAAAATATAAAATCAACTCCAAAATACAACCCACAGCTTGGATCTAATAGATTATGCATAAAACTAAAGGAACCAACAAAGTTTCTAGAAAATTTGAGAGGAATAAATGTTGTGCATCTTTCACAAGTTGTTTTTGCAAGTTGAATAGGGACTCATTCACCCTAGGGAGAATGGGTCCTGGCAGAATTTTTTAGAAAAAATTGAATTTTAGATTGAAGCCTGAGACCTACAATTCTTCCATGTAACTTTGTACCTCTACTCCCGAATTCGTATCTATAAAAAACATGTAAACAAAATTGTTGTTTGTTGGTGGATAGGGGTTTTCCTTAGTCAAACCCCAAGTTTGGTAATTAAACTTTGATGAAAAACATAGATATAGAACATGGAATGTGTGTGCAATCCTAACCTTAAGTGTGTTTAAGATTAAGAAACAAATGATACAAATAAACCCTATTCAAGTGTGTTAGAATAGGATCCCTAAATGAACATGCACAATGATGAAGACCTACTTTGGGAGATCTCAAATCACCCTAATAATTCTCAAGATTGAAGATACCTTCCTTTAGGAAGAAAGTAGAATGATAATAGAAGATGGAATCACTTAGGAAACAAGTCATTAGGCTTGGTTGAATGTCTTTTGCTTCTCCCAAAACCTAGAATCCATCATGATCCTCTATAGGCATCCATCATCACTCCTTTGGAAATGCTTGATCTTGATATCAAAATGACCTCAAATACCTACAAAACCAACTCAAATGCTTCTCCTAGACTTCAATTTTGAATGCTTGATTAACTTCTCCTTTCTCTTGAATATGAATTCTTTATCTCATGTGAATTTCTCTTCCTTGTCTAGTATAAAATGAATGTGAGGCTTAGTCTTATAGGCTTCCTTTCTAATTTTCCAATTATTAGATCTCGAAAGCCAACATGTGAATTTTGAATTTGAGAGCTTGAAATGCTACCAAAAACATATTCAAAGTTGAGTTTAAGGCACTTAATGAGGACTGAAGAATGGGTCCTTACCTAAAACTTCAAGACTCCATGAATGTCAAGGCATTAATTGAATCTATAGCATTTATTTAATTCGGGTTGTGGTCTCATGAATTAAATAAAATTAAGTAAAATAGGCCTTGGGATAAATAATAAAGGGTATTAGGGGCCTATTAATGAGGTTTTAAAATGCATTAATGAAAAGGTCATCAAAATAGGTCCAAATAAGTATAAAATTGTACTTTCTCCTAGAAAGGGATACAATTTTCTACACTACATTTAGCCCCCACTTTAGTGGCCATATGAAACTACATGAATATGCAAGCTAAAGGAATTATAGCAATAAAATTTATAAAAAATGATACTCATATGGATTCATTAGGGAGAATGAAGCCCCCACTATAGTTATCTACAAAACCACAATGTTAGGAACCACATCCTACAACACAGATCCGTTAGTCATTAAAAAAAATTCTTATCAAACTTCTACGGAGAATTGAATTCGAGGGTAGATGTATGCCCCTCTAATTTTGCTTGCTTTATGGAGATGGAATTAGGGTAGCCATGAAACCACATTGAACTACATAATTCTTATCATAGGGTATTTTCAAGTACAATACCACATAGAGATAAAGAGTTGATGAGATCGGTAGTGGAATTACAAATCCAATGTAATAAATGACATTGAAAATGGAGTTCTCTAGCCCCTAATATGTTGATTTTTGTGATAGGTGGAATGTGAGGGTTAGAAAACGAGCAGCAAATAAAAGAGTGCAAATAAACACCAAAACAACCTACACCTCAAGATTAGCCTAAGTTGGAATCAACACAAGATAAAAGCAACAAATGGAACATTATACCTTGTCTCGAATCGATCCTTTGGTTGGCCCTTCAATCTTTGATGTGTATGCTCCTTGAATGGCACAATATGCAAGCTAAATGATGTTGTGAGGATGAGTGTAAGTGGATGAAAACATGAAAATGGCTAAGTGTAGATTGAGAAATAAAATTGCAAGAGTTTGGCTAGCAAAATGATCCCTCCTAAAATGAGAGAAAAGAGGGGGTATTTATAGGAATTTTGAGAATTCCTAGAAGAAATGGACAGTCAAGATTGAGCCACCAAATATCAAGATGTAGGGCTAAGGTGAGTTGAGAACTCACAAGCCCTCACATCTTGACATGTGGCATGTGATATAGCCCTAAAAGGTGGAGTGGACATGAGGTGGAAGGATGGTACATGACATGGAGGGGGGTACAAAGTACCTTGGGATTGGACAAGATCTCCTCATAAAGGAGGTCCTTGTCCCCATGTGGGTGAGAGGACATGTGAGGAATTAAAAATTCCTCAAATATTCTCATGGGGAGATGGGAAAGAATAAAGAATAAGTGAAGGAATTAAAAATTCCTTTTGAGTGCCTTGGGGGATTAAAAGGTGAATTAAAAATTCACATGGGGAAGTGGAGTGCCTTTCCCAAAAGGAGAAAGCCTTTAATAAGGTTGACTTAAGGACACATGCCATAAATGGGAGGAGGATTAGGTTAGACTAACCAAATGATTAAGGTTGTGCAAGTACTTAGTTAGATGGACTAATGATTCATTAGAAGCAAGTGGGAGATTATGGAGGATGTGACCCTAATGATGATTAAGGGTGTGCACATGCTAACCCTAGTTAATTAGAAGAAGATGAAGTAATTAAGATGGATTAGAGACCAACTTGCAAAAGTTGGAGGATGTGACCATGAGAGAGAAAATAGGAATTAAAAAAATGAATTTTAATTCCAAAAGGGGAATATGACTAAATTAAATAAAATGGTATATTTATTTAATTTAGAGGAAGAGGGGTAAAGTATTTATTACATTAAATACTTTAGGACCCTATGTAAGATGCAGGGTATTAATTAAACAAATGGTTTAATTAATATTAATAGATGGGATAAGCAACTGGACGAATAAGGAGACGTGTTTGATCATATAGAAGTGATCAAATTAGATGTCTATAGTTTTAACATTTACCTCTTTGCAATTTACCTTAGTGTAGAGTGATCTAGCATGTCGAGTAGATGAACTTACAAGCCTCCTAGACTTGTTGTTTGCAATGAGGTGGCATGGGGCATGATTTGACCTACAGTGAGTGGATTATTTGATGTTTTTTCTTTGTTTTATTTAATTTATAGTATTTTTAAAACCTTAGAAAATAAAGTCGCAAAGCGTCCATTTTTGTCACAAAGTGTCCTTTATTGGCATAAAGTGTCCTACTTTGGTTTAAAGTGTCCTCAAATTTCTAAAGTATCCAAGAGCCCCATCCAAAAATGGCCCATGTGTCCTAGAGTAACTCTAGTTTACTTTTTAATTATTAATGAAAATATTTAGGATTTAATTTGCTTATTTTATTATTTAGATCCCTCCCTGAGCCCGACAACATCTTAGAGGAAAACAATTATGTTTCCTCCAAGACCTCATCACATAACTGTTAGAGGACAAGATCAGTACTCTACATGATACAAGATTATTCTAGGTGTATGTCATGCCATCGATGAGATATCATGACACCATGTTGCTAGCCCTAGTAGAGAGGTGGGATGTTGATACCTGCACCTTTCATTTACTTATCGAGGAGATGAATGCTACCTTAAAGTACATACACCGCATCCTACAATTACCCATTCGAGTGAGGTTGTGTGTTTGGAAAATGAGTGGACACATGAGGAGATGTGAGATGATATCTTGTATTGTCTAGGGTTCCCCATCTGAGATTCGAGTGTCATGCCTTGTGTTGAGCTTAGATGGCTACTACATGCACAAATTCCAGTACTCTAATGTATTATGATCATTACTACAACACTCACACTAGTTTTGGATAGACAAGGGGCCCACTTAGATGGAGGATTGATTCATATTATCTGGGACATGGAGCAACATAGGACCATTTGTGCTTGGGGTCGTAGTATGTTGACACATTTGTACTATGATCTAGGGTGATTTATTTACTAGGATCTGGATAGTATAGTGCACTGAACACTCTTACGGGTTTGGTGCTTTGAGCATATCACATGCACTAGACCTATATGTTATCCTACCATAGTGTCCATGGGCTACCCATGGGCCTATAGTTATCCACTAAGACAAGCATGGTAGGAGGGTGATTTGCTTCAATGGCATGTTAGGTTTCATCAGTTGGATAAGAGTGATATCTCATGGAGACCATATCTTAGGATACCATAGTGGGTGGACGAGAGACATGAGCTAGTCAGACTTCAGCAGGATCGATTTATTCTAGGGCAACATGAATATATAATGATACCTCTTTGTTATGATCGTTTCATGTGCCAGTTTGGTCAGATACAGGTTCCACCACAAGCTCGACCCATGTTCCTATGATCAGTACAGAGTGCCCCTAGACCTAGAGACACTCGTCATCTTACTATTGAGGATATTTACATTAGTGACTTAAAGGAAGAGGACCATGACATGCCTCTAGTCTCTGATGTTGATGACGTAGGCACCACATGAGCCTACGACTAGTGGTGGGTTGGAGTGTGACCATCCCATGTATTTCCTAGACATCACCCTATAGGCCATGCAGGACCTCTTCCTGGGTGCAAAGATGATAGGGGAGATTAGGAGGTTGAAAGAGATATAGATGATTATGGTACAATGCTTGACATATTTCTAGATGAGGAGGAGGAAGAGGATACCTAGTCCATGAGTGAGGACATTGATGAGATAGATGATGATCTAGTTGCCCCCGAGAGGAGAGAATCACCTCCTACATAGGTTACCAGAGCACATGCAACAACCACGATATAGATCCACACTCATGAGCATGGAGAGGCTAGCAATAGTAGGCTATCCACACTTCCAACACAGGAGGGGACCATTGCTACATGGTTATACCCAAATTGGCGGACTGGAGATCTAAGTAATGATGTGATATTTTATGCTTTCATTAAAATTTTATTTTTATGTATATGCTTTATATATCATGATGTGTAATGATACTCTTTTATGATTTCCATCTTTCAAGGTCTACACGAGAGTGGCATGAGCTTTACTAGTGAGTGACAACAGAGATTGTGCCTCCTTTTCACACAAATGATTATATACCCTTAGAGTACATGCCCCCACCTTCCGCATGGCAACATGCAGACCCCTTCAAACCAATAGAAAGATTAAGTGTGGCATACGAGTGTGCCACCAGACATGTTGACTGAGCTCTAGAAGAGATTTCAACACTTTGAGCATCTCGAGGTATGACTGACAGTAGGACAAAGGACACTTTATGAGTAGACATCTTGAGACTATAGGAGAAGCTTTCTAGGGTGCAAGTATATAGAGAACGCATCGAGCGGGAGCGCATTGAAGCACTCATACGAGAGGTGAGAGTAGTTGGAGAGGTGTGGGGCCTATGAGCATCCATGAGAAGATCAAGGTCACATTCTATTGTATCTTGACAAGCACTAGCACCAGGCCCTAAGGGGTTTAGCAATCATAGACCCTACTAGCATTGTATTTTTTATTAGATGTACTTGAACTCTTTATGCATAATATATGATCATTTTTCTTTTTGTTCTTATGAGATTATGTCGAATTAGATGTTGATGTGATTTATCAAATAATCCTTAGAATATTTACTAAATGTCTCCATGATCTAATGTTTATGTGATCAAATTAAAACTCTTAAGTTTACATTAGATACTACATTGTGATTGAGTATGTTTTGTTAAATTAAGTGCACTTATGATCTAACTTCTAGAACACTAAATGCATATAATAATCTAATCTAACACAATACACAAAATGAATTTGAATAGTATGAAAACTAAAGTAACAATTCAAAGTGACTTGAATAATCACCTTATACTCTAAGACACACCAAGATTGTTTGTCAAAGAACGAAGCAATGTGAGATAAAAATAGAACACTATCTACTTAATCTAACAACAATGCTTTAATAACATACTATTCAAAGATGATGCTAGGTATAGTACCGATGCAAATGCATGACATTGATAGGTTCTTTTAGAGGTGTACCATCCATTTTTGTCAATTTCTAGGCTCCAAACCAATATTTTTTTCAATTACATAAGGTCCTAGCCAATTTGGGCTGAATTTTCCTTTTTCATTCAGAGGAGCATTTACGTTTCATTGATTCTCACATAACACTAAATCACCTTTATAAAATGCATAAGGGATGACACGATCATTATAATTGCATTGCATACATTTAGAATAAGCTTGGAGATGCTCAAGAGCATTAATGCGTTGTTCATCAAGCATTTCAAGCTGATGCAATCATTGTTCTTTATAAATAGTGTCGTCAATAAGCCCCTTAAGAGAAATTCACAATGAAGGAATTTCTAACTCTAAGGGAATTATTACTTTGGCACCATAAACCATGCTATAGGGAGTGTTTCCTATAGATATTCTAATACTTGTACGATAATCCCACAACAAATTAATTGAGTGTGCCAATCTTTATTATGCTTACGTACCATTTTCCTTAAGATTTGTTCAAGAGTCTTGTTAGTTGATTCTGCTTGACCATTTGATTGTGGGTAATATGGTGTAGAAAAGAGATGTTGAATATGAAATATTTCCAAGTATTTCTTCACTTCATTATTTTAAAATGGAATTCCATTGTTTGAAACTAATGCGGAAGGAAGATCAAAGAAAGCAATAATGTGCTCTAATATGAAATGACATATTGCATCAACTATTGTGGAATGAAGAGGGATAGCTTCAACCCACTTCGTAAAATAATCTATTACAATAATTATGAATGTATGTCCAGCTAAAGAGGGTGGTGATATTTTTCCAATAAGATCTAACTCCTAAACGAAGAATAGCCAAATAGGAAATTGGGCACGAAGCTTGGAAGCAAGAGCATGAATCAAATTATTATGTTCTTGACATTTATGATATTTCTTAACTTGAGCAAAACAATCCTATTCCATATGTCTCCAATAATATCCTACGTGGATTAGTTTTTGAACAAATGATCTTTCTCCAAAATTTCCTCCATAAGCACCTGTATGAGCTTCTTCTAGTGCTATAGGGATTTTAGATTGTTTAAGAAATCTAAGCAAGAGACCATCAAATGACTATCTATATAGAACGTCTGCTAGAATTATGTACTTAGATGCATTTTTTTGAAGATGAGCTCAAGTTTTCTTAGTTGTAGGCTCAAGAAAGGTACCCTCTTTTAAGTAATTGAATATCATTGTGTACCATTCACTAGATTTTTTGATATCAGTTAATAAAAATTCTTTAACTTTTTCATCAATTAATGGTTTTATGATCATTTGGATTGTAAATGTAAAATCAACAAAAGGATCTTTAAGAGATACAAGGGAAGCAACACTTTCCATTGCATTTGCATGTTTATTATGCCTTTTTGTGGTATGTTTTCAATGGTGTGTGATTTAAATTTATCAAATAATGTCATCGTGATTTCTTTATACCGAATGAGTTTATCATGTTTTGCTTGATATGAACCATTGATTTGTTTAATGACTAATTAAGAATCGCCGAATATAGAAATTTGTTGAATACCTAAGGCTAATGTTGCATTTATACCAATGATTAAAGTTTCATACTCTGAAGTGTTATTTGTACATAGGAAGTTTAGACAAAAGGATAAGGGAATAGAATTACCTGAAGGAGTAATTATTATAAGGCCAGCTCCAGAGCCAGTTCAACACTTAGAACTATCAAAATACAATTCCCATGTTTCTTTTTCTTTTTCATTAGTCAACACACTTTCATCAGGGAATGAGTCCATATTAGGTTACGCTAAGGGAGAAGGAGCATCAAATAAATGGTCAGTTAAGGCCTATCCTTTGATTTAATTTTGAGAGACAAAGTTAAGATCAAACTCAATTAACAATATAACCTATTTAGCTAAACATCCTAATAAATAAATTTTAGCAAAAAGATGTTTTAAAGGATCAAACTTTGTCATCACATGAATTTCCACATTTAGCAAGTAATGTCTCAATTTAGTAGTAGCAAATACAAGAGACAAATATTGTTTTTCTATCATTATATATCACATATCATAATCAATCAAAGTTTGGCTAATGTAATAAAAAAGACGCTCTCTACCATTGTTGTCTTGTTGAGCCAATAATGTTGCTAGAGCATGGGTTGATGCCATTGTATAAAGGATGAATAGTATTTCTTGTATATCGGTCTGTAAAATAGGTGGAGTAGCGAGATAACCTTTCAAAATATCAAAAGTTTGTTTACAATCATAATTCCACTTAAACTCAACTTATTTCTTAAGAAGTTATGTAAAGGGTAATGTTTAGTCTACTATGGATGCTACAAAATAACGAATAGCTTAAATTCCCCCTTGTATGGTACACAACTAAGAAATATTTTTAGGAGGTGGCATGTTAATGATAGCATCAATTTTCTTCGTTTTCACCTCAATTCCTCTGTGAGATACTATAAAACCTAAAGTTTTCCAATCTTCAATCTTATGATATTTCAATCTCATGTTATACTTTCTCATTCTTTCAAATATTTTTTTAAGGATGCTAACATTGTCTTGTCAATTTAAAGATTTGGCTAAAATATCATCAACATAATCTTCCAAAATTTATGTATGTAATTGATGAGTCTAGTTTATGACTCGATTTTGATAGAATTTTATTGCCTATTTGTTGTAGTTGTCATAGAATTTTATACTTGGATGCTAACCTTTTTTATAATATTTCGTCAAAACCATAGGCATTGGACATAAGCTTATTTTTACAATCTTTAATGACATTGACATGCTATATGAACTATATGTGTTGATTTTACATGTGGATTAATGAATGCTACTTTAAGATAGTTACAAATATGTGTTGGAATATGGATTGGGAAGATTGTTTATGGATTCTAGTGTTGTCATTGATGGCAACTGAAGTCATTATCTCAGTCAACAGATTAGGATCTACTTATACCGGCAGGAAATGTACAAGACAATGTCTTACCAGAAAAAAGCATGAAGAACAGGGTATTTGGTCAGTTAGTCAAACTATATGCTTCACTGAATCATCATTTTATGTTTTAGATCCCCAGGAAAGTTTTTTAAGCATGTGTGTTACCTTATTGGTAAGTTTTTTGGTGTTGCAACAATCGGTGTATGAGTTAGGAGATTCAGTAGAATGATTTCCTGTTTATTTGCTCATTGTGGCCGACTCAATGAATGTAGCATGTCGTGGATGTATAAGTAGTTGTTTAATTTTTTCTAAGTTTGAGAATATTGTTTTGGGTCCCAACTATGTCTTAGCTAACCTTTCTGGGTGCGCATTAAATATAACTTGTGATTTGATTTGACTGTTGGAGAATATTTCATGTTAAATGTTGAAGTCGACTTAAGTGATTAAAATATTTGCTAGCAGATATATATATGAGATTGGTAGTTCATTTTTAAAGAGAGGACAAAGTGGTAAGAAGGTGTGAATGTGCGAAAAGAGAAGAACAGATGTATGAGTGAACATCAGAAGATCAGTTGAGTAAATTTTTCTTGAGCAAAAGAAGATTATTGTGAATTAAGGAAGAGCAGAGCAGAGCGAGTTGCAAGATCAAATAGAAGGTTTAGAATCTAATTTATGTGCTTCATCGGAACTAAATCTAGGAATTTGTAGATGCTATCTTCTCAGTTTTATTTTTGTTGTAATCACAAAATTTTTGTAAGGCAATGAGCCTTCCTTATTTTGAGCAGTGAGCTCTAGGCAGTCTGCCTAAATGCAAGTGCATTCCCTTTTATTCATACTTTTAGTAAAGTATAATTGTGGATTAATCTCAACCGTGGTTTTTCCCCTAATAGGGTTTCCATGTAAAAATATTGGTGTTATGGTGTTATGATCATCTTGTTCACGTGCTTGCATCTTTATTTTTGTTTATGTGCTAAAAAATGGTTTAAGATTTGAATTGAAAGTCTAATTTTCTAAACACTGATTCACCCCCCTCTCAGTGTTCCTTGAGTCCAACAATATGCAATTGTTGTGCGTACTAATATTGTTTTGCAGATATAATTAGCAACCTATAAAATTGAAGAAGATTTTTCCAACTGGTCATTCACCATAACGGTCAACAAGGTGATCATTCAAAGGTCAATGGAGGGAAGACTCTCGACGGCAGGAGATTCCTCATTCAAATCAAAATTGTAACTACCTTGTAAATGTTCTTAATTATCTATTGAGAGAATATAGGTGTTACTATTGTACTAAATTTTTGTTAAGGAAAGCATGCCTAACCAAATTCCACGCATGCATAACCACCTCTCCACTTTTAATGCTTTCCCTAAAGTGGCATCCTCCTAATCTATTGGAGTTGACCACCTTGCTAAGTGATTAGTTAGTAACTTTTCTCCCTATAAATAAGAATCAAATGCTCCTTCAAAGGAGGTTAATTAATCTGATGATGTACTCACATTCTTAGTTTCTCAAGCAATACAGTTATGCTACTTCATTGTATTATTTTTTTCCAATGAGTAAAATGAAGTTATAATTTCGTGCATCTGAGTTTACATTTGTCTTAAGGAATACTCATCCAAGGGGGCCCACTTGGTGAGCATTCCATCCTTTAGCTTAGTCATTACTTCCTATTTAGTAATTAGTTAAGAATCTGGCACTAACTATTCCTGCAGCCTCTAGAATTCCATTATGTGATTGTTCCTGCAGCCAAACCAGACAGAGTAGTTTCCTATTTGTTCACTCAGATTTTCACTTAGGTCATGCATTTCAGCTTAGTATAGTTGTTGTTTGATGCTCAATAATTATGTTATTTCTTTCCAAGCAATTTACTTTCAGTATTATGTATTTCTTAGTTGTAGGATGAATGTGGCTACCTTGGATCCTTAGTGCACATACTATGCTAACCCATTTCAATTTTACATCCTTGGGTTGACAAGTTAAATGCACCTTCATGATGATTGAGATAGCTATTCAGGTTAGATGTCCAATCTCTAAATCACAGTTGTAAAGGCTTAGTTATTAGATCATTGTAGGAGGCCAACAATTTTGGCATCATTACCGAGGATGGTGTCAAACTAGGGAGCTCTTTGGAGTCATTCATAGTTTTTCTTTCTATAGTATTTATGGAAGTTTTTTCTTTGTATACCCCTCATTTAGGAAAGTAATGATCCACCATTATTTTTCCAATTCTTTGTGTGAGCTAGCTAATAGTGAGTTGATATCGTATGCATAGAGGAAGGATGGGAGATGCTCATGGGAGATTCCTTCCTGATAATCCTGATCCATTCCAACTAGTTGAGTATCAGAACCTACCAAGAGAAGAAGAAGAAGATCCACACCTCTTTGCTAATGCATTTCCTGATCTGACTAGCTCTGAAGTTTCCTCTGAAGACCAAAATCTAATTGAAAAACCCTTTTCTTTGAAACTACATCAGGCAGGAATGGGTGATGCAAATAGAAATAGACCTAACCAACCAACTTTTCCTTTCCCCGTTTCTCATCAAAATGAAGTTGAAAACCTCAAAAATATACCTACTTCAATCTTTCCTAAGTTCTATGGACTTGTCACAAAAAATCTTAATACTTTCTTGTTTGAGTTTGATATACTTCGTAGGAGTTATAAATATACCACTAATGCCCATAGGCTTAAGTATATTCCTACCACCTTGAAAGAAGCTACATTAAGATGGTTTATGAGCCTAGGAAGAAATACTATGGAGACTTGGGAGGACATAAAGACAAAGCTCCTTGAGAAATATAAGGAGTATTACAAGGGAAATGACATGAGAGGAGATGACATTTTTAGGATGCAACAAAAGGAAGATGAGAGCCTGGAGGATTATATTGCAAGGTTTTTGTTTTGTCTATAGAAATATCCACACCATACACTCAATGAAGAATCACAAAAGTTTCTTTTCCTAAGAGGAATTAATGGCAGTTGCACTAATGGCTTGGACCTGATGGGAACAGAGATACCTCCCAAGTTCCTTGGGAGGATATCAAGAAGATATTTCAGAACTACTCTAGGGAAAATTCAAAGAAAGGGAGAGCTTACCAATCTTCTATGGGTAAGTCATCTACCAGTGGAGTTTCAAGAATGGATATTACTCAATTGCTTGTAGAATTCAAGCAAGACATTATAAAAAAATCTAGCTAGTCAGTTGGATACACTTCAATCCAAAGAGAAATAAAAGGAGGCAGAGGAAATGTTGACAGAATATTTCCCTCATTTCATACAAAAGAAGGACTCTAGATGCAAGATGGTAGCTAATATTGACAGTAAGCATATTCCACCTGAGTTCAAGCCAATCCACATTGAAGAGGATCAAGTCTACTATGTTGAAAAAAGGAGGCCATGGGCTCCATGACAAGGTATGCCACTAGATCCACTCTCTTTTTCTAGGCCATATTTTAATTCTTATTCATCTGGTAACCAATGGCAGCCCCCATATCCATCCAATTATGGAGGATATCCACCACAGCCTTGGAGTAACCCTCCAAATACCTGGCCTAATCACCAAAAATCTCCACCCCAGTTGCAACAACCTTAGGGGAATTGGTAGCAATTCCAAGGAAATTGGCAGCAAACAAATTGATGGAGAGGAGAACAACAATGTCCAAACCAAACAAATAGCTACATGCAGCCACCTTCTCATCCCCAACAACCTGCTATAATGCCTCCTCCTACTATCTCAAGTTCAAATGCACCCAAACCTACTTAGCTACCAACTCAACCAACACCCAACCCAAATAACAAACCATAGCAGCAACCAATATACTTTGTTGATCCAAATCAATTCCTTGCATATGTTGTGAGTGTAAGTGACATCCACTTGTGTTCAGGAACTACTTTTCCAACTCCTTCCACACCCATTATCACTAAGCTTCTTGTGGAAGAAGAGGAGCCTCCGAATACCCTCATTCAACCAAGTGTACCTAAGAATCCTGAACCAGCCCAAGTCAAGCAGACTAAACAAGAACCACCATTTCTCCAGAGATTGGAAACCGTGAAACAAAAGGAAGAGAAGGAGGACACAAATTTTGAAATTTTAGATCATTTGAAGCATATATGTCTCTAGATACCTCTATTTCAAGCCATAAAAGATGTGCAAATATATTGAAAGGCAATCAAGGAAGCATGCCTTAAGAAGCTAGGCAGGAAGAAGAAAGACCCCACTATGACTCCTGTGGTGGGACAACTCGCTAACATCATGCTTGGGAGAGTGACTATTCCCAAATATAATGATCCAGGGAGCCCTATGGTAGGAGTTGTCATAAATGGGGTCCAAATAAGAAATGCTACGTTTGATTTGGGATCAGAAATAAATGTAATGACCAAGGATATCCTACAACAACTAAATGTTCCAAGCATGAGACCTTCTCCTACTATCCCACAGCTTGCTGATAGTTCAACTGTTAAACCTGATGGTATAGTAGAGGACCTTGTGGTAACTCTAGACTCATGGGAATACCTAGTATATTTCATGATTATTTCTCCTAAAGCCACATTAGGAAGGTACCCCATTATCCTAGGAAGACCATGGTTAGAAAAATCAGATGCATGTAGTGGATGCAGGACATGAGACATGACCGTTTCTAGTGGAAAGAGCACCAAAATTCTTGTTCTCTACCCTCTAGCTTAGCCATCCCATGACATGGATAATCCTATATGGCCACATGTCAGTGAAGAGGTCGAGGAAGTTAATTTTATGGCACAGCTGATGATGTTAGGAAAAATATCTTTCATGCAGCTTCAAGAGGAAGATGAAGTATTGTCTAACATAATTCAAAATCATTGTGAAATAGAGGAAGCATCATCCTCTCATCCTGTTGATCCAGTAAATACATTTCTTCCTGCTCTTCCTACAACAGAACTTCCTGCAACAATGGGTATGTCTCATAAATTGCTGCCACATGAACTCAAAGTACCAAGCATAAGTGAGGCAACTATGGTAGAGATAACTACACAAGTGCAAGTTTTTGAAGGAAAATATCTAAATATTAACATCAAATTGAGTGAAGAATAGGAGTTGTCATTGACAAACTTACTGAGAACCCACCAACATGAATTTGTGTGGAAATATAATAATATGAAGGGATTGGACCCTAAGTTTTACACTCATAGGATTTACATCAGATATGATTGTACCCCAGTGAGACAGCCATAAAGAAGAATTAACCTTGCACTAAGAGAATTTGTAAAAGGGGAACTACATAAATTGTTAGATGCAGGATTTATCTACCCCATTTTAGATAGCCAGTGGGTGTCTCCATTGGTGATTGTACCTAAAAAAGGAGGGAAGTGGTGAGTTTGTGTTGATTACAGAGAACTCAATGCTACCACCAAAAAAGATAATTTTACCTTACCTTTCATAGATCAATTTTTGGAATCCCTTGCAGGAAAGCAATACTTTGCTTTTCTAGATGGATTCAGTGGGTATAACCAGATCCAAATTGCACCTGAGGACCAGGAGAAGAACACCTTTACCTATCCATGGGGGACGTATTCCTACTCGGTACTTCCATTTGGCTATACAATGCACCTGCAACTTTTCAAAGGGTAGTCATTAGCATATTTTCAGACATCTCTCCTGATTGCATGTAAATTTATATGGATGACTTTACCACCTATGGTGCTGATTTCAATGAAGCATAGGAGAATCTTAGGAGAGTCTCAAAGAGGTGTGAAGATCACAATCTATCTCTAAATATTGAAAAGTGTTTCATGATAATGTAGGAAGGTGTAGTCCTTGGCCACTACATCTCTCACAAAGGAATTCAAGTAGATCCTGCAAATATTGAAGTGATCACTAATCTTCCTATACCTACAAAACAAAAAGATGTTAGGAGTTTCTTGGGCCATGCAGGCTACTACAGGAATTTCATCAAGGATTTTAGCAAAATAGCAACACCATTGTATACTCTTCTCACTAAAGATGTCGAGTTTCAGTGGACAAAAGATTGTGATAGGGCATTTTCTTATTTGAAGAAAGCTTTGACTCATGCTCCTGTACTCAAAATTCCTAATTGGGAGTTTCCTTTCCACATCCATATAGATGCATCAGACTATGCCATAGGAGCAATCTTGGGGCAGAAAGAAGGAGCTATTGAAAATGCTATTTATTTTGTCAGTAAAAACATGCAAGGAGCTTAATTCAACTATATAGTGACAAAAATGGAAATGTTGGCAATGATCTATGTCCTAAAAAAATTTAGACACTACATAACATGCTACCAAATCTTTGTGCACATGGATCATGCAACCATTAGGTATCTCATGAATAAACCTCTGATATCAGGTAGGTTAGCAAGATGTATTGCTGATGCAGGAGATTGACATAACCATTGTAGATAAACTAGGGAAGGCCAATGTTGTTGCATACTTTCTTTCAAGGTTGACTATATCAAAAGATAATGAAGTGATAGATGACTTTTTCCCTGATGAACACTTATTTTCCATCAGTGTGCAAACACCCTAGTATGCTGACATAGCTAACTATCTGGTCACAGGGAGAGTTCCTCCTCACTTCTCTCCAAAAGAGAGAAGGGTTCTCATTGAAAAGTCATTTCCTTCTTCATGGATTGCAGGATGTTTGTTTTACACTAGACCAAACCATGTTATGAGGAGATGTGTGAGGGAAGATGAGACGTGATATTTTGCATGCATGCCACAATGAACCATGTGGAGGACATTTTGCATCCAAGAGGACAGTGATGAAGATTCTGAATACAGGATACTACTAGCCAACACTCCACAAGGATGCAAGGAGATATACAAGAAAGTGTGATAGATGCTAAAGGATGGGTATACCAACCAAATCTGATGAGATACCCATTTACCCTTAGGTAGTAATTGCTCCATTTGACAAGTGGGGATTAGACTTTGTAGGACCCATTGATCCTCCATCAAATGGTAAGTCTTATATCTTAGTATGCACTGATTATGTAACTAAGTGGGTAGAAGCTAAGGCCATGAAGCATGCAAGAGATAATAAGGTTGTTGAGTTTCTTTATGAGGATATTTTCACGTGGTATGGGGTTCCAAGAGAGATAGTGACTGGTCAAGGAGCTAAATTTGCATCAATCTTTGTTGCAGCACTGGTCAAGGAGTACAACATAAGGCACATGAATTCCACTCCTTATCACCCTCATTCCAATGGCCAAGTTGAGGTGACTAATAGGGAAATTGAAGCAATTCTGACCAAAGCAGTGGTTGTTCATAAGAAGGATTGGGAAAGCAGGCTTCCAGAAGTTGTCTAGGCCTATAGGACAACCTAGAAGACAACAATAGGCTTCACTCTTTTTGAGTTGTTGTATGGGAAGAAATATATGATTCCCATTGAATTCGAGCATAAGACTCTGAGAACTGCAATAGACTTGGGGATGGATATCTCTAAAGCACAAAGAGACAGAATCATGTAGCTAAATGTATTGGATGAAATGAGGAAGGTAGCCTTGCATCATACAAAGGTAGTGTAGAATTAGAGAATAAAGTGGCATGAAAAATTCATCAAGGACAAGACATTCCAACCAGGAGGTTGGGCCTTGCTCTACAACTCAAGGTATCAAGATAATGTAGGACAAGGTGGCTAGGACCATATGAGGTTGTTGAAGTATTCCCCAATGGTGTTGTTCCACCACCATTGACCCTATAAGATTTAGGCTACTTTTCAATGGTCATCACCTTAGATTGTATCACAAGCCAACTTCAAAGGAGGAATTCCTACAATAATTCACTCAGCATGCAACACCCAAACTTCCTACAGCTGAAGGAAGCGGACCTAATGTCCCTCCTTCTAGCTAACTAAGGTACATAACTTTTGTCGTAATAAAGACTTCCATATTTTTGGGGGTCCACTTCTTCACCCATCTAACCATCCATCTCCACCTTTCTCTCTCTTTCATCATGCATCCATAATTTCACTTCATTCCACTTCATTTTCATTAATTGCTCAACTGAACTCGTCAAATGTGACTAGTACTTTCTCCTTAATATGTGTAATAGATCTTCCAAGAATATAGGTATGTGCACATTAGGTTCTTATCTCTTAATTTTCTTTTAGTATGTTCATTTAATTGTTGTAAATTAATATAGATGTTCTCCATAGCATGTCATTATTCCTTTCCCTATCAATTGTCATAACTATCGTGCATGTTTGGACACATGCTCAAATTTAGGTTGGTGGGGGGGAGTGTGAATACTATGTCCATGTGTTTTTCCATATTGGTTCACATCAACAAAGTTTAAATTGAGACAATTTGAATTCTGAGTGAGATGATGGCTCACATGTGTGAGGTGATATCAACCGCCGCCATTCTTCTCTATCATATCCTTCATTTATTAATCTTTTACTGTCTTTATTGCTCCTGTCATAATCTTAAGCCAAAAGAAAGGTAAAATTCAGATGATACTGGCATTGGAAATTTCATAGTGTTGCAGGAAGGAGAAGTGTAGCTTTCAAACAAAGATTGCAGGAAGAGAAACCTTACAAAGTGATTGTTTATTTGCAGACAATTGAACAATGGGAGGTGGGTTAATTTGAAATGAACCCATGGTTCATGATGCATTACTATAGGATGCACCTAGCCTAACTAAGTTCAAAAATTGTGAATGGTTAGATTATTTCCTGAAGTTGAATGGTTTTAATGAAGATGTTGCATTGGAATTTTCCCAGACACTATATGAAGGTAAGGCCATAGTAAGAGGGTTAGAAGTAATGGCTACTAAAGGAAGAATTTTAGAAGATATAGAGTTTCCTGTCGATGGTGAAAATTACCCTGCTTCCAAAGATGTCAGGTCAGCTAGGGATGAATTTATAGAACCTAGTGACCCTCCATTGAGTGTGGACAAACAAGGTGCAAAAATAATCTCTCTACCCGAGTCATGGAAGCAAGTAGTTGTTCATGTTGTGAATTACATTACCTGCAAAGTTTTTCAATCGAACCTACATTATGTGCATTTCAAACTTCTAAATCATATGAGACACAAGAGAAGAATGTATGTTCCAAATGTGCTATACCACCTTCTCTTAATCATGGCGGTTGAGACCCAAAAAGGTAGGGATTATTCCATTCCCCACCATTGTCTAATCAAATTGTTAGTTGAGAAGTCTCTACATGATGTGTTTGACATGACTTGGGAATAATTCTTAAATATTGAACAAATTAGACCAGAAAATTTGTGACCCATGGTTTTGCCTTAACCTCGTAGGGCTACCAAAAGATTGAGTATGACTGAAGCTACTCCTGGTGTCTCAACTTCTTGTGCAAGCCCTAGTGCAAACCCTCCTACAGCTAAACAAACCATAGAGATTAGCTCTTCTAAGGTAGAGCATTCAGACAAAGAAAGTTCCTCTTCAAATTTTGATTATGATGTTCCGCTTGGCATCCTAATTTGAACTAGGGGACAAAAGAAAGAGGTAGAAATAAGGAAGGGTAAAGATAAAAAGAAAACTGCAAGAAAGAAAGTGCCAAGCTCTAAAAAATGGAAGGCTAACACTATTCTTCCTACAGCTGAAGAAGAACATGAGATCCCTCCTAGAAAATCAAGACCAGTTGGGCCAGCCTTTGGCATGTCTCTACAGGGAAGCCCTAGGACTAGAGAAACATCATAAGAGGACACAGAGGCCCCAATGGGGCAGGTAAATGTTGAGGTAAATGACATATTTGAGGAAGCAACAAATGTAACATTAGAAGATCTTGCTGCCATCACTAAACAAGTTGAAAGCCAAGTGTTTGAGGAGAATCAAGAACTCTTATAACAAGAGTAGAAGCAAGAGTTCCTACAGCAAGAGCAAGAACAAGAGGCCATGCAACCAGAGTTGGGAGAACAATCAGCACCCCTGCAACTAGAATTGGATGAACAAACAGGATTCATGTAGCAGGAGGCACATGAAGAGCAAGCAATAGTGCCAGGAAAAATTCTGGTAGGAATACATAGGCCCTCTAATTTTTCAATTCACATGGTAGCTATGAATTTATGGAAAGAGATACAGAGAAGGGAAGAAGAATGGAAAGAGGAGAAACGAAGGCTAAAGAAAGAAATTCAAAAGAGAAATGAGGAGATTGAAGATAAGGATGTAGAAATTGCTTTTCTAAAGAAGAAGGTGGACAATATGGCAGCCTTAGTACATCAACTATTAGAATGTAGAAATCCTCCAAGGTTCTATTCCCTATATTTGAAGGAGAAGCATCTTTCTTTTAAACTAGCAAGGATTGTTTCAGGTTTGAATCCTTCCATTGAGACTCTTAAATTTTTCAATGATTATCGGATTGCTCCTCCTAAAATGAAGAATTTGTTGTGTTAATTCTACTCACATAATTATGTTGTGACCCAAGACCATGATTGGAATCCACTGTTGTATGTTGGGGATGTCCAATTAAGGGCATTCGTGTCTTAGATACAAAATGAGATTATTTGGGGACAATTGTTTAGGGCATATAGAATAAAACACTCCCTTGTCTATTAGGGTTGAATCTAGAAATCCGAGGGACATTTTCATGGATTGGCATATAATTCTTTATAGACCAACCTATGGTAGCATGATCTTGTCTGAGAGAGAATCAATTTATAAAGAAAATGAGGAGGTAGCAAAAACCAAAGGGGAATCTATGATGGGATACCTGTCACAAAGGTGGAACAACCTAACTGATGAGTTAAAACAAGTTGAGCCTCACTCTATACAGAACTATGTTGCAACACTTAAGAGAGTTGATAGATATATATAGTTTGGAAGGGAAAAGAGATAATTTTGGCTCCCACTAACTTTTCAGCCACCTATCCTATTATGGCCTGTACCAAATTTTAGACATTACAGTATGATATAGATGCATAGAGATAAAGATGGAGTAGATTGGACAAATAGCAAGGGTTCTATTGGGATCATAGTTCAGAAACTATAGAAACTGATGTAGGATAGTTGGCAGTTGCAAACTTCAAGGAATTAACTAAGCAAAGGAACAACCCTTCTTCTGTTGGAGGACCACCAAAGTCTTAGGTTGGGGGGAGTGATGAGTTCAGTTTATGACTCAATTTTGATAGAAGTTTATTGTCTATTTGTCATAGTTGTCATAGACTTTGATACTTGGATGCTGACCTTTTTTATAATATTTCTTCAAAACCATAGGCATTGGACATAAGCTTATTTTTACAATCTTTAATGACATTAACATGCTATGTGAACTATCTGTGTTGATTTTACATGTGGGTTAATGAATTCTACTTTAATATAGTTATAGATATGCAATTGTTGTGCACACTAATATTGTTTTCCGGATATAATTAGCAGCCTACAAAATTGAAGAAGATTCTTCCAGTTGGTCATAACGGTCAACAAGGTGATCATTCGAACGTCAATGGAGGGAAGACTCTCGAAGGCAGGAGATTCCTCATTCAAACCAAAATTTTAACTACCTTGTAAATGGTCTTAATTGTCTATTGAGTGAATATAGGCATTATTGTTGTGCTAAATCTGCATTAAGGCAAGCATGCATGATGAGATTTTGTGCATGCATAACCGCCTCTCCACTTTTTATGCTTTCCCTAAAGTGGTGTCCTCCTAATCTGTTGGAGTTGACCACCTTGCTAGGTGATTAGTTAGTAGCTTTTCTCCCTATAAATAAGACTAGAATGCTCCTTCAAAGGAGGTTAATTAATTTGATGATGTACTCGTATTCTTAGTTTCTCAAGCAATACAGTTATATTTCTCCATTGTACTATTTTTTTCCAATGAATAAATTTATAAGTTTGTGCATCTGAGTTTACATTTGTCTTAAGGAATACTCATCCAAGGGGGGCCACTTGGTGAGCATTCCATGCTTTAGCTTAGTCATTACTTTTTGTTTAGTAATTAGTTAAGAATCTAGCACCGACTATTCCTACAACCACTAGAATTACATTTTGTGACTATTCCTACAGACAAAGTACTTTCATGTTTGTTCACTCAAATTTTCATTTTTGTCATGCATTTTAGTTTAGTATAGTTGTTGGTTGATACTCAACACTTATGTTATTTCTTTCCAAGAAATTTACTTTCAATATTGTGTCTTTCTTAGCTATAGGATGAATGTGGCTACCTTGGATCCTTAGTGAAAATATTGTGCTGACCCATTTCAAGTTCATGTCCTTGGGTTGACAAGCTAAATGCACCTTCATGATGATTGAGATAGCTATTCAGGTTAGATGTCCAATCTCTGAATCATAGCTGTAAAGGCTTAGTTATTAGATTATTGTAGGAAGCCAATAGTAATCATGAAATATCAATGTCATAGCTCTTTGATATGTTGCACCTGCATTCTTTAATCCAAAAGGCATAACCACCCAAAAAAATGTTCCCCACATTGTAGTAAATGTTATCTTGTATTGATCTTGAGGGTTGACAAAGATTTGATTATATCTCAAGAATCCATCCATGAATGACAAAAAACATGTCCCGCAATTGAATCTACTATCATGTCAATATTATGAAGGGGAAAGTGATTTTTAAGAGATGCTTTATTAAGGTCACAAAAATTTGTATTTTACAACTATGACACTATTTGAGATCCATGGAGAATAGCCAATAGGTCTAATAAAACCAGTTTCAAGAATTTTTTCAATATTAGCTTTCACTAATAAAGCTATCTTAGGATTCATCTTATGTATTTTATGTCTTATCGGTTTAGCATCTTGTTAAATAACTATGTTGTGTGTCACTATCTTAGCATCAATACCCGACATATCCGAATAAGTCCAGGGAAAGAATTCATGAAATTCGTGTAATAATGTTGCATGATATTCTTGTTCATCCTCATCAAGACACTTTCCTATTTGAATCACTATTTCTTCATTATATGTGTCCATGTGTCCATCAGTATGTTGATCATATCTCACATAGGAAGTGCATTTTGTCTCAAAATTTTAGAATTGTGTTTTTCTTTTTCAACATCATTGAGATCCTTTTCTTCATCCACTTGTTTAGTACTAACCATAACACAAGTGACTCCTTGTTTCTTAGGGGGAGTAAATGAATTATCATAAACTCCTAGCATTTCTTTCAAATATTCATCATCTTCAAAGTATTCTAATGATTCCTCACATGTTGTATCAATCAATTCAGGATGCTTCAAAGTGAGAGTTGTCTTAGAGGAACTACACATGATGGTGTTAATGTTGAGTGAAGGTCTTTTTGTTTCTTTCGTTATCTTAGAAGGGAAATATCCAAGACCACTTTTTGTTTCTTGTGTGTTAGTATCTATAGGAGCACGAATGCCTTGTTCTTTTCTTCCACATCCTTTTCTACTATAACCAAGTTGTTTCAAGAGCTCATAACCTTTTCCATAAATTTATTCCATCTCTTTCGGATTCAGTGGTTGTTCATAGTCCACTTCATCAAAGTTTGTTGTATAACTTGTGTATTCTTCTAAAGTGGATGAAGTAGATGCTTGTGAGGGTTCTTCTAAGTTTTGTGTTGACATTACCATTGATTCTTTTTCCTTTTCAAGATGTTTTATTTTCATCTTATATTCTCCCATGAATGTTGGTGTGAAATATAAGGAACTTCAATCGTCTTCCAATAACTCTGTGACTTATTCAATATGCTTCTCTTTTAATTGTTCTTATGTGATTTCAACTTTTGAAGTTGGTATCAATGTTTTCACAAGACTTTGTTTATCTTTTTTAGTGTGAAAACAACTTTCAGGTTTAGGGTCGACCTTGACTGTGTAAACTTTATTTTTGTAAACATACTTCATTAAACAATGAAGAGTCAAAGGCACCGCCTACATTTCATGAATCCATGGTCTACCTAAAAGAGGATTATATGAAAGATCATGAGGCATGACATGGATAGTAGTTTGCAATGTAGATTTTCCAATAGTAATAGGTAATGTGATCAATCCAAGCAGTTGTTTTACTATGTTATTGTTATGCACCAAATTTGCACCCTACTGAAACTTTTAAGCTCAGTAATCTGGCATAACATGGGACTCAAATTATACATGTGGGATATGCAATACTGAAAATGAGACCTCCGGATTCTAGGCTGGTTCCTGTTGAATAAAAATCTATTTTTTATTGCTCTTCAAACCTAAAGATTTTAGGGGGAAAAGGGGAAGAAAAGGGATAAAAATAACTTGCAGATTTAAACTAATTAATGGGTGATACACCAAAATCACTTTCCTTAGCACAAAATGAACCTACAACCATTTATATGATGATACAATAACTGGTAAAATCCTCAACACATAAATATTTCAAAGGAAGATCTGAAATCAGAATGATATTTAAAGGATGTTAATCACAGTAAATATATCTAAAAATTGATACAACTCTTAACCTGTGAAGAGAATTCCTAGTCACAAAGATGCCAAAATGAGACAAACTTAAAAGGTTTCAGACAAGAAACACATAAAAGAAAGATCAATCACCAATCTGCATACAAACATGACACCAGAAATAGATCCAAAATGTTGTATAAAGGCCCTCAAAGGCTCTGAAAATACATACTCCAAAGTCTGATACAATACTTGGAACCAAAATAGAACCCTGTTCTCCAAAAAGTACCAAGCCTCTTCCACTCCAGAATGTTGCATCCTTAAAATAGAAATGAGGAAGAGAATAAATAAGCTAAAACTCTCCACCCTAACCCTAGAAATAGGGCCCCACCTTGGATAAGGGGTCGGATTTGGTAAAAAAACCCTAAAAGAAGGCTCTCAAACTTATCAACTTACGTAAAATAGGAAAATATCTCCCAGACCCGGATAGGAATAAAAATCCTCATAAAGAGGACTCAAAAGACCCCAAAAAAGGTGTCACATGAGTCAAAAACTCCTCCCCTAAATCCAGCAACCCAAAACCTCCACTTGACATAAACAGATTGTCATATCTCCAAGATTTAATGCTCCACTTAAAGGCTCCTCTTGTCATATCTCAAATATCTTCAACTTGCATTAATAACATTTATTTTTCATAAGTGATTTATAATTGATCACTTTAAAAAATAAAGTTTACAATTTTTTAAAATGCAATTTGGAATACCACCTAGCAAGATCAAATTTAATTTTGCATTTAAATATCTTTTATTAAAGATGATTAATAAAAATCATTTTAATAAAGATTTACATCTGCTTTTTAAAATGCAAAAATTTAAAATAGACTCCAGCACTAACTTTGCATTTTTTTTAAATAAAATCATTTATTAAAATGATTTGCCAATCAATTTTAATAAAGATCTTACATTTTGATTTTTAAATGCAAAATTAAAAGATTTCCTAAGCATTCATTTAAATTTTAAAAGCCTTAGCTTATTGACTTGAAGGAATAAAGCTAAGAGGAAAAGGAAAATGAGGGTGAACACTTAGGATTTGAACCCTAAAAGAAGACAAAGGCATTCATTTGCATTTTATTTGTTTGCTTCTCCTTTGTTGGGCCCGCCACTCCTCAAACCCTAGCCACGAATTGCTTTGTTCTGGTATTTTCCACCATGAAGAACTTCAAATCTGTTGTTTTGTTGGCAGAATCAAGAGCAAAAGACGTTTTTATAAAAACGTGGGAGCATATAGGTGCGATTTCTATTTTTATATGATCTTCTTTCATTTCTAAGAGACTTTGTTGAATCTTGGCATGAATCTACACTTTCTATGGCCGCTATGAAGATCTGAAGTTGTGAACTTGTTGTATTCTTCTTCAAATGCAAAAAAAATGAAGATTTCATGAGGTATTTTTGAGATAAAAGTTTGGTTTTTTTGCTTTCTATGCAAATTTCTAAAAGTTATCTCTCTTCCTTGAAGCCGCCATTAACTTCTTTGAAGTGTTTTCTGGAAAAAAAGAAAAAAAACTTGCTTAAAAGAACTCAAATCTGCTTCTTTTCTTTATTTTTCTGCAATATTTTACTCTGCAAGCTGCGCCATGACATTTTCTTCTGATTTTCTGCAAAAGCATAGTATTTGAGCTCACAGGAGACGAACTACTCTAATTTTTTGTGTATTACAGCCATGCCATGAGAACTTCTTTTGATTTCTGCAAAAAAACAATTCAACTTGAGATCATAACATATGGAAAACTTTGATTTTTTGTAGACATACAGTCCCGTTTTTCAAATCTGGGCATTTTTCTCTCTTTGAATTTACAAAAAACTTCACTTTCAAGCTGTTACATGAAGATTTCCTTTTGATTGTTTGCAAAAATATTTCATTTTGGAGCTACAACAGATAAAATACCTCATTTTATCATGAAAATATAGCCACGTTTTTTCAAATCTGGGCATTTTAAAACTCATAGAAATCTTATTTATGTTTTAAAAGGCAAGCTTTTCTCAGATTTAAAAAAAAAAACACTCCAGTTTAGTGTTAATTTTTTCTCACTATATATGGCTGCATTTTTGGTTTCTATTGGCTGAAGCTGGTTTAGAACTATATCATCATGCTGCAATCCTGGATAAAATCCCCATGAGCCATAGATTACCTATCTCTCAAAAGAGTTAACAACACCATCATCATTGTTGGATGACTGAGATGGACAGATGCAAACTTGAAATCTGAGAATTGATGCTCTGGCACTTGTAACTTTTCTTGATACGCATACATTATGAGCTTATCGTGCTATCACTACTGCTCTTGACAAAAGAAACTTGTAAAATTGTATGCCTGTTTGATAAAAGATAATGCATATTTGTATCTTTCATTACTCTAAATGCTGATTTAAAACAGATTTTCCACTTACTGTTGAAGAACTCGTAGAAAAATGAATCGTTGCAAATCTGTCATGTACTTGAATACTTTGTTAATGTGACTTTAATCTGACAGGGTAGTGTCATTGTTATGAAATTGTTCAAAACTTGGCTTAAACATATGAATTGAACACTACTGCTATGAGTTGCTTTTATGACAGCTTTCTTATTTCAGACCGTAGATGATATCATTGACTCTCATGTATGATGTGAATGAGAGGTATTTACCTTATATGTCGAGCTCTACCCTTGTGGGAGCCCGTTTTACTCCACATATCTGATAAATGAACATGATGAACCTATTCCTGCACACTGAAGCACACATGTCAGCAAAATATAAGAAGCTGAAAGCTTCCATTGAATTACATGCTTTATTTTCTGATTTTTTGCAGTTATCTGATGAATGCTTGATTGACTACATGTTATATTTCTATTGGTAGCATAGATATATGATAGGATCTGGTCCGTCTTTGCTTAGAGATTAACTCTAACGTCTTATTTTATCTTCCTTGCAAATGCTTTTGGAGCTGGAATGGGAACTGCAACTGAAAATGGAGTTAGAGCTGACGTCTTCAACTGTCAACAATTCGTCATTCTAGGCAATGACGAATCACCTCCTACCCTATGTTTCTATTATTTTCAGTTGTATAGCATATAGTTATTTATGCATTATTCCTTTGATCGTAAGAATCAGAAAAGTTACTTCCACGGCTTGTGTGGAATTCAACATTTTTATAGAATGAATAAAAGCATTATTATGCAAAACTTTTCAATTTTTTGTTTGAGACGTTTGCACAATAAACTATGATTCACATGCAAAATGGTCTCAATGATGATTACTGAACATTCAATTAGCAAAATATGAAAAATTTTGTACCTTAAAAATGATGAACTTCATCCAGTTTTACTTGTTTTTTTTTAGTTTCTTCAACAAAGTTGAAACTAAACCAATAAACTTGACTTGACATGAGCTGTAAGTAAAAAGTGGGTAACAGTTATCAAATCCACAAATGGATAACAAGTTAGGCTTAATCTTACTCTTGTCAATTCCAATATTATCCAAAAGGTTCACACTATACACATTAAGGGTTGAGCCAATGTAAACAAGGGTTCTCTTTATTCCTTTCCTATTAATAATGGCTATGATCATGAAGGATTCATATTATTTTTGAACTTCCAAGGAGGTTAACTCATTTTGATGAAAAAAAATATCTAGATTAACTAAATTCATTCCTTGAACTAGGGTCGCCACATCATTTGGATTTGTATTAGGAGGAACCACAACTTGTTGTAAGGCTATTTCAAGCATACTATGTTAATTAGGTGAGGCTTGAATAAGATCCCATAAGGATTGTATACACTTAAAAATGGTTACATCACATTGTCTGGTAATTAATTAAATATTTTTAATATTTAATTAAATCTTCTGATTCTATCTACGTATAAATAAATTTAAATAATTTATTTATATTGTTCATGATTTTATTTGGATTAAATATTTAATCACCTCTTCATTTCTTAATTAATTAAATAAATATTATAATTTATTTATATTAATTATCATATAATCTTCGTTTGAATATTTTATTCAAATAAAGATTAAATTATTATTCTTCTTCTAAATATCATTTATAATTAAATATTCCAAAATATTTAATTAAATCTTCTAAAAATTTCATATTCTTCTAAAGTCATATCACAATTAAATATTCCAAAAATATTTAATTAAATCTTCTAAATATTTCATATTCTTCTAAAGTCATATCACAATTAAATATTCCAAAAATATTTAATTAATTCTTCCATAGTTTCAAAAATCAAAAATCAAAATGCAATAAATTAAATTAAATAAATTTTATTTATTTAATTTGGGGATTTATCTTCAACTCCCGGGAAACAAACTGCCAAAACAGAAAATTAAATTTCTCTGTTTCTGTGCAGGCTGTTCCCGTGGGTTGAAGACAGGAATCCATCCTTTCTCCAACCTCTCAACCTCCCCCATTTTCTTCTCAACCTCTCAATCTCTCACCATTCAAACTTACCAGACAATCTCACAGCCGTAGATTCTTGCCAGCCGGGATTGAGCCTGCAAAAAATCTATAAATACAGCTGCCGGGAGCTCCAAAATCATATAGAATTTTAAGCAAGTAAACTATAGGCAAATTGCATAGTATTCCCAGCATTCATAGAGTATTTTCATAGCAATAGCATAAAATCATAGCATAGTAGCAATAGAATCATGTTATCTTTCATTCACAGCCCCTGTGCATAATCACAGCCCCTGTTCATATCCGTTAACAGTTTTACTCCACCAGCATATAGAATAGATTTTCATCTTCATTTGCATTCTCATTCTGCAGCAGCCATTTGGAGAAGCTAAGCTTACACAATCTGAGAGCCACAAGCTTCAAAAGAATCTCTGTAGATAGAGAAAAATGGGACAGCTCTGAAGGAATTTTGTTTGTTCAAATTTTATTTAAATTTCTTTAGATTAAGGTTTCATTTAGTGTTTTATGTTTTCATTTAGATTAACAATTAAGCATATACACATTTTTGGCGCCCACCGTGGGGCTCTTGCCCCGTTTTTAACATCTTTTTGTAGCTTCTTTTGACTGATTACAGGAAAAATAGCGGAATAGCGCAGACGACACGTTTCGGAAGAACATTTCCAGTTTAGCGCATTTAAAGTCTTTTGCAGCGCCCGTGACTTTTGCACTGTTGCAGCGCCCGTGACGACTTTTGCAGCGCCCGTGACTTATTGCAGCGCCCTTAAGTTCTTTTGCAGCGCCCTTAAGTTGTTTTGCAGCGCCTTTAAGATATTTTGCAGCGCCCATGATGTATTTTGCAGCGCAAATTTTAGACTGTAATCTGTAATCTGTAACTGTAGTTTAGTCTAACTGATTCCGACGCAGCCGCGGACAGTTATTAATTTTCTAAAAAAAAAAAACCAATCCTAGGGTAGACATCTAAAGGATAAAATAAACCAATCCTAGGGTAGTCATTTTTAAGGATAAAAAAAAAACAATCCTAGGGTAGTCATATAAGGTCAAAATGAAGCAATCCTAGGATAGACACTTCATTTTTCAAATTAGGTTTAAAATTGAATTTTCTTGTTATGTGAAGCAACATCTTCACTTAGTTAGAAATTTTTTATTTTGGTGCTTAATAATTGAACCCTTGTTTGCTTTGTTCTCGGTGATAGGCCTATGCTCTCCCCTTAATTGGGTGATCAAAATGCCAAACTCATCAATTTTCTTTTATGCAATTTACTGTTTTATTAATACCTTGTAGAGAGCCTGCTCTTGTGGGAAAAAGTACTCACCCAAGAGGAACGACTCAAGTGGGTTCAAGCCAAAGCCAGGCTATTCCACCCCACTCTAAAATTTAAAGCAAAATTGGGGAAACCCTCTTTTGACGGTAGTGTGCATTGATAACCATCCCCAAAGCCTTTGTTCTAAAGGTAGGGAGGTCTCTCGAGGGAGTCTATCATTTGCCGCACCGAACGGAAACCCTTATTACGAACCTAGTGTAGTATCTTACCGAGTCAGTATCCAAACATCATCTCAATCACAGTGCAGGGGAGGGAAGAATCTACCCCCAAGATACTCACCATATAACTGCCAAGGATTGTTTGCTCAGGGGATCCAGTATCCACTTCCATTACTCTGAGTACACACTGGAAAAGACAAAAACACGGGCACCCTTTCGGGGGTGACACGGCTGTGTGAGTCGACGCAGTTCTAAGATGTGGGTTGTTGATTGCTATGATGACCTACTTGAGAATTAAGAGTGAGTCTGTTTGAAGTGCTTGTCATGTGTAAAACCCGTTAAAACACTTTTTGAAAAATATTTTGGTTATACACTTGATGTTTAGCATAGGACTTAAAACAACTGTTTTAAACTTGTTTGATGTGTTTTCATTACATTAATTTAGATAAGATCATCCAAAACACTTATTATCACATTGATCAATCTCATGTTACGAGATTGGAAATCTACAAAGTTTGTAAAGAAATCCATTTCTAAAAGGATTAAGAAGCCAAAGAAACCTATAAATCACAAGAAGTTATTGAAGAAACAACGATTCTTATATCAAAGTCGAAAGGTTTTACTCAAATATAGAACTTTTCTTCATAGGTATCATGATTGTGTTAGAGGTCTTTCAGATGATTATGCTATAGAGCCCTTGTATTCACAAGCTTACTTTCAAAGAAGAGTCCTTTCTCAACGGCATAACCATAGTCAACGCATCTGTTTTAGTTATATTCCCCAACCAACAATCGAATATTCTACTCGTCCAAATCAAATTTTACAATAGAGAACTTAGAATACATTAGGCATCTATTATACAATCCATCCTTTTACAAAATCATGATCAAAACTTCATAAAGTGCAAAAATCATCATTTTCTTGATTTTTTGCTTATATTCCCGCTAACAGGATTTTCATCCTTTCACGTAGGGAACAACACAAGCTACAAGATTAGAAAATTTTGTGTAAGTCATAGAATTTTCATTCTATCCTGACTTTCATACATACCACATCAATTGCACTATTTCACTCTTTTGATCAAAAGTAAGTAAAATTTGGAGTAAAATCTATGCCTGTTCTCACAAGATCTCAAAAACAAATGGAAAAAGACGAGGGAGAAACTACAACCAGCAAAATGGGTGACCGAAATGAAAAAGAAGAGGAAACATTTAATCTTGATGAGTTAATGGAAGAAAAGCTTCAAGAAGCAGAACAAGATCCCCAATTCCATACTCTTATGGAAAGAATCCTAGAACGTAACAAAGAAAAATACTTCCTTTCATTAGCTAATCAAGGAGCTAAATTACATCACACCTTTGACATAGAGGGGATTAAACAAAATCCTGAAAATCTTCCTAATGACTTTAGTGCTCTTAACCAACAGATAAAAGAATTACAAGGGCAAATAAAGGAAATGCAAGGAGGTACAACAAAGAAATATGTTTTGGAAGACATATCTCCTTATCCATTTGATAGGAGTCTTCAAATGATCCCATTTCCAAAACATTGTGAAATTCCTAAGTATGATAGGTATAATGGAAAAACTGATCCCATAGACCATGTTAGGGATTTCCGAAACATGAGTCTTGAATTCGCCTATGATGATACTTACTTGATGCGATTATTTCCACGAAGTTTAGGTGTACAATCCATGGAGTGGCTTTCAAAAATTACTCCACCTATCAAAACTTTTGAGGAGTTGATAAATCAGTTTATTTCACAATACTCCTACAACATTCAACATCAAATAACAATGCTTGATCTTTGTAAAGTAAAACAAAAAGTAGGAGAACCCTTTACTACGTTTTTACAAAGGTGGAGAAGGTTATTTGCACGATATTCTCGTCCTATTCCTGAAAAGGAAAAGATGGATATTTTTATCAATAGCCTTGATCCAGAATTAAGCTATAGGCTTAACCTTCATTGTCCTCATAACTTTGAAAAATTGATTGAAAATGCAATCACCATTGAAGGGGCCTTGGTTAAAAGGGGAGTGATAAAACTTGATAATCCAAGTACATCAAATCAAAACAACGATAAAACAAGGTTTTGGAATAGAAACAAAAATATTGTTAATGATGGTATAGTGGATGCAAATAATTTACGAACAAGACCATCTGTTTTCAATCTATCAAGTGCTCCAAGAAACAATCCACAAGGAAATGCAATTCAACAAGGAAACAACAATCAACAAGGACAAATTTCCAAGCAAGAGAACATGATCAATCAAAATACCAATCAAAATCGTGGTAATTTGAATAATAATCTTGGCAATGCCCAAATATCAAATCCGTCTAGACCTTCATTCTTTTCCAACCGACGGACTTTTACTGCTTTGGGTCAATCTCTTGAATCTGCTCTCAAGGAACTTCTTGATAATAAGGTTATCACCTTACCACCACAAAGAGATTATGAGCCACGAGTTAAACCACCATCATGGAATGACTCGTATTATTGCAATTATCATCGATGTAAAGGTCATAGAACAAACAATTGTCAAGCTTTGAAAAATCTAGTACAAGATTTAATTGACAATGGTACTATTACAATTGAGGGACATCATACCAATGATGATCATCAAGCATTCAAAGATCCTTTGCCAAACTACCAAAAGGGGGAAACATCGGATATCAAAGCCAAAAGCATACATAATGTTGAAGACAATATAATCCGTCACATTCACATAGATGATAGTCGGATTAATGTTATCAAAATCAAAGGAAAACAAGAATATCAACAGGTTAATGTAACAACAAGAGGTCAAGCAAAGGTTGTTTTAAAAGGAAGTTCATCTAAAACAACTATTTCTTCTCCAATTCAGTATAATCTAGTTGATCAATTGAGAAAAACATCAGCTCAAATATCCATTCTTGAACTTCTCAAAATATCCCCCATACACAAGAATATTTTAGAAGAAGCTCTTGTAAACACAACTGTTGATACTGATCTAGATGCAAACAGATTTCAAGCCATGGTGGGACATTTATCTTCTCCCACTTGTCTTTCATTTTCCGATAAAGATGATGCCTCTATGACACATCCACATAATTCCTCGCTCTATCTTGAATTCATGATCCATAAACATCGAATTAGACGTGTCTTAATAGATGGAGGAGCTGGTTTGAATATTTGTACCTTAAAATTAATAAATGCCTTAGGAATTTTAGAAAATGAAATTGACTCACGGAGGAAAATAACCATTAAGGCATATGATGATGAAGAAAGAGCTTCTAAGGGATTAATATTGCTACCTATCAGAGTGGGACCTGTTGTGAAGAATACATTTTGTCAGGTTCTAGATCAAGATTTGTCTTATAACATACTTTTGGGTCGTCCGTGGATCCATGATATGCAAGTTGTACCATCAACATATCATCAATGTATCAAGTTTCCATATGATGGACAAGAAATAACTATACAAGCTGATTACAATAGTACCCAAACTTGTTCAAATCTTAGAGTAACTCCAGATGTCTTTGTGCCACACAATAGAGAAGCTCTTGTTGTTTCTTCTTCCAATCTACAAGTTCAATTGCGAGAATTGACAAAGAATCTTGATACTAAGTTGAAATTTAAAGACAAAGGGGTAGGTGAATATTCACTATCTCTTTCTACTTTACCTCCTTCTCCAAGGTCACATGGTTTGCCAACTTTATCGAATCAAAAGATTGCGACTGCTTCTACATCTCAAGCTTCCGTGCCAATCACAAAGTTTGATGGAAAATTAATTAGAGCTAATACCACTGAAGAAGAAGCTGAAGATAGGGACATCCTAAATTGGCTATACAAAGATGAAGATGAATCTCTCTTGCACATTAAGTTGCCTAAAGAACAATATGGTAAAGGGTACGCTATCATGCAAAAGATGGGTTATGAAGGGAATGGTCCTATAGGTAAACGAAGAGAAGGAATTGTAGAACCAATTCAACCTATTTCAAAGCATTCAAGTGATAAAATAGGACTTGGATATGGTAAAGATAAAGAAGAACTTACTTCACAGCAGACATCATTAGTTCATGAAGGAGAATCCGTGTCAGATAAATCTCATGAATCAGTTTTCCAATTGCAAAATAGTTCAGATACTGATTCTAATGAATATGAATGGGACACCATTTATAATGATGAATTCTGGAGGGATAAACAAGTTGATACTATACATAAATATGCACCTGTTCTTATACAAGGAGAAGGTTCAAGGCCTCCACTAGATTATGTTTTACAAAGCGATTATGACTCAAATGAGGAAGAATTAGATTCTAACGAGATTGATAATCAACAGGAGCATACCATCACAGACCTTGTCTACCATGAGGATGACAACCATATCATGACTTTGACAATTCAAGACCTTACCCAACCTAATGATTCTATGCCTTTAGTTTATCCAGAACTTATAGATTGGGACATTGACGCACCTATCCATATTCCTACATTCAGTAATGATGAAGACATTATAACTTTCCTTTGTTCTTCAAATGAAGAAAACAAATGTTTCATGCAAGAATCTTATACTAATGATTTTGATAAGGAGAGTGTCAAGTCTCTTAGCTGCAAAATAAATGAAATAAAAGATGGATCTATTGATGAAAACCAAAAAATGGCAGTAATAGATCAAAACAAGAGAAAAATAAAGAGCGAATCTGACAGTGAAAACCTTTCTGAGGCACTGAAGGATGAGAAACTTGACACTCTTCCCAAGTATTATCATGAAAGATCTTCTATTTTGATTGAACCAATAGAATCAATCAACATAAATACAGCAGAGCAGCCAAAAGTTTTGCAAATTGCAGCATCATTAACAGTTGAAGAAGTCCAGAAATTCATGCAATTCTTGAAGGATAATCAAATTAACTTTGCTTGGTCATATGCTGATATGCCAGGGTTAGATCCTAATCTGATAATGCATCATTTATCTATCAAATCTGGGACAAAGCCTGTGAAACAAAAGCTCAGAAAGATGCATCCACATGTTGCATTATTGGTCAAAGAAGAATTAAAGAAGCTTCTGGATGTTGGATTCATTCGAACTATTGATTATGCAGAATGGATTTCCAATATTGTACCTGTTTCAAAACCAGATGGAAGGATCAGAGTTTGTACAGATTTCAGGGATTTAAATAAAGCTTGTCCCAAAGATGATTTTCCTTTACCTAACATAGATCTGATTGTTGACTTAACTGCTGGCCATGCAATGTATTCCTTAATGGATGGATTTTCAGGATACAATCAGATAAAAATTGCACCAGAAGATCAAGATAAAACAGCATTCACATGTCCTTGGGGTATCTATTGCTGGAATGTAATGCCATTTGGGTTAAAGAATGCTGGAGCTACTTATCAAAGAGCAATGACAACTATTTTTCATGATATGATGCATACATTCATGGAAGATTATGTTGATGATTTACTTGCCAAATCTCATACACGAGATGAACACCTGGAAATATTGTCAAAAATCTTTATTAGAATGGAGAAGTTCAATGTTCGACTAAATCCAAAGAAATGTGTCTTTGGTGTTACATCTGGAAAACTCCTAGGGTACATTGTTTCAGAAAAGGGTATAGAAATTGATCCAGAAAAAGTACGAGCTATAATGGACATGTCTCCACCACAAAATATCAGTCAATTAAGATCCTTGCAAGGAAGATTACAGTCCATCAGAAGGTTTATAGCTCAACTGGCGGACAAAAGCTTGCCATTTACACATTTATTACATAAAAATGTTCCATTTAAATGGGATGACAAATGTGAAGCAGCATTCAATCAGATTAAGCAATATCTTACACATCCACCAGTTCTAATTCCGCCTATTCTGGGAGAGCCACTCATACTTTATATTTCAGCAATAGAAGTATCTTTGGGAGCATTGCTAGCACAAGAAGATTCTACAGGTAAAGAAAGGGCAATATATTATATCAGCAGAACCTTAACAAGACATGAGTTAAACTACAGTTTCATTGAAAAAGCTTGTCTTGCAGTAGTGTTTGCTTCTCAAAAGTGGCGACATTATATGTTGACTCATACAGTTAAACTGATAACAAAGATAGACCCATTGAAATACCTATTAAGCAGAGCTACTTTAACAGGAAGACTTGCAAAATGGGTAATGATCTTAAGTGAGTTTGATATTCACTATGTAGATCGAAAAGCAATTAAAGGACAGGTCATTGCAGATCAGTTGGCTGAAGCACCTTTACAAGAAGCCAATCCAATGCACATTGAGTTTCCTGATGCAGATATCTTTACAGCAACAATTCAGAAACCCTGGGCATTATATTTTGATGGATCTTATACACAATATGGCTCGGGGGCAGGGATTCTTTTTGTTACACCTGAAGGACATACCATCTCACGATCATATCAGTTGATGTTTCCTTGCACAAATAACATAGCCGAATATGAGGCATTACTCATAGGATTGAAAATAGCTTTGGAATGGCAGATTACAGAGCTGGAAGTTTATGGTGATTCACAACTTATCATTAATCAAATTAATGATGATTATCAAACCAAAGATGATAAGTTGTTACCATACAAGAACATGGTGGATGATTATAAGAAATATTTTGTATCAATCAAGTTTTCACAAATATCAAGGATTGATAATAAAGCTGCAGATGCAATGGCTACCATTGCTTCCTTATTACAAATATTAGAAGATCAAACCAAGTATGAATTCTTGGTGGAACAATTGTTTTCTCCTGCATATGATAATCCCGAAAATCAAGTTATATGTCATTTGATTGGTTCTGATTCAACTTTATATGGCAAAACTTATACCTATTTGAAAGATAACATCTTGCCTTTAGATTTATCCCACAACCAAAAATGGAATTTCATACGCCAATCATCCCGTTATACCTTAATTGCCAATATCCTTTATAGACGTGGTCTTGATGGTACACTCCTTAGATGTCTTGAACACAACGAATCTGAAAAAGCCTTACAAGAGGTTCACGGTGGTATTTGTGGAACTCATTCGAGTGGTTTGACCTTAGCGAAGAAACTTGTCAGAATGGGATACTATTGGCCTACCATGGAGCAAGATTCTTTTACTTTTGTTAAGAAGTGTTCTAAATGCCAGATCCATGGGAATCTTATTCATGCACCTACACAAGAATTACAACCTTTCATTTCAACATGGCCTTTTTCTCAGTGGGGATTAGATCTTGTTGGTAAAATACATCCTTCATCGTCAAATGGTCATAAGTTTATCATCACAGCTACTGAGTATTTTACAAAATGGATTGAAGCTGTTCCTCTAACAACAGTGACTGGTAAACAGATATCTTCATTTATCCTGAATTATATTATTTGTAGATATGGAATTCCTAATTCTATTGTTACTGATAATGGAAGACCTTTTAAGAATCAGGATGTTGATGAACTTTGTGAAAGATTTCATATCCAACACAGGTTCTCTACACCTTATTATCCACAGGGTAATGGTCAAGCAGAAGCTTCTAACAAAACCATTTTGAAGATATTGAAGAAGACAGTAAATGATGCTGGACGTGATTGGCATGTTCAACTCAACCCATCTTTGTGGTCATATAGAACCAGTGTTCGCACACCAACAAGAGCTACACCATATGCTTTAGTCTATGGAGCAGAAGCGATTTTACCATTGGAAGTTGAAATACCTTCGCTTAGGGTTTCACTTAAGGGATTGATAAGTGATGAAGACTACCGAGTTTCTCGCCTTCAAGAGCTTGAACTGTTAGATGAAAGACGCCAACATGCAGCTGATCACTTGAAAGGTTATCAACAAGTCATGTCTCGTAGTTATAACCATAGAGTTAAACCATGGGCATTTCAAGTGGGTGACTTAGTTTTGAGGGAAAATCCACGTAATCAGCAAGACATAGAAAAGAAAGGTAAATTTGAACTTAACTGGCTTGGTCCATTTGTTATTGTAGCAACATACGGTTCTGGAGCATATCAATTATCCACATCAGAGGGGGACTTGTTTGAAGAGCCAATCAATAGTATTCATCTCAAGAAGTTCTATGCATAAAAAGTCCTGAAAATTTTTAAAAAAAATCATAAAAAGTCCTGAAAAAATCATAAAAAATCATAAAAAGTCATGAAAAAATCAAAAAAAAATCATTAAAAAGTCCTGAAAAAAAAATAATTAAATAAATAAATAAAAAATAGAAAAATCTTGAAAAAGTGCAATAAAAACAAGTAGTGAAAACTTGGCAAACAAGCGCTACTTGTGATCGAAATGGGTTCCTCCATTTATTAGTTTATGTCTCATTTTCACTTTCAACATCATTCATCCACGTCTATCATATGTCTATATTTTTCATTATCCATACCATATAGTGGGAATCTTTAGGTTTCACCGTGGCTTGATGAAATTTGTACATATCTTTTATCTTTAGGTTGTGTTTACATTGGGGGAAAAACACAGAAACATACAAGAGAGGGGTAACAAGTTTTCAGAATATCACAAACAGGCAAATAACAGTTTGACAAAACGCAACCTCGTCATATCAAATCAATCACAAACATATTCATGTCAATCGAAATCGAAACAAAATGATCCAAACAACTATCGACATGCAGAATATCAATGATGGTGACCAGATTGGATGATCTTAATCTGAATAAATGTTTGAACTACTTTAAGCAGGAATTTGAATGGTTGTTTGATTTTTTATCATATCTCTAGAGCGATTCGATGATGTATTGAACTAGAAAAGCAAGGAAGGAGTATGATTTTTCTTTGTCTGTTGTTTGCGAGGAAATCATTAGTACTATGCAAATTGGTCGCGAGACATGCTCTACTATGTATCATGGATGACATTTCAGAATTTGCATGGGAAACGGGTTAACTCTTGTCTGTTTATGCAAGCAATACTCAAGTCATCTCGGTTCAATTATACCTAGATGCTTGTATTAACTTGCTATATAAAAATCATGAAAGCAATACTCAGGTCATCATTGGTGCTAACATACCCTTTGATGCTTGTATTAACTTTCAACATTTCAAAGCTCTATGATGATACAAAAAGCATGTATAAGCTCTCCAAATGGCAATATTGTATGAATGTCCTGCATGGTTAGTATAGATTGCATTCATGTTAGAATTTGCATTTTGCATTTATAGATTTCTAAAAAGCTGGCAAAGAATCAAATGTTTATATCTTTATGACTGAGTATATTTTGACATTCATAAAAACATCATTTCATACATTTGCATTAGAAAATCATAAAATCAAAGCATACATACATTGTTACCATATACATCCATTCATCAAATAAATTTCATCTCATAAAATAATGTATATAAATATCATAAATCATGAAACCATCATATAGTACACATCATATGGATACACATCATATATTGTATAAAATCATCACTGCATTTCATATATCTCAAAATTGAATGTCAAAATGTACAAGGATGTCAACTACAAATGATATAATATCATCAAAAATGTGATCATCTCACGGTGTATACAAAATGTCTCAACAGAATATCATATACAATGCACTAGGCTGAACTATCCTGTGATGGAGCTGGCCTAGGACCTGTATCACCTGCTCCTGATGGACCTGTACCACCTACCCCTGATGGACCTGCTCCGCCTGTCCCTGGTGGCCCTCTAGGAGGTAATGGCTGTGTCACACCCCTGCTGGTAGTACGAGAGCGACCATGAGTAGATCGAGACTGAGTGTAGCTCTCTCTCTGCTCAGGTGGAACTGAATCATGATATCTAGTCCGATAGAACTCTGCCTCTCGTGTGGCTCTGGTAACCTCTCTCATCATATCACCTGGCAAAGTGCTACCTGCTACTCTCTGTAGGCTATCTGCTAAGGCAATGGCCTGCTCACCCCGCTGTCTAGCTGTGTCTCTCTCAGCAGTAATCGAACTCACCTGACCCTGCAACTGAGAAATCAAGGCCTGTGCCTGTGATAGTTGAGCCTGCAAGCTCTGTACTATGCTCTGCGGAGATGATATCTGACTCGCTACTGTCGGATCCACTGATGAGGATGGGTCAGTATGCCTCATCTGTGGTCCACCTCTGCCTGCCCCACCTCCTCTGCCACCTCTCCTGCCACCTCTCCTGCCACCCCTACCATCACCACCATCATCTCAATCTGAGTCATCATCTCCACTACCCTCCTCGTCATCACTATCTGCTGAATCATCATCTCCTGACTCTGAGTCTCTCTGTCGATGTCTCTAAGCAATGATAGGAGCAACAGCCTCATCAGGATCAAACATGCGTGGAGGAGGATGCTGTAGAACATACTGTACATACTCTGGTGTTGCCCCTGCATCAAGAACATCCACCCGGTAGTCCCACATCTGTGCACCTAAACTGGTAAACTCTACCACTGCTGCATCATAAGAGATCCATGGACCCCACACTGCAAGCTCTGGCTGTCGCCGCGCATAAATAGTTGAACCAACAGGCATACCCTGAATCCGACCAAACTGTCGCAATACACGTCCAGCAAGAAATCTCTCAAGGATCCATGTCGTCCGCCCAATCAAAAATCTAGAAGTGCATACAAAAGGCATCTCTCTGGCATCCGCTGGCCATGGCTCACAATCTAAATATGGTCTCCAGCATACTGTATCCAAACTATCCAATAACCGCTGCCAATATACTAGTTTTCCCAGTCTAGGCTGAGCAATAATATGTGCATATCTCCATCTGTATGCTTGACCAGCTGGTCGCTCTCCTCGAGTCAATGGATGTAAAACTGCAAAATGCTCCCATGCCCATATCTGTAATAATGAACATCCTACAGCAAAACTCCGGCCTCTACCATATACGATATGATGTAACTCGTCATATAGGTGGGCTAGCATACAAGTACCCCATGCATACCGTGTCCCTGCATCACCATGCTCTCTAAGACACGACCCCATCCGATCGCGAACCCCTTCGACCTATGGTCGGGGCATAACACACCTCCAATGAATCCTGCAAGCACAACTGGTAAAGGTGGATAGGTATCTATAATCTCACCCCATGGGATGAAGTACCCAGCAATCTGATCATCTCTGAATATCCGTCTCAAAGCAAGAGTACCTCCAGCCTCTCGTCTATCAAAAACAACTATCTCTCCCATCACTGGGATCCGTAAGATGCGATATACGTCCTCTGGAGTCACTGTAATCTCGCCTGTCGGTAAATGAAAAGTGTTGGTGTCGCTATGCCACCTCTCTGCAAGTGTTGTCAATAGGGCCCTATTGAGGCGAACCTCGGGCATATCAAGTAATGAGCTCAAACCACATGCATCAATCACATCTCTATCTGACTGTAATAAATGTGGAATCAATGTCCATGTGCTCAGAAATGTCTCTCGTAACTGTAAGACACCTAGTCTCTTCTGTTCAAATACATCATCAAAACAACATCAATATCAAATCATCTTAGCATGTCAATCCACAAACAAATCAATCAAACTATTTGTTTTTCATTATCATTATGAAATGCAAATAATATCAAAATCATGTTTTTTTTTAACAACTTTAGAAGCAAACAAATCAATCAAACTATTTGTTTTTCATCATCATGGAACGCAAATAATCAATATCAAGTTTCTTTCTAACAACTTTAGAAAAAAAACTTATCCTTCCTATTTGTTTTTAACAACTTTAAAAGCAAATTTATCAGCTACTATTTGTTCTCCAACAACTTGGGAAACAAATTTATCATTTGGAACAAAAAGCGCTACAGAACTAGTTATGGGTGCTACAAATTTTTTTATCGACGCTAAGTAACTTTTTGCGCTACAGAATCAATTAATAGCACTATGATTTTTATCAACAGCGCTATGGAATATTTTGCGCTACAAGATTTGTTAAGAGCGCTGCAATACATCTCAGGTGCGCTACGATATCAATTGCGCTATGAAAATAATTATATGTACTACAATATTTATTAAGGGCGCTACAATATTAAACGCGCTACGAAAAATGTTGAATGCGCTACGAAACACTTTAAGAGCGCTAAAACTCAAAATTTTCAACAATAAACATTGAAACACGTGCGCAAAAACAAAATTTTCAAGAGACAGGGATTTACGAGACACATACCGGAGGTCCGTAGTGCGCTGGTCGCTGATGTCGTCGGATACGCTCAAAACGGTGCAGGTGAACTGGAAGTGCCATGATTATCAACTCAGAGCTCAATATTTGCAAATTTTACTAGGTTAAAATTGAAAATGACATGGAAAATGATATTTTGAACCTATATAATGGTAAAATTGGGGCATTTTATCATATTTTCACATAGCAGGGGCAATTTCTTCATCAAATTTTCATTTTTATATATTTTCAGGACAAATTCTTCAAATCATAAGTTTCGAACGATGAATCGATATCTTTAAAATCATAAAAATCCATAAAAATTAAAAAAATTCATAAAAATTCATAAAAATTCAAAATTCAAAAATTCAAAAACATTCAAAAATCAATTCATCGTTCGCGGGGGCATATATCTATCAATATTTCAACAATTAATATTTGGGGCAAAAATTTTAAAATTCTTTGAAGTAATGCGTAAAACACATCACTTCAAAGAGGGGCAAAATGTATACACTTAAAAATGGTTACATCACATTGTCTGGTAATTAATTAAATATTTTTAATATTTAATTAAATCTTCTGATTCTATCTACGTATAAATAAATTTAAATAATTTATTTATATTGTTCATGATTTTATTTCGATTAAATATTTAATCACCTCTTCATTTCTTAATTAATTAAATAAATATTATAATTTATTTATATTAATTATCATATAATCTTCGTTTGAATATTTTATTCAAATAAAGATTAAATTATTATTCTTCTTCTAAATATCATTTATAATTAAATATTCCAAAAATATTTAATTAAATCTTCTAAAAATTTCATATTCTTCTAAAGTCATATCACAATTAAATATTCCAAAAATATTTAATTAAATCTTCTAAATATTTCATATTCTTCTAAAGTCACATCACAATTAAATATTCCAAAATATTTAATTAATTCTTCCATAGTTTTCAAAAATCAAAAATCAAAATGCAATAAATTAAATTAAATAAATTTTATTTATTTAATTTGGGGATTTATCTTCAACTCGGGAAACAAACTGCCAAAACAGAAAATTAAATTTCTCTGTTTCTGTGCAGGCCTGTTCCCGTGGGTTGAAGACAGGAATCCATCCTTCTCTCCAACCTCTCAACCTCCCCCATTTTCTTCTCAACCTCTCAATCTCTCACCATTCAAACTTACCAGACAATCTCACAGCCGTAGATTCTTGCCAGCCGGGATTGAGCCTGCAAAAAATCTATAAATACAGCTGCCGGGAGCTCCAAAATCATATAGAATTTTAAGCAAGTAAACTATAGGCAAATTGCATAGTATTCCCAGCATTCATAGAGTATTTTCATAGCAATAGCATAAAATCATAGCATAGTAGCAATAGAATCATGTTATCTTTCATTCACAGCCCCTGTGCATAATCACAGCCCCTGTTCATATCCGTTAACAGTTTTACTCCACCAGCATATAGAATAGATTTTCATCTTCATTTGCATTCTCATTCTGCAGCAGCCATTTGGAGAAGCTAAGCTTACACAATCTGAGAGCCACAAGCTTCAAAAGAATCTCTGTAGATAGAGAAAAATGGGACAGCTCTGAAGGAATTTTGTTTGTTCAAATTTTATTTAAATTTCTTTAGATTAAGGTTTCATTTAGTGTTTTATGTTTTCATTTAGATTAACAATTAAGCATATACACAAGGATATCTTAGCAGGAGTATTCTTAAGTTGTTCAACAAGATCATACTACTTTCCATTATGTAAAGGAAATTGAGGAGCACTTGACAACATAGGTTGAGGCAATGGTAATGAAACAAGAGTGGTTTTTTGTTTCCTATTGCTCCTTGCGTTATATGTATGAGCAATGGTATTATAACTCAGTTGTTGTGAAACATTGTCATTATCAAGTTTCCTTGTAAAGTTCAAGATATCTCTTGGTTTCAATGGTTTCTTTTTAGGTGGTTCTAAGATGAGCGTGGGTTTGTTTTGAAGTTGAGGTTGATGTGAGGGTGAGTAAAGAATAATTTGAGGTGTGATTGTGTTGATGTCTTTGTTTTAATTTTTCATGACAAGCCTTAGTTTATGAACCTTGCAAGATGAATTCCTCAAGGGCTTCATCTAACATATCAAAGTCACTGCTATTAAAGCACTTGAGGGATATGTTAACTTGGAAAAGGAGATTTGACATGATCAAATTACTATGGTTTCTCCAAGATTTTCATCAATTTTTGCTTGTTTCTTTTTATGTTTTTGGTTTTATGTTTTTGTTTTCTAATGATTGTAAAATGTAAACTAATCTATCTAATAATGCAATGATGCTGAAAATGAAAGAAAAGTGTAGTATTTGATGAGCCTTAAATATGCTCATAGTTTGAACTTTTGATACTCTTACTTTTGTTATTAATAGTTGTTTAAACCTGTTGATTAAATACTTTTCAAGCGGTATCCTGTAGCAACAAATTCCATATTCCTATAGCTTGACAACTTTATTAATTACCTTTTTGACCTCCCGCATGGCTAATGTATGCTTATGATTTTTGGATAATGGAATAGGATTAACATGTGATTAATGAATGGATTTCGTGTCACTTGTGTGTATGCTTTCCTTTGCCTCTATCACTTATTGCAGGTTGTTGGAGGTAGCAGAAGCTGATCAAGCGCAAAGAATCTCAGCTCTGTTGAAGAAGTTGTTCCAGTAATAACTCTTTGACCGAATTTTTGGGAAGGAGCTTAAATGGTCCTTTGATCTAGGGAGTGTGTAATGTTATATTCTCTCTAGGTCGCGTCGAGCAGATAGACTTTCATTTATGAATATTTGTTCCGTGGATTCAGAATGTATTTATGATCACGACTCCCTCTGTTGGTTAGTTAGTTGCCTTTTTCATTTAAATAATTGTTCCTCCTACGTGAGTGAATGATGATGAAAAAATATGTGTTAAAATTAAGGTGAATAAGAAATAGAGTTCTGTGTTAAGTTTTATTTTCAAATTGAGTAATCGATGTATCTTGGTTCTGAGTATGAATAAAATTTGATGAAGCTTTGAGTCAACTTCTTGTGTAATCTAGTTGATGCTTGCTAAGGGGGCCCACTTAGTAAGTATTCTGTAGCAAGTTGTTGTAGTTAACTGTTCACTTCATATTGATTACTAGTTAGAATCTATTTCTATAGATTTCAACGTAAACTCAGCCTTGTATTGTTCCTGCAGCATCGGGAATCCATCCCTGTGTCTGTTCCTGCAGCATAAGGCCAGTTCATAGTTTGTCCTTTAACAGTAGTTGCTATGATTTTTATTTTAGCCGAGTTGTGTTTAAATTAAAAAGCTTTACGTTGCACTTCTTTTAAGCATTTGTTTTCTATAGATGGTGACTGGAAACTAGTTCTTAGTGCACATACTGTGCTACTCCATTTCAAGTATACGTCCCCTGGTTTGAAAAAATAAATGAATGACCATGAGAAGATGTTAGTCACCTGTTGGAATGTCCAATTCTCAGGTTTAGTTTTGTTGTGACTTTTATATCCTTTTGTGGGCATGACCAGTATTCAAATCTAGAAACAGAAATAGAAATGCAGAACAAAGACAAAAAAGCACTCAAAAATTTGTTAAAAAATTCTTTACAAGGACTCATTCACCCTAGGGTGAATGGTTTCTAGGTTAGGGGTTTTTTAATTTTATTTTTTTGATTCTAAGCTTATCCTATGTGTTTTCTATTTATGGTCTGTAACAGAAATTTCTATAATAGATTTTTCTAGATTTATGTCTCTAAATCCAAGTTAAATGAAGGTTAAATAATGAACTATGTGACAATTTTTATTAAACAATATGAATCTAATCTTAATTTAAATGATTGAATGATGATCTTAATGTAAGTACTATGCAAAATAAATTCAGATCTAATGTAATTTTTCTAATTTTTTATTATTTTAAGTGATGCAAACATGAAAATTTAACTCTAATGCAATGTTCACTAATGCAAGATTAAATAATCCTTAAAATGCAACTAATGAAAATCTAATACAAACTAGTGTAAGACTTAGATATAGGGTTGAAAGGACTCCAATTTTTAGAATTTGTTGTACAAGGTCAGGTTCGCCAAAATGAAATGAAGAAAAATAGGGGGCTCCTAGGGTTTCCCAAAATGGAAAAGTGGATCCAAAGAGGGAAAAAGGGTCCTACTTCTTTAATTTCATTAGGAAATGAGATCCACACAATGAAATGACTATCAACCCTTAGATGAATCAAGTCAAATTGTAAATCTACAAATTTCCCTTTTTTGCAAGGTCAAACAACACTTTGGGGAGAAAGATTAAAAATAGAAAATAATCTCCAAAATGCAATCTACAACTTGGATCTAATAGATTATGCATAAAACTAAAGGAACCAACAAAGTTTCTAGAAAATATAAGAGGAATAAATGTTGTGCACCTTTCACAAGTTGTTTCTGCAAGCTAAACATGGACTCATTCACCCTAGGGTGAATGGGTCTTGGTAGAATTTTCTAGAAAAATCTGAATCTAAGATTGAAGTGTGAGACCTACAATTCTTCCCTATGACTTTGTACCTCTACTCCCAGATCCAAATCTATACACAATGTACAAAAAAAAATTATTATATGTTGCTGGCTAGGGGTTTTCCTCTTTCAAACCCCAAGTTTGGTAGTTAAACCTTGATAAAAAACATAGATATGAAACATGAAATGTGTGTGCAATTATAACCTTAAGTGTGTCTAATATTAAGAAACAAATGATGCAAAGAAACCCTACTCAAGTGTGTTAGAATAGGATTCCTAAATAAACATGCACAATGATGAAGGCCTACTTTGGGAGATCTCAAATAACCCTAATAAGTCACAAGATTGAATATACCTTCCTTTAGGAAGAAAGTAGAATGATAATAGAAGATGGAATCATTTAGGAAACAAGTCATTAGAATTAGTTGAATATCTTTTGCATCTCCCAAAACCTAGAATCTATCATGATCCTCTATAGGCATCCATCATCACTCCTTTGGTAATGCTTGATCTTGATATCAAAATGAGCTTGAAGACCTACAAAAAAAACTCAAATGTTGCTCCAAGACTTGAATTTTGAACGCTTGATTAACTTTTCCTTTCTCTTGAATATGAATGCTTGATCTCATGTGAATTTATCTTCCTTGTCTAGTGTAAAATGAATGTGAGACCTAGTTTTATAGGCTTCCTTTCTAATTTTTTAATTATCAAATCCTGAAAGTTGACATGTGAAATTTGAATTTGAGAGCTTGAAATGCCACCAAAAACATATTCAAAGTTGAGTTTAAGGCACTTATTGAGGACCCATTCACCCTAGGGTGAATGGATCCCGACCAATATCTTCAAGAGTCAACAAATGTCAGCCATTAATTTAATCCATAAAATTTATTAAATGAGGATTTTGGTGTTGAGAATTAAATAAAATTAATTAAAGTAGGCCTTGGGATACATAATAAAGGGTATTAGGGGCCTATTAATGAGGCTGTAAAATGCATTAATAAAAAGGTCACCAAAATAGGTCCAAATAAGTGTGAAATTGTACTTTCTCCTAGAAAGGGGTACAATTTTCTACACTATAGGTAGTAAACCAAGAAGTTTTGGAGTGAATCCTTAAGGAGTTGTAGTTTACCTACCAGGATTAGGACTTTTCCTTTCCAACCAACCAACTTATTTTGAACCCTTTCTATGATATTATTCCAATATTTATTTGGAGGCTTCTTAGAGAAAAGACGGAGACCAAGATAGGTTACCGTAAGTGTGATATACAAATGTTTTACCTATTCTAAGCAACTAAAATGCAATAGAAAAACATAAAGAAACACCTCAAGATTAGCCTAAGAAATTTGTTAATGCAAAGAGAAAAAGTATAAAATGATTGTAAGTGGTTATACCTTCCCTTTGCAACTGAAACTCCTTGGTTGGACCTTGATTTTGATTTGCTTTGTATGCTCCTTGATGGCTCTTGATATGGCTAAATGCAAGATTTAACTATATGCTTGGATGCAAATGCAAATAGATGAAATTGATGGCTAGATGAGTGCACAAAATGGCAGCATTTAGTTGCAAAATGGCTGTGTTTATAAATGCCTTAGAGGAGGGGGTATTTATAGAAGAATTTGAATTCTCTAGAGAATTCAATAGTTGAGATTTATCCAACAAGGCCAAGATGAAGGGCCAAGGTGAGTTGAGAGCTCACAAGCCCTCACATTTTGACATGTGGAATGTGAGATGGATAAGGGTGAGATGATGTGTAGGTGATGTGGAAGAGAGGTACATGATGTGTAAGGACATGTACCTTGGAAGTACATTGGGAGATGAGAAGATTCCTTGGAGGAATAAATGTGAATTAAAAATTCACATGCTTGGGAGAATCTAGTGGATAAGAGAGGGTCTCCAAAAAGGTGGAAGTTTGTCACATGTGACTTGATGTGACAAGTCAAAGATTCTAGAAGATGCATGGGAAAAGGGGATTCTAGGAGGAATAAAAGTGAATTAAAAATTCACATGAGAAGAGAAGAGCCTTGGATAAATAAAAAAGAATTGAAAATTCTTTGGGGGATGGGGAGAGTTGACTAAGGTACTAATTAGGTTTAACTAATCAATAATTAGAGGATAATTAGGGGTTAATGAGGATTACAAGCCAACTTGCAAAAGTTGGAGGATGTGACACATCCTAATCAAGGGTTAGGCATGTGCACATCCTTAATGAAAAGATTAAGAGATGGATTATAATTAGATGAAAATGACATGTGAGGAATTAAATAAATCTTTATTTAATTCATTTGATGAAAAGGGAATTAAGGAGGGTAAGGTATTTAATTATTAATTAAATACCTTAGGGATTTGGCAGAATTAAGGATATTAATTAAATAATAGTAATATTACTTAATTAATGCAAATAATAGGATGTTTAGACCAAGGAGAATAAATTTGGATAAATTAAGTGTCCAAATTTAGGTGTCTACAGTAAGAACAATAATTTGGAAACATATAATCCTCATAATTTTTTCCTTAATCGACTGATCTAAATTTAATAAATGAAGCATAATTTTGTTGTAATTGATTTATTTTCCTAAAGCCGTAGCATAATCCTCAAGAATAGACTTCTAGTGTCTTTCCTCAACCACCAAAGCTTCCCCAAAAAGGATAATGTCATCCAAAAACTATTGGTGAGAATCTAGAGGTGAAGAAGGGGCAACTTTAACCCCTCTTTGGAAGGTTCCTTCCAAGAACTTCTACCCCAATTTTAAGTAGGTACGAAGAGAGAGGATCACCTTGTTTGATCCCTCTACCACAAGAGAAGTAACCCCTAGGGATTCCATTAACCATCACAGAGAATTTTGGGTTAGTAACATATGCCTTAATCAACTTCAAAAATCTTCCTTTGAACTCAAACTTCTAAAGAATAGCCAAAAGAAAAGGCCAAGAAACTTTGTCATATACCTTAGAGATATCCAATTTTAAGACCATGCCCAAATTTTTACTACACTCCATTGAGTGGATATATTCATGAGTGTGTTGTTCTCACCCCTCTATTGGTTGTCCTTGATGACAAAGTCACAAATGGTGCTATGGTATTTATAGGTCCTCATATACTTACATTGAATAATTTATGCACTTTATTGATGGCATTCATGATATGTTGGTCATGATTCAGAGGTTACGGAATCTTGAAGCTACTTCACTTTCAAATATATGATTCAAGTTTTTCATGTTCATATTACTCATGTGGCTTCTAGTTTAGATTTATGAATGCAATTTATTTTTAGATGATTATGGTTACTGACAGTGTGATAAAGCATTATTACCGGTCATTCAAGATGATCATGCAACAAGTTCAGGATATTCAATTTGACAGGTATATTGTTTCAGTTGATATTATCAGATTGATCTTGGTTTGGCATCTATATTGTCTGGGAATCTTTTTATCTTCATGATATCAATGGTTATGACTTGTTGATTGATAAATATGGTAGATGAATTCTGGTTCATTTTTTATTATATTGCTTTAATAAGAAATTACACTATCTATGGATTCAGGCAGTTTGGTTATTGATTCACTTTGTTCTATGAATCTTGGCTTATTGACATCATTGAACTCACATTAACTGGAAGCATTAAATTCATACTAGGCTCTGGAAATGTCACTTGTTTGATGGCTCTAATGATATACATTTGGCCTACTACATGATTTGTTTACTAACAATCACTTTGTAAAGTGATTGGGCATCAAAGGAGGCATATAAAATAAGTCGTTATTATAAAAGGAACAAACAGGTTTATGTAATGAGATTTCTCATGTACATATCAAGCCGTTGATCATTGGAAATATAGTTGTTCACTTTGGCATTCACAGCTGCTAGTAGCAAGCTTATGTAATGGAATTTACTGGTTTATGTAAAGTGAATGACACTTGGTGATATGGTTTCAATCCTTCTTCAAATTAATACTTTATGATTTGTTCACATACATTCAAAAGTGAACACTTGCATTATGTTGGTTTACATGACATTCCCTTGGTTTCACTTTAGTGTTAAATCATACACAAGGGGACATATTTTATTTGTTCTTGATTGTTATTGGGCCTCTATTGTTTCAAATGGTAGGTGTTTTTTTTTTTAAAAAAAAAGGGGCAATCAAATGTTATCAAGTGGTTTGTGTTCCACATAGCAAATATATGCTATATTTGGTGGCGTTAAGATAAATCCATACATGGCTTTGACTTGGAATAGTCAGGTTCTTCATATTTCAAATGTGATATGGTTTACATTATAATATATATTTTGGCTTATACTCGGGCTTACCACATTACATAATGTTCATATGAATTTTTATTTGTATCAACCTAGACATTGGGAAACTTGGAACAGTCAAAGGCATTCATGACTCATGTGGACAATAGTGAACATGTTAATAGATTGACTTGGCAGTGACAACATTATGGGTATCTCGAACTTAAAAACATATTCATTTTGTTTTTTGTGTGGACTCCAAATGATTATTTTGTTGGACAAAGAATAGTGTAAAGTTTTTTCGAAGGAGAAAGTTGAGAAACCCTAGCCGCCATTTAAACAAAAATTGCAGAGCTATTTTTGAGCTTTCGGTGAACTCTTGTTCAAGTTGGTTAGAATGAAGGAAGAAGTAGAAAGAAATTTGGTTGACTTGCAGTTGGAGATGAAGGTAAATGTGGCAGATTGTGTGAATTTTTTATTCGGTTTTTGGCCACCATGACAGGTATTTGTTCTTAAATCTGGAAGATTTTATGTCTCTTGATCACATAACTGAATATGGTTAAGGTTTACAGAAATTGGTTTCAGTGTTGCATAACCCGAGTTCTTCACTCAAGGGTTTCATAGTTATTGCTTTTAGCCATTACTCGGTGACAAGGGTTTGATGTTAAAACATAATACTTTGGAAAGGTTTTGACAGTCATATTTTTGAATTTAAAAAAAATGATAAAAGAGAGTTTGTGTTGTTTGGATCTTTGGTTGTAAAACAGAGATTTCATTCAGATTTCAGTGAAGTTATTCTTTTGTACTATCATATTCAGTACACATTGTAATGGGAATTATTGAAAATCATATATTTGTGCTCTGTTGAGATTTTGTAGTTGCAGACATTAGTGCAATTATAAGGTCCTAACAATGTGCATTTTCATAGAGGAATTTTGAAAAAGGGGTTGGTGCTCCTAACTTGAAGTGGGTGCTTCAATTTGTACTTGGAGTTGGTGCTCTTTTGAATGAATAAAGATACAAATTTACGTGTGGTTTTTTATACCCCATGAGGGTTTTTCCACTTAGGAAAACAATGTGTCATGTGTTGAAATTTGTGCAATTGTGTTTCAACTCATGTGCTAAACTGTTTAAGTTTTCATTTTGTCATATGTCAAAAGAAATCCATGCAATGCTCTGATACATGTTGCATTATAAAAGGTTTCAAAGTATAGGGTTCAATCTATTATAAAAGAATGTTTAGTCTATCATAAATTGTGAATCTAAAGCATTATACATAGAATTGTTCAGTCACTTTTATATGAAAAAATTATATTATGCTTTGAAAGTGGTTTGTAAAGTCATTCAAAACAATCACTCTGTTTAAAGGCTCTTTGTTGTGTTAAAGTTCACTTTAAGTTAAGTGGGTTCACTTAGTTGTTTTCAAAGTCATTCATTTTGCATTTCAAGTTTCAAAAGTCAAATTTGCACATTACTCTGATCCAGCCCCCCCTCTCAAAGTAATTTATCTTCCAACATAGTGGATAAGAAAACATCTAGAATTTATTTTCCTTTGAAAAATATTTTTGATTATGTGAAATCAGTTTATTAAGGGCACCTTTAAGCATGTTTAGCATTATTTTAGAGAAGATCTTGTAAACAATGTTACATAAGCTTATAGGTCTATAGTCTTGCAGGGAGGAAGCATCCTCTTTCTTTGGAAGAAGAACTATAAAGGAAGAGTTTAACTGATTCAAAAGTATTCTCGATCTAAAAAATCCCTAGCAACATTTAGAAGGTCTATGGAAATAACATCTCAAAAGTCTTGAAAAAAGGAGGAAACCCATTAGGTCCAAGAGCCTTATATGCACCAAAGGAGAACACCATACTTTTGAATTCTTGCATCATATCTTGGTCAGTTAAAATATTGTGAATAAGATCAATGAGCTCTTCCAAACCATAGAATTAGGATTGGAGTCAACTAGAGTCTTTTTAAATAAGGAAACAACAACAACAACAATATCATTCTCCTCTGACAATATAGTACCATCCTCTTTAATGAGATATCTTATTATGTTTTTGCTTTTGTGTTTCATTGTGGATTGATGGAAGAATTTAGTATTTATATCTCCTTTAGTTAACCATTGGATCCTAGATCTCTATTTCTAAGAAGATTCCTCCACCTTTAACAACTTGGACCATTCACTATGTAATTTATTTTCTTTGGTGCAAGTATCCATATCATTATTTATTTCTTCCATTCTCCCTTGGATCTCCTTAAGGTATGTAATAATGGTTTTCTTAGTATGGAATATACTACCAAATGAAATCTTATTCCAACCTTTAACCTTTAACCTTTCTTTGACCATAGCAAAGAATTTTCCACCAAATCTTTGAATTCCGGGTGAGAATTCCACATAATTTCACACCTAAAAGGATAGGGACCCTTAGTTACATCTTCATCCTAATTTAGAAGAATAGTGTTATGATCTGAGCTCGTTCTAGGAAGAGAAGATAAAAGAAATTTCAGGGAGAATGTTCTAATCATTGATATCAATAACCTATCAAGTTTAACTTGAATATGGTTATTTCCCTCTCTCCTATTAGACCAAGTAATCAAAGATACTTGTAACTCAATATCTACTAGCTCCACATAAGAAAGGAAGCCCACAAAATCCACTATACTATCAGAGAAATCATCCAAGCCTCCCATTTTTTAGAGGGAAACAATTGAGTGTTATAATCTCCACCAAGAATCCAACATTCCCTCTTACTACTAGAGATGAGAGAGGATAAGCAATCCCAAAGCTAAACCGTCGCGGCCCTAAAATTGGGAGCATAAATATTTATGATGTTCTATTTCTCAGAGGTATATAAATCTTCCATATCATTCATCAAGTTGTTTTTGTAGTGAAACCCTTTGACACCTTTAAATCTAATAGGATTCCACAAAGTAGCTATCCCACCAAAAGCCCTTTTTGCATTAGTAACAAAATAATCCATATAAGACCAAATATTTTTAACAATCTAGTAAAAAGTAGATTGTTTCATCTTGGTTTCTTGGATGAGTATATCAATTTTAAGATCAACTAAAAAACTCTTTATATGCTACTTAAAAGGATTATTCGACCCTCTAATATTCCACGACATAATCTTCATAACTAAACAATGAAAGAGTTAATACCACTCTAATATTGACTTTAGGAGGAAAATACCTTTGGGTCCTCTCATTTCTTTTGTTTTCTTTACCTTGAAAGGTTATCTAGAGATTTTTCTTTCCAAGAAGCTACATCCTTTGCAATATCTTGTGCTCGAGTTTCTCTTTGGGAAGGTCTACCTTTTTTTTTTCTCCTCCAACATATTTTTTCTTCTTTTTAAATTTTTTAGTGACTTGAGTTCACTCCTCATCCAAAGTACCTTTCAATAGATTCTTAGGAGGAGGTTGATCATTAATAGCACCAAATCCAAATAGTGAGAGGTTTTCTTGTAAATATTTACTATGGCCTCTAGGAAATCTATTGAAAGATCCATCTTCCAAATTAGACTCCTAGTTCAAAGCCATAAAAAATTTCTCTTGCGGAACTTCCTTTTTCTTAGAATTAATTTCTCCATCCTCTAGACACCCATTAATTATTGCGAGGGGAGTAAACATAATATTTTGCACAACTAAACTGGGCCCCTTCAAATGAGTCATTTCATTCTCTTTGTTCAAACCTTCCATACCTTTTCAAAAAAATTATTCCTTACTGTGCTTAACCTCTATTTCTATGGTCTTATCTTTTATTATTTTTGGATCATTATCTATATTAGATTTGTTATATTCCCTTTCCAAGATTTCCCCCCTTTTCTTCCCTATCAAATCATTTTGTTCTGCATACCCATCCTTATTAGAAAATTCCAACTCTAAATCTTGGGACTTCAAATCTTCCTTATGTTCTTGTTGGCCAGTTGTCATTTTAATTTTTTCCAAAGGTTTCTATTACATGCTACACTTAAATTTCCAAATCTCTTTTAGGTTTGACAAGATATTTTTGCATTTTTGTATTCTATGGTTTGGTTTCATAGATCAAATCTTGATTTTAGAGTAATACTAGAGGGAAGGACCATACTAGCAACCACATTAACACAAATTCTTACAAATACCAACCTAGACTTCTATTTTGTAACTTTTTCAACAACAAGAAGGTTTCCAAAGGAGTTAGCAATTCTTTGGAAGATATTGAAATTCCAAAATTATAGAGAGAGACTCAAAAGGTGTATTCAAGTAGGAGCCGCTGAACTCAGATCAATGATGGGTCAAACCCTGGCTTCCATTTTCTTAAGGAGAGAAAATTCTTAAGGTTTTAATCAAAATCCTAAGGACTACTAATAAGCACCTTAATCAAATCTTCATAAACCATAAAATCTGAAAAGAAATAGGACATTGGTCATTATGCTTATACTACACTACCCTTGAGCTTCTAGACTACTACCTAGTTCCTAACTTGATCAATATTGGAACGAAAGAGAAGAAACTTACCAAAAAGGGAGAGTTGAAGTAAAAAAATCACTTCATCCATTAGATCATTAGAGAAAATAACCTCCAACCCTTCCACTGAAATGAAGTCGTCAACCTTAGGGGCTTAATTTTAGCTCCTCACACCTAAATTGGGTAGTTTTTTAAAAATGTCATAAGTTTTGAATCAGGTATCAAATTTTGGTGAACAAGATATCTTAGAAAGATAGTTTTGAGTATTTTCCAATTATGCAGATATTATTATAATATTTTATTCTTGGAATTTTTTTATTTTTTTTGAAGTCAAATCTTCCATTTGGACCTCTGAGCTCATACCTTTTTTCTTGGATCTTGTTTTTTGTGATTTTTGTGGCATCAAAAATGTATTAAGGAGCTCTATTCCTATGAATGTGCACTTTTTTCTAGATTCATCCCCAAGTATAATTTATTCAAATTTTGGTATATTTGCATTATGGCTAATTACTTGGACAACCTAACTTCTAGAGAGATTTTGTCTTTCTGGGAAGGCTTCATTTGTAGTAGACAACATGTTTGGGGATTTCTAATTGTTGTTGAAGGTTTTTGTATTTGTAATTTTGGAGATTACTCATAGCTCATTATGGGATTTTCATTTCATCCTTTTTTTATCATATTAAAAAGGAGAATTTATAAACAATAGAGAGATGACATCATAAAACATCTTCGTTGGCTTCATATTTTGCCACATTTGTATGGTCTAGTTTCCCCTTTTGGTAATGATAGTAATAAATTTTCTTGGAATTACAAAAGGGATCATATTTTAGGAGTTATTTATATGCATGTTCATGATATTTTGAATGTTACTATTTATTTTGAGTGCCCTCATGCTCTTTGGACTAAAATTTGGGAGATATATGGAGATCCTGATGCTCAATCATCCCTAGATGATCATATTTGAGATTGTCTTGTGCCTCTTCATTTTTCAAATAGGATACCCTATGAATATGACACTATTCAGGTGTTTTAGTAAATTTGGAGTACTTTGAATCTTCAAATAAGGATGACAAGGTTTCTTTAGATTCTCCTTCTTCACCTTTAGAGACAATCATTGATTCTTCACCTTCACTGATTCTTGTTCAAATTCTTTGATTGAGGCTCCCATCATTCCTGTTCAGCAAGACCATTCATCTTCTATTGGTGATTCATTGAGAACTTCTAATGATTCATTCCAATAGGTATCTCATTGTATTATTGATTAGGATTCATTTTTATCGAACATTGCATCTTTATTTTTGGAGTCTCACATATAAAATTTGGAGGACAAATTTTGAGGGGTTGTCTCTCCTCTTTGATGATATTCATTGAGCTACTATTGTCAAACCATATTTTTCTTTGGAGATTGTTTAACATAAATTTTCACGTAGTCATAGTTTTTCACCTTTTTTGATTGGGTATGTACCTAATTTGATTGTGGCACCTTCATCTTCAATGGACAAGGAGACACATGAGCATATTTCAAAGAAATCATCATGCATGTTTATGCTTCCTTCTTTCAATTTCTATCCAAAATGGGAAACATTTCTACATTTTTACTTGGTTTTATTTCTTCTAGAAGTGAGACAAGTTGTTTTTCGACATTGGATTATGTTTTGTCTTCAAGCTCGCTATTTTTTTCCGAAGATTATACATTGTGAGGTGGCTACATAGTCTCTCTATTTTCCTCTTATGGAGGGTTCATTGATTGCATATTCATGATGGATGTAGTCCTTGGGGGTATCATTGAGTCCTCTATTCATAATCCTTGTTTTTATCCCTTCTCTCTTTTGGAGAGGGGTTTTTTCCCATCTAGTTTTTCTCCTTTTCTTCATTTGTGAGAGATTGTATTTGTACATGGGTACCTAAAATGACATTGTATCTTGGACCCATCTTTGTATCATTATCATAGTAATTTCTTCTCCCTAAGTTGCACTTAAGGGGGGGTGGGGTGTAAATAGGTAATTTACCTAACTAGTTAATTAGTGGGTCATATTTACATGTTAAGTCCAATTAGGTCCTAGGCATATTTCTAGAAGTTTTAGTTATGTAGATAAGATATTATCCTATCTTAATTTTCAACTTTTATTTAATTCTAGGTTCCTAGGTCATTTAATATTTTGCATTAGGTAGTTCATCACACCTTGTATATATAAGCAAGGTCATTGTACACTTTTATAATATACCTCATCATCACATTTGATAGATCTTAATATCAAGCAAGATCATTTCTTGCATACTCTCTTGTGGAAGGTTTTCATTATTTTGTAGGTGGTCTTGCATAGTAAGCTAATGTTTAGCTCCTATTTTCTATTCCAAACACTTACATAATAACAAGTAATCCTTCAATCATTGATAGAAAAATCACCACCTCTCAAAGAGGATTTAGTTTCAACAAATTATCTCTTCTTGAGAGCTAAAATATTTTTTTGAGTTTGATTCTCTAGTGGAACCAAATTCTTAAAGATAAAAATAGGAGGATAATCCTTGATAGTGCCACTATTAGTGTGTAAGTTGGTGGGTAATCAACCTACCAAAACAAACAACACAACTAAAAACTATACAATAAAACTAGCTATCTCTTTATTGACTATGTTATAAACGTTTTTAAAATAAAGAGCACATTATCTTCTCAATAATGAAACAAAAATTTTAGGTCCCAAAATTGAATGTTATAATCCTAGAGATTTTCATTACTTGTAAGGCTAGGGGGGTATCACCAAGAAGGTAAAGAGAGGCTCATTTATAGAATTAGGATGGTTAAAGGATAAATATGAGAGTGGGTAGATTCTCCTACTCTTGGGGATCAAATTAAACCTAGGAGATTATTCCTATAGGTCACCTAAACAAGTTATCATGTTAGTTCAAAATGGTTGATCAACATGATACACAAAAACTATACCTAGTTATGCCCTTAACCCCTAAAATTTATCACTAGGTTAAGACAACACTAGTTTTAGTAGACCTTAATAGTTGATTCTATACCTTTCCTAATATGCATTCAAATGATAACTGTTGACGCCAAAAAGTGATGAGGTAACAGTGCCTTATGGGAAACTCAGTTCAAGGGGGACCCCTTTTGCGCCAAACTGAGTGACCTCCAAATTTTAAAGAAGTCGGCTTCTTCTATAATGGTTTTTTGAAAAGGAAAAGGAAGCAGATGTATTGAAGCAAAGTCTAATCTAAGGCGATGCGCCAAAATTTTCTGATGGGCACGATAAATCATAGATTTAAGGGCCTAAATGGTGTTATAACGTTCCCAAACATTGGAGACTTAAAGATATAGCATAAACAATTCATTTACTGACATAAAATAGTATTGCATACATCCTTACCACTAAGAAGAGTCATTTAGACATGATTTAGATAAGCAAGCTTGCATTCAATATATAGAAGTCCTGTCAAATGAAATGCCTAAGACAACAATAAGCACAGTTTATAGTTCAATCAATACATGAAAAACAAAAAGGCTGAACAGTTGGCACAGTCTGAAAGTTTCTTGCAAAATAAACATATAAAAGAGGCCTGGTGTCTTTTGCTATAACCAGTATCCTTTTTCTTAGAACTCTTGGATCTATCTCTTTTAGACCCTTTTTCCTCAGAATTTTGGACTCCTCTCTCGTCGATCAAGAGAGTATATATAGCTGGAGAGAAAAATTCCCACCGCTTTGGAAGCTGTAACAGAAAAGATCCCCCAATCTGCCGCAATGATGCCAGAATCAAAAGATTTCCAATGCCGTTACAATGGCAATGAATTAAAACACGGCATCTGGATATTCAGGCACAGGCACGCCCCTTGTAATGATGGCAGCGATCCTAGCCAAGCTTTGAGGTGACAAGTGCCATCCACCGCTTCAGAGAACCATGACGAGCAACACCTAATAACACAATCCTGCTCAGCCAGCCCATAGCCTGCTTCGATGATCAGTGTAAGGCACGTGGCAACACGTCGCGGCCTGAATGAGAACTCCTCTTACTGCTGCCGATAGATTGTGAAGAAGCGACACGTGTTCAGGGGGCCAAAGGCTATCTTGAGGTGGGGAGAAAGTCGTGTGAACTAGGTCCAAAAGATGCTTGGCAGCGTTTCGCAGCCTGTTGCATTTACCTCCTTGCTGTGTTGAAAAGGCTGTGAAAGGTTGCCACGTGGCTGAAGGTAGGGCACGCCAGAAAATAAAGAAGGCATGCAGAAATGTTTCACAGCCCGCAACTGCATATTTTATCCCTGCCAGGAAAGTTTGCGATACGCCGCCACGTACCAAGATGTGGGCCCCTCTGACAATCTTAGGAGTGCTGGCCCTTTGTGGAAGGCTTTTCGTAACCCGAAGAGCATACAAAGCAATAGGAAATAAAAATCTATGTAGGTGAGGCACATGGACGCACAGCGCAACATTTCAGGATCTAAAAGGGGAGCCGCTATCCGAAGTTGCGAAGTGAGAAATGCGCAAAGGGGGAGATCAAAACTTGTCGAAAGCCGAACAAACTCGGAGACGCACAGGCTGGCACACGAACATTTACAATAAGGAACCTAAAGGGAGCTGTTTGAATCTTTATTTTAACAGCTTTTGGTGACTATCAGGGGCGTTTTGGATAAGGAATGGAGAACCCAAAAACTCTCTAGTTCTGCTGACCAGAGCCTTCATCCATAGGGTGAATGGAGTCAGAGTTTTGAAAGTGCAGCCTGCAAAAGCAACCATTCACTTTCGGACGGCTTTGCCATGCTGCGCAAATTTTCTTGTGACCCGCGGAGATCAATAGCCTCTTTGTAAAGCAGCACCTCAGGTAGGCCGGCACCTGCTTGGATATGGAAAAGTAGATGGGAGAGTGGATGAATGATTGCCTCAATGTCGGCTGCCATTGGGGGGTTGTTGAATTCCCCGAATGCCTCCGAGTCGCTCTCTTTCTGCTCAATAACCTCTACAATCTGTGCAGTTGTGGCAATGGAGCTATCTTCTAGAAACGGGGATGGCAACCCCAGCTTACCTAACTCAAAGAAACTCCCCCATATGCTGTCAAGCGTCTTACTTAGAAAAGCTGTCGCTGCCTTAGTGCGCTGAAAAGCGGAGTGACAATGGATGAATTTATTGGCAATTTGAGCAGTAATGTCCCGATCTTCGATACCCGCTTCTGCAAGGATTTTGTCTGAGACAGAGTATAGCTTGTTGAGCAAGTCCCTTGCCTCAGGAACCTTTTCCAGGATGAAACGCGGGAACTGCTTCATTGTGTTGTGGGCTTCCTGATTGATTCTTGATGTCTTGTCGATGAACCGGAGGGTAGGCTGCAGTGTTAGGCAGAAGGTCTTGACTTTCTCCCAGTGAGAAATATACAACTGCCTCATCAGCGGAATGACATCAGGTTGGTCAGGGGTAGGTAACAGAGAGGCTTTAAGCAAAGAAATCTTCGCTTCCCTTGAAATAAGGGCTTCGGCCAATTCTGCCTTCTTCTTTTTCTCGACCGCCAACTGCTCCGCATAGCTGTTCATTTCTTTATTCCAAGTTTGTTCAGCTCGGGAGTGGTTAGCCGATTGCTCTTCCAATGAAGCTTTTGTCTCTCGGAGCTCATCTTCTAGATTGGTCTTTATCTCTCGGAGCTCTTCTTCCAGCTTAGTCTTCAGACCTTTGAATTCAGCCTCTTTCTCTTGTACCTTTTGCTAATACTGCTTTTGTAGGCGCTCCATCTCCTCACCTTTCTCTGCCATCTTCTGACTATACTCAAGGTGGAAGTGTTTAAACTCCTCCTCTATCGACCGTAGGCTCTGTTGCGCTGCTTGGTTTTGATTCTATAATTCTTTTAATAAGCCTGGGTCGGCAACTTGGGTCTTCACAATTTCGCCCTGAAGCCTGTTTCTCTCATTTTCTACTATTAGCGTCTTTTCTGTCATTCGGGCGATATTTGCCTCTAAGGATTTTTCTTTTGCCTCTAGAAAGCTCACCCTTTCCTTGGCTGCCTTGAGCTGTTCATCCTTCTTCTTTACCTGGCGACCAGTTTTGAGGAAGTCAGAAGTGACCACCCGTTATGTCTCCTCCATGATTTTGACTTTATCTTGTGGCCGAGCTATCTTCATGTCAAGTCCGATAGCATAAATCTCATAGTCCTCGGGTTGCATTTCTCCTTGAGGCTTATTTATCCTTGGGTACATAGTTGCAAATTTTAATTCTTGGCGGGCCTCGTCATACGAAGCCTATACTCTCGGCTCGGTGGGGGCATTGTCATCCTTCGCCTTTCGTCGCCTCATTCTATTTGTGCGTACTTCCTTTCCACAATCTATCTGTGCTATGAACTCAGCTGGTGATGAAACCAGCCCACCTGCGAAAGGGACACCAGAAGGCAGGGCATAGGGATAGGTAATTTTCATAGGCGCACGCATTTTGTTTTTCTGGAGAGTAACCATTTGCAGAAAAAAGTGTGGCACGTTCCATAGCTTGGCCTAAGGATTATCAGCAGGGCTAGACATTTGCAGCAGCTGAATTGGAGGTTCGTCGTAAGGCTCATTGGCCCGGGGAGAATAGTTGCTGACTGGGTATCGGCTTGTTGCAATGGAAACGAATCAATGAGCATAGCGAAAAAAGAGGGGGCCCACAGGGGGAACATTTTCAGAAAGCGAGGTGAGGAAGTTCTGAGCGGTAGCAATAGGCATAAGCATGCTCGGAGGAGTAATTATAAACGGTTGGGCCTGTGAATACTGGAAAAATCCAACCGAATAAGCTGGACCAGAAGCAGAGGTTGGAGGGCTCAGACTAATGGCAGGAGTTGCTAACTGAGCAGGGGCGGATGCGAAAGAATGAGATGTAAGAGAGGAAGGAGCGAAATGTACCTGCTGACTGGTCGGCGGTGGCTCCAGGATTGTTCGTGACTTGCCTATAAACTCTGGCATTTGACTAGCAGCGGGTGTTTCTCCTCCGGTAGGTTCATGTGAAACTATCCCTATAACACTTTTCGTGCGCTGCCTTTTCACAGGCGGACACTCACTAACCTCGGCAGTCGGATCCTTCTGCTGGGGCATTAGCCTGACCGGTTTAGTATCCCATGTGCGTGTAAGCGAGTCTCTTGCTATATTAAAGCGCACATTAGTGCCCATATAGGTGGCATGCTCAGAGATATTGCCTCCTTGCGCAGAAGAGGATGATACTGCCATTTCTTCCTCTTGCTCGTCAGATCCCTCTTCTTCACTTCTGTCAACACTAGAGATAGGGCTGGGATGGCCTTTGTCCCACCATCTTTCAAATTCATGGTCATCCTTCAATTGATTATAAGGAGCGTTCAACTGTGCTATTATTTCAAATTCTAGAAAGTTTTTATTTTTTCATCGCTCCATTCCTCGCCCACTTTCAACTTGTTATACATACCGCGCTCTATTGGAAGGTTGTCCTTGGCCACAACCACTTGAAAGTAGAACTTGTGCCATGGGCCCCTGGTATCTGGCGTAGGGATTTGTGCTAATTCAATAAAATCTTCATCTTTATCAGTCCGCCTATTATGCCGCTTTTCCTAGTATGGTCGGGGAACATGTGTAACTTTCATATGTGGCTCTGGCAGATCATTGAAAGGGTTGTAATCCCACTTATCATTTACTAGTACCAACCCTAAATGTGTCAGCTTGTCCCCTAGCAGCTTGTGTGATTATTTTTTAACAAGCGTTACCGACTTGAAACTCCTCGGGCAAGTGAAGAATCCCTTCCTCTTGACACTTTCGCAGCTACAAAACATGAAATCAATTATACACACCTGTCGAAAAACCTCCAGCACAAGCACTCTATCGGTGATGCAAGCTGGGAGCAGGAAAGGCTTACCAATAAAACCCTGCATCCGAAGGATTATGAAATCCTTGCCTAAGAACCAGTCACAGGTAGGGGTGTAGCCTTGCAGAAATTTAGTCTGCTCAATGTTAAGCCGGACGATATCACCTTCTTCGATCAAATCATTCAAGACCGGGGCTATGAAATAGTCTGCGAAGGCATAATAGTCATATGTTGCGGAAAGGTAAGATGTCCATGTAGACACTAGCTTTCTTTTGTTCTGCTCATCAAAAATTGATAGCGAGACAAATCGGGCGAAGAAATCCAGATTCTGATGCAGGAACATGTGGACCAGGTAGGAAAGAAATCTAAATTTCTTCTCTGCCTGATAATTCTCTATTTGCTGTATCATTTCTTCAACCATGAACTGAGCAAAATCATACCAGAAAAGTTCATGTTGTTTGCGAAACTACATTGCAGGGCCCAACTGAAAAGCCTCGATCTTCTCATCAGAATCTCGGCCGCAAACAAATGCCAGCATGGACATGGGGTCCTAGAGGTCATCGCGGAATGAACCACGCGATAATGGGATACTCGGTGCCTTAGCGGACGCAACACCTTTCTTATTAGTCTCTTCTAACAAGAAATCGGAGTCGGTTTTCATCCTTTTCCATATTTTTTCCCCTTTGCTTGGGCGGAAATGCTCGATATTCTCCTTTCTTCTACTGGGATCAGGGATACACAACATATGCCAGATGGCTTCTGGGCTGATCTGAAACCTTAAATTGCGACCTTCAATACAGTGGGTATCTGAATTATAGCATTGAACAGCCGCGTTGACCACCTCCAGGCAATAGTGCACCAATGGGACCATGTATTATGGAAGACCGCTAAGCCAGACTCTACTTGGCATGGCTTGGTCTGCCCTTGGCACTGATAATCTTGCACAAGCCACCTCTCTGAGAGATTTAGGGTTCTTGGCAAGCTTTGGGTCGTAGATATTATCCCACTTTTCTCTAACCTTTTTCGGGTTATTCCACTCTTTGGGTCTCTCCAGCTCCTCTGTGTTGGCTCTTCTTATCTTCGCGGGTATACCAGGAGTGGCATATGCTACATATTCGTACACGTATACCTCGGCTGAAGAATGAATGGCCGTATATAGTTCCTAGCTAATTTCTTCCTGCATCTACTGGGCTAAAGATTCTGACATTTTTTCTTTCGCTGCAGAACATGTAAGCTTCCTGGCCTGCGAATATGCTTGCACTAGATAGACAGACAGAAAACACTTCGCACCTTCCTCGTGCTTGTAAAAGACTTTGAAATATTTAAGCCTTTTTGTTGCAATAATAGCAACCTTCCCCAAGGTGGTAGGCGAACGCAAGCCTTTTGCATTTAATTCGGCATGTACCGTTAACCCCACAACTCGTGCAAGATGAACTGATTGCTATTTTGAGGCAGTCAGATTTCATCATTGCTTTTAAGAGATCATGTCATACACCCTGATCTCCTTGGAAATTGAGCCTGCAACTGGTGTTCCAATTTACATGCGCTGGCATTTAATATCCCGGTCAAAATGATTACACCAAGCAAACGATCACCGCCTGAAAAAGATACGAGCATCGCCTTGGACTCTGGGATGTGCTTGAGATATGACACTATAGCATATGGCCATACGTCCCTTCACCAACAAGTGCCACCTTTTTAAAGCTTAATTAATTAACTTTATTTAATTAAGCACGCCTTGAGCCGTGCTATCGTGCATGTATCGGCCCAAAATGTGAGCAAACGCAGACTCGGTCTTCGAGATTGCAGCCAGTATACATCACGTTTCTTACAGGCGAATTGGCATATGTCTTGTCAATTTTTCTATAAATACGCCAGTAGATAGCAAGAAAACACACTTAGCGTTTTAAGAGGTGATAGGTCAGTAGCAGATTGCTAAGCAAGTCTTTTCATAGGTTAGGTGGTGAGCTGATTTGGCATTACTTTAGCAGACTTAGGGATAGTGTCAGGGGAAATGGATACCCCAATTTGTCTCACCTCATTCAAATCACAGACGGCGTTTATAGGTGAGATCTCTACTAGAAGGCTCAAAAGAATGATGAAGAACAAGCACTCGCTGGTTCTGGTAGCCATTAAGTGGGTCCTAGGTAAGGACTACGTTGAATATGATGGTAAGTATAGGGTGAACACCGACGTATGCTCGCACTTTGTAGCATCCATGTTGGACATCTACGTCCCCGGGCCACTTATCTTGAAACTGGTCAAAGAGATCTTTCTGAAGAAGTATTTGAATGGGCTCGGCGAGGTTGTTACACACGCCGCGTATGGAATAGGCCTGCCAACAGCCAGCAACCTGCGTCACTTTATTGAAGAAGAAGCTATCGTGGTTTGGCTGCCATTTCTTAGTGGATTCCGCCTGCAGACCCATGGCCAGCACCAGCAAAGGGTTACTCAAGCCCTTCACTTCCTGTTCAGGAGCTACAATGTGATACCCTTCTACGACGTAGAATGGTATACTGACTTCAGGGACCTGGTGTATCTGCCACCGACAACGGCTGCATTGAATGATGCTGCCAGTGTCACCGAGGAGCCCGTGGACGAGGAAGAAGCGGACGCTGCGGTGAATGCGTCAGTTGCTGCCATCCATTCCTTTGGATAGATAACCCCCTTGCCTTGTTGCCTGATGATGTAACTCACTTGCTCCAGATAAGCCTGATAAAAGGCCACCATATATAAACTATACTCCAATACTTGTATATTTTGAAAATCGGCATCTCAACCATTTTGTAATTCAAGAACATATATATATAAATATATACTTCTCTTTCCAAGGAAAATCTATGCTCCTTTTTGCTTCTATGTTTAAACTTTTTCTGGGTTTGCAAATTTTGTATGCCTTTTCTCCATTTATGAGTATACTTTGTGTTAAGAAACTCCTGTGTTTTACCCGCTAATGATGATAAGCAAATGCGTAGCAAGAAACTGATTTAGCAAAAGAATAGGTCAAAAACAGGAAAGGAAATAAAAGCGTTATTTACAACTGTACATGGTAGAGCATTTCGTCTAATGGAATAACTTAAGATGAATCCCATTGACGGGGATTCCTAACGGCTCCTGTTCCATATTTTCCAGCTCAAAAGATTTGTGTTGCATGCACCGAATGATTTTGAAAGGTCCCTCCCATAGGCTATCAAACTTACCGTGCTAACCTGGCTTTGCAGCCCTGTTGTCATATTTTAGCACTAAGTCTCCACTTTTTAGGCCTTGGTCGGAAGCCTTCTTGTCAAACCATCGTTTGACCACCTGTTGACAACTTGTCATTGCTTTTAGGGAATTCTCCCTTTTTTTTGTACTTCCAGTAGTTCGGCAAGCCGAACCTCCATGGCATCATTTTGTTTTATCTCAAGAGATTTCAACAACTGTATCGTCGAGATCTCCATAGAGATAGGTAATAGTACCTCCTTCCCATATACCAAATCATAGGGCGAAATATTGAGGACTTGCTTAGGAGTTATGCGGTTGGCCCAAAGCGCCTTTCAAAGATTTTTATGCCATTCCCTCTGGTATTCTGAGCCGACCTTTTTAAGGAGTCGGACTAAACTTTTGTTTGTCGACTCGGCTAGGCCATTTCCCTGTGGATAATAGTTTGATGATGTTTTAAGGAATATGCCATTTTTTAATGCAAAGTGACATACCTTTGTACCTACAAATGCTCTGGCATTGTCCGAAATGATTGTCTTCAGAGGGCCGAACCTTGTCACAGGGCTTCAAGGAAGTCTACAATCTCTATTTCCATTGCCTCCTTAAGGGGAATGGCTTTCGCCCATCTTGTGAAGTAGTCTGTAGCTGTTAAAATCCATTTATGTCCGGCGCTAGAAAAAGGGTTGATCATTCCGATGAAGTCCAGGCCCCATTGCGCAAATGGTTCATCCGCCATGATAGGTTTAAGGGGCATCGCTGAATTTTTTCTTCTGTCAGAGAAGAACTGACATTTTTTACAAGTCTTTACCAGAGAATAGGAATCATTGAAGAGTGTAGGCCAGTAATATCCAGCCCGCAGGACCTTGATGGCGGTAGTTTTAGCGGAGAAATGTCCACCTTCGTCGCTATTGTGAAATGCGTCGAGGATCATCTGCGCCTCCCCTGAAGTAACGCATTGTAGGAGCACACCATTAAAATTTCTTTTGAAAAGAACTCCTTCTATTAGTGTGTATCTGTAATTCTGAAGCCGGTAATACCTTTTTTTTGAGATGAGAGGCCTGGCGGATACCTCTGGTTCGCATGAAGTTCATTCTATCTGTCAGCCAATCATCTCCCGATCCTGATCCATTTATCAGGACGAGCTCTGGCTGTCCCTCTTTGGCAGGCAACTCCTCGTCCTGTGCCATATACTCACACAGTCCTCTGCCTTTAATAGTCTTAGTAGGCCTGACCTCGATGTCATACTCCAGGATCTTGGTGATCTAATTAGCCCTTTTCTCTGTGATCTCTCCCTCCATGATGTATTCCCGCACACTAGAATGTGCGACATATACCAGAACTTTGTTGCAGGAGATTAGATGGTGGAACTTTTTAAGTATTTTTACTATTGCAAAGGCCTGTCTTTCGATGAAGTTATAATTCACCTCATATTCCTTTAGCGTTAGGGAATAGAACGCCACTGGATGTTCTCCCTTTCCTTCACTATCCTTTTGAGTCAAAACAGTAACGATACTGGACTTGCTACTGAAGGCATACATTATAAAATCTTTGTACTGATCGGGATTAATTAACACCGGGGCTGCTGAGATCACTTCTTTGACCTTTTCAAAAGCTTCCCGAGCTTCTGTTGTCCACTTGAAAGCTTGATCCTTTTTAAGCATTAGGGTGATTGGCCTAATCATTCCCACAAAATTGGAAATAAATTTGCTGACGAAATTTACCTTGCCCAGAAAAGACTGGACTCCTTTCTTATTTACTGGAAGAGGAAGCTCCTTTATAGCCCTTACTCGTTTGGGGTCAATCGAAATACCTTCCTTAGACACATGTCCTAACAGCTTACCTTGAGGTACTCCGAATACACATTTGTTTGGATTTAGGGAAACCCCGAACTCATGGCATTTTTGAAAAACTAGTTCCAAATGATCAAAATGATCATCTTTAGATTTAGAGAACACAGTAAGGTCATCCAAATAAATTAGAATAAACTTGTTGATTAGCTCGCTAAATGCGACATCCATAGCCCTCTAGAAATTTTCCCCTGCATTAGATAAAACAAAAGGAATTTTAGCATATGCAAATGTTCCCCACTTAGTGGTGAACGTAGTCTTGTACTGATCTTCTTCTTTTACTCAAATCTGGTTATAGCCAGAGAAGCCATCCAGCAGAGAGAACATTTCTGATCCTGCTACAGTCTGGAGGATCGATTCAATAGAAGGCAATGGATAGTGGTCCTTCAAAGATGCTCTGTTCAGGTCTCGAAAGTCTACGCATAAGCGGATATCACCATTCTTCTTTCAGACTAGTACCAGATTTGATACCCATGTACTATGTTTGATTGGGAAGACAATACGTGACTTAATGAGTTTGGTTAGCTCTTGCGCCATCAAGGCCTCAACTTTAGGGTTATCTGGCCTCTATTTCTGTCAGACTGGTTTCGCACCTTCTATTAGCTCAATAGTATGTTGAATGATGTCAGGGTCGTAACCCTCCAGATCATCATAGGACCAGGCCACTACCCCATACTTTTTGCAGAAGTCGATTAGCCTTTCTCTATCTTGTTGTGAGACATCTTTTCTGACTCAGAGATTCTTGTTATTGGAGACTCAGAGGTTTTCATAATCACTTTTGTCTGCCACGAATTTCCGCTTATCATTTTGGGCGTCACTACAATCGAAAAAAATTTTGAGAGTAACCAATCCTTTTAGAAGCTTATTTGACTTTAGCTGCATAATTTGTCCTTCGTAGGCCTCGACGATCTTTGGTTGAAGTTGATCAACAAATTCCCCTGAGTGCTGAATAAATGAAGCAATGTGCTCATCGCTCTCAAATACTTGCCAACTCTGATCATTGTCAGGAATTGCTAGTCTAACAAGCACTCGTACTGAATATTTGTTCTGAAGCAAGTCAGAGACAAGATCAAATTGGGTACCGATCACCACCATGCAATCTGCATCACCATTCTGTGTTCGGGGAACGGTCAGGATGTCGAAAGCTTCAAAACTTTCTACAAGGTCCCAAATTCGATGCCAATAGGATCTCATGCGGATGTTCTTTGCTACTGAGATTCCTCGGACCTGATTAACTACTAGTTTGGAATCTCCGAACACAATCAATTGCTTAACACCCATTCGTTCCACTAGGCTAAGGCCTTGGACCAACCCTTCATATTCAGCTTCATTGTTGGAACAGGCGAATTGGAATCGGAAAGACCTCAACAATTTCTCATTCTGCGGGGATATTAGACATACACCGGCTCTAGCTCCAACTTTGCTCCTTACTCCGTCAAAATATAATGTCCACAGCTCATTTGCTTGGTCATTGTAGGATTCTTTGGCGACCTTCAGGGGAACTTGATCTTCATCATAAATTACATATGTGCCTAATCCAGTAGCATGATAATTCCCGAAAGGATCATTATTCATGTGCGCACTCAATAGAGCATCTTCCTCATCATTTCTATCTCCGCTCACCCTCTCCTCCTCTAGCAGTTCGACATTGTACATGTCCTGCTTGGTGATAGAGGTATGTGCGGCCTCAAAATTAATCAGGGCCTCATTTTCCACATGTTCAAAATGTAGAGCCTCTGATTCTATCTTCATTTTTGCACCATACTTAGTCCTAAGTATTAGATGTGACCAATCTAAAGGCAAATATCCACCCACCTTTGACGTAAATTCTCAGGATAGACAGAGACCAAACATAGGAGGAACATCTATGATCATTGTATCTTGCGGGACTGTGATACTTGGGCAGGCAAATAGGGTTAACGGAAGCGCTTTGATGACACCCATAGTATCAACTTTATTTCCATCTAGCTACATCACCCCTTTCTTCATAGGTTCGTAGCTGAGTCCCAAAGCTTCGGCTATTAGTTTTGGCATAACCGTTGTACTAGCGCCAGAATCAATCATAGCGTTATGTAATAGTTTTTCCCCTATGATGAGGGTCAAGAAAAAAGGTTGAGGTTTTGGCCTACCTCCGCCTTCAGTATGGAATTCCTTCACTCTGTTTGTAAGAACCTTGGCTTGTGGCATTTGATAAACCGTCTCGGTACTGACAGAAGTCTCTGTTGATGCTGAGTTGATCTCTTATTGAAGCGCTTTTTGTAGCATAGTTTTATGTTCTAGGATAGCTAAAATGTCCCATAAAGACACATTAGCGGATGATTTCTTCAATTGCTCCACCACATTAAAAGGTGAGGAGCTCAGATATTTCTGCTCCTTTTCTCTTGTTATAATAATTTTCTTCCGCGGTTGAGAAGACAAATAGACGGTCGAAGCGCCAGGAATTTGAGCGGACACGCCTTTAGATTGCGGGCTGCCCGAAAGTGAAACAACGGGCTCACCGGTGAATCTCCTCTTTGAGCGCATGTTATAGTTGGACTATACCTGCGGCGTTTCAGCTGTGGACGTGTCATTTGCAAACACCATTTCTTCATCTTCCATCCATGAGAAGAGCGCATGATCAGGAACAATATCGGACTCTTGCTCTAAGGACATTCCTTGTATTTGCGCGGTAAGGACCGCATTCTCCATTGTCAAGGCGTATATGTATTCACCGTTCTCTGTCGTGGTACTTTGACTACGTTGCTCTGCTACCTTTTGTTGTAAGTTGCCATGCGGACAATTTTGGGGCATATGCGCGTCATTGCAAGGGAAGCACCATGGATTGATATTATCAATAAGATTGTTTTGTCCTGTGGTTAACTCTCTACTTGAGCTTGGCGACGCACCTCTCAATGGCGTAGGCACCGGGACTATTTGGTTGGTAGCTGCCACGGGTGGATTAGTGCGAGGGGCATTCTGATATTGATTTTGGTGATAGGCAGGGCGTCCACCTTGATAGTTTTGATATGTGGGCCGTGGTGGCATTGCTTGGTTCTACTTGAGAGTTGTTATGTCATTTTCCATAGTTCGCAACATCTCCTTGAGGTCGCCCATCTCATCCTTGGGAGCACCCGATGTAGAGGCCAAGTTTTCAGGAGCGGCTGCATATGAATACATCAACTGGGGAGTTGTTGGTGCCCTAGTTGATGCGGTCTCTGGTGCAGAGGTCGATATCTCAGGAAATATCAACATAATAGGTTGAGGAGGCAATTTCCCGCAATCTATTAAATGATTCTCTGTTTTGATAGCGGTGGCATAAGCGTCTGGTAAAGTGGCTCCTCCTAGAGACTTGATCATCATAGAAATGTCAGGGTTGATGGACTTCAGATAAAACATGAACGCTAGTTCTGGAGTCGGGCGGATAGTTACGGGAATCCTCCGCCAACTTGAGTGAAATCGGGCATTGAAGTCCATCAGAGCCTCCTGGGGTGCTCGCTTGATGATGGATAACTGATAATATAATGAAGAACGATCTCTGTCATTTGAGAACCTTTCATAGAATGGATCTCCGAGTTCATCCCAGGTGCGAATGGTATTAGGAGTCAGCATTCGGTACCAATCCAGGGCCTTGCCTTTGAAGGACGCAGCGAGGAGTCTCAGGGCTACATTCTGCGTTGTGATACCATGTACTAGACATACATCCGCTACATCCTGCAAATGTTCTGCTGGCATTTTTGTGTTATCTCCAAAAAATTTGGGAAGAGCTTTCAGGGCTGAAACCGGGATAGCGCCCCAAACTGCAGGCGCTACTCGAGCTACCAGGGGACTTCCAGCATCCCATGCTACATAGTTTTTGTTCTCGGCCGGCAACATAGTGAGAGGAAAAGGTGGTGGGAATGGAATGGTTACTGACTGATTTGCAGTCTCGACTGTTCCTAATGGAGGTACTAGTAAACCTGGGTTATTCGCAGTCTGGGATTTAGTTACAGGCTGATGGCTCATACACCACTCTATAAGACAATTTCATGAGTTCAGGTCCCACCGGGCATGCCAGAAAAAAGGACAAACTGTTGACGCCAAAAAGTGACGAGGTAATAGTGCCTTATGGGAAACTCAGTTCAAGGGGGACCCCTTTTGCGCCAAACTGAGTGACCTCCAAATTTTAAAGAAGTCGGCTTCTTCTATAATGGTTTTTTGAAAAGGAAAAGGAAGCAGATGTATTGAAGCAAAGTCTAATCTAAGGCGATGCGCCAAAATTTTTTGATGGGCACAATAAATCATAGATTTAAGGGCTTGAATGGTGTTATAACGTTCCCAAACATTGGAGACTTAAAGATATAGCATAAACAATTCATTTACTGACATAAAATAGTATTGCATACATCCTTACCACTAAGAAGAGTCATTTAGACATGATTTAGATAAGCAAGCTTGCATTCAATATATAGAAGTTCTATCAAATGAAATGCCTAAAACAATAATAAGCACAGTTTATAGTTCAATCAATACATGAAAAACAAAAAGGCTGAACAGTTGGCACAGTCTGAAAGTTTCTTGCAAAATAAACATATAAAAGAGGCCTGGTGTCTTTTGCTATAACCAGTATCCTTTTTCTTAGAACTCTTGGATCTATCTCTTTTAGACCCTTTTTCCTCATAATTTTGGACTCCTCTCTCATCGACCGAGAGAGTATATATAGCTGGAGAGAAAAATTTCCACCGCTTTGGAAGCTGTAACAGAAAAGATCCCCCAATCTGCCACAATGATGCCAGAATCAAAATATTTCCAATGCCGTTACAATGGCAATGAATTAAAACACGGCATCTGGATATTCAGGCGCAGGCGTGCCCCTTTTAATGATGGCAGCGATCCCAGCCAAGCTTCGAGGCGACAAGTGCCATCCACCGCTTCAGAGAACCATGATGAGTAGCACCTGATAACACAATCCCGCTCAGCCAGCCCATAGCCTGCTTCGATGATCAGTGTAAGGCACGTGGCAACACGTCGTGGCCCGAATGAGAACTCCTCCTACTGCTGCCGAGAGATTGCGAAGAAGCGACACGTGTTCATGGGGCCAAAGGCTATCTTGAGGTGGGGAGAAAGTTGTGTGAACCAGGTCCGAAAGATGCTTGGCAGCATTTCGCAACCCGTTGCATTTACCTCTTTGCTGTGTTGAAAAGGCTGTGAAAGGTTGCCACGTGGCTGAAGGTAGGGCACGCCAGAAAATAAAGAAGGTGTGCAGAAATGTTTCGCAGCCCACAGCTGCATATTTTATCCCTGCCAGGAAAGTTTGCGATACGCCGCCATGTACCAAGATGTGGGCCCCTCTGACAATCTTAGGAGTGCTGGCCCTTTGTGGAAGGCTTTTCGTAACCCGAAGAGAATACAAAGCAATAGGAAATAAAAATCTCCATAGGTGAGGCACGTGGACGCACAGTGCAGCATTTCAGGATTCGAAAGGGGAGCCGCTATCCGAAGTTGCGAAGTGAGAAATGCGCAAAGGGGGAGATCAAAACTTGTCGAAAGCCGAATAAACTCGGAGACGCACAGGCCGGCACACAAAAATTTACAATAAGGAACCTGAAGGGAGCTGTTTGAATCTTTATTTTAACAATACCCATTAACAATTCATAAAATTTGATCTCTTTTAATAAATTTTACATACAACAATATATGCACATGTTGTACATGAGTCACTAAACATTTTATAGTTTCATCCCACTTCACATTAATCCTTGGTTACAATACCAAATCATGAACAACAAATAAATTTTTAACTTCTATTTTATAAGATTTTGTAAAAAAATAAAATTTTAAATGAGTGTGAAAGGTTGAGATCTTTATAGGCCAATTCTTTATTGGGTAGTAGGATTTTCTCTAACAATTTCAAGTAGAAATCAATAAGGAGCATAAAATATATCACATAAATAGAGATTTCTACTCAATAATCCTTCTTTGAATTCATTATTATTCATCTATAACATATAGAATATAATTACACATAAAAAATATGTAATAGATTAAATTCTACAAAATTTTATAATACCCATAACAATTGTGCACCAAAAAAATATAACGAAAGAAAGATTAAAAGTAGAGTGTGTGACACATCTAAAAACCCTAAAACCCTCTAAAATATTAATGCCTAGCCAAGGATATAACTATTAAAATAATATGTTATGGTAGTTACCTTTCTACAACTTAGAGAGTATCTTAAATGGTGGACCCACTATCAGTATTTGAAACTGTAAGTAGTTCTACATAATAAAATGAAAACCCAAAGTGGCCAACCCTTAAAAATAAGAAAATATACAAATATATAGATCTTTGGCATCAAAAATAAGGAAATATTGAGGAAATGTGGCATAGGAGCTTTGAAATGAGTCACTCAAACATCACTATCATTATCTTTAATTCTTGCACATGAGAGCAACATTATCAAGATTTGTAGGGAAACTCAAATGGTAAAAAAAAATATTTATCATTTTATTTTTATTACTTTGTGCAATGATGGAAAGGAATTTTGAGTGTGCAAAACCAAAATAAATATGAAAAATCCACTATGAATCATTTTGAACATGGTGTAAAGGCATCAAGTTCTAGAACCCTAGAAACCACATTAACTGGGGCACTTTATTTTACACTTAATTCTTCTTGAATTCACATGTGCAAAAAAAAATCTCTTTATGGAGGTCATTTTAATCACATTTATAAATTATAGAGGTCATCACTATGAATTAATGGAAAATATGAGATATTACCATCAACATTGATTTAAATGATGTAAAAGTTCTAATCCATGTAATGATTCAACCACTTGCATTAATTTTTTCCATGGCTATAGAATTTATTCTCATCTACTCTATGAGATTAGGGCACAAAATAATCATTTGAAAGATTGTGGGTAGGTCCAAGGAAAATTAATCAATTAAAAAAACTCTAATAGATTTCTATTTTTTGCCATTAAAAAACTACTCTAAAATTGTGTCAAAATGAAGTGGAAAGGTTTTTGGGTGGTGAAATGATGTTTTTGTTAGTTGTAAGCACATTTTTCTATGTTAAAACCTTTTTTAGAACCCATGTGAACTTTTGGGCCACTCTAGTGAGTTGGTAGGAAGTTGACAAAAAACTAGCAGTAGTTTTGAACTATTGGGGGTCATGCAAAATCTATACTTTAAACACTTGGTCAAGAAATTAGGAGTCAAAGGTGTAAAGTAACTCATGTTATGGAGGTAGGGGGATGGAGGAAGTTTGAAGGTCCAACTCCAATAAGAAAATATAGTTTAGATTCTTGGAATTAGAGTTTAGTAACACCTTGTAACAAGTACCAACATGAATTGGATGGAACTTGGGGAAGGAAAATTTTGATGGGAAGATATGTATAAATAAAAAATCATACTTCAAGTGTGAGGCATGAAGGTAGAGTGAAGTTTAAAAGTATAAAAAATATAAAGTGATGAAGGAGAATCCAAGGGTAATAGAAATCTTGCATCATCAAAAATATTGTTTCTTATTTTTGTTATTTTCAATAAGGACTAATGTGTGGGGAATTGATTATTTTAATTTCCGATATTGTAATTTTCCCTTGTGGTAATTTGTAATTGTAATTTTGGAGGTGAATTTAATTTGGTAAATATTTCTAAAGAAACCTAGAGGAATATTCTAGCCTAGGTGTCCATTTCAAGGTGGTGACCACTCATCAATGCACACCCTTTCATGTTGATTTGCATGCTCTTGTATGTTGATGCACGTTCTTTCATGCAACCATCAGAGAATAATGAAGTACACCAGATTGACCAAATTTGATTGGCCATGAGTTAGGTTCCCATGTGAAGGCCATGTGAGCATTGAGTAATTTTTATTATTTTATGATTTATTCTCCAAATGGGGCATGGGTTTTCCAAGGAGGTTTTTGCTTATGGTTTTGGAAAACCATAGCGGTTTTTCTCATTCACAAGTCTATATATTCAAGCCTTGTGATTTGGGAAGATGGACTTGGGAGTTTTTGTAGGTGATATGGGGAGATGTTGTCAGATTGAAGAGAGGATTGTAAGATTCCATTGTTTCATATTTCTATTTTCATAGAAGCTCATGTTTAAGGGAGCTAGTGAGCTCTACATTTTAGGAGATAATGAGCTAGTGAATTCCATGTGAAGGGAGATTGAGAGCTTCAAAAGAAGAAGGGTTGAAAGAGACCAAGAAGACATTTTTGTTGCAAGTTTGAAGGTGTACTAAAACAACAAGAATATTGGTGATTTCATAGTTTGATTGCAGTAGTGATTTCTAATGAAGATTGTAAGCTGAAGGAGCTAGAATTGGGTGAAAGAAGAGAGATTGAGTGAAACCTTTTTGTATTTGAATTTTATTGTCATGTTTTAGTCTCATGTCAGATTTTTAATGTTGTTCATTAGCTCATATGGTTTCAAAACAATGTTATTTTAGATTTCCTTGTTATTATGTAATTTCATGAGATTTTGTATGAGAAACTAAGACACTTATTACAAATTTTTGGTGTCATTTCAAGTAGTTACTGAGTGGAATTTATGTTGTAGTGAATTTGTGAATGAAGGTTGATTCCTTCCTACATCATAAAGGAAAATCACACCATTGAACCCTAGGGGAAAGGCATGCTAGGACAACCAAGTTTGAAATTCCAATAAGGAATAACGAGAAGTGGAGGCAAGTTGAAAGTTATGCCTAGTAGGGAAACTTTGACAACTTAAGCTTTTTGATAGACTTATACAGTTTAAACCTTAATATAAACACTTAGATATCTCTTGTATTTTTGGAAACAACAACACATTATAAACACATGGAGAATGGATAAAGACCACACTAGGAAAATTTAACAACTTAGATCTCACAAATATTTCTTAGATGGGTTAGTAAAGGTGGTAAAAATAGGGTCAAGACACACAAAAGGGAAGGACTCAAGAAAAAATTGGCATTGCAAGATTGAGTCCCAACAATAATAAAAATACAATTTCCAAGTGTTTTTATACCCTTTCAACATGTTCTCGATATGGGTCTAGCATGTCATTACTAACTAAACATAATATTCCATCTTTTGAATTCAATTCCATTTCTATGTTTTTATGAAAATTGAAATCACAATGCTCACATAACATGGACCTCATTACCTTAGTTATCCATGAATGTTTTTAGAGAAATTATGACTTGTAATATGTGCAATAGCCATAGTTCTATGTTTTTATATAAAATAATATTAGTAACTTAATAATGGGCCTATAATAATATAACCAATAAATAATCCTTTTCATAATACTTTGTGCTTTAGAATTTAAAATAATTAGATCACAAAATAGGAAGAGATTCATAAATGTGAACTCATGAAATGACAACACTTATAATTGGGTGAATATCTAGATATTATTTTATCATATACAATCATGGTAGTGTGACACACATTACTAAATCTATATATGGGTAAGTATATATAGTCCAAAATTAAAAAAAAGTAACAAAAATCAATTAGGACAATTAATCAAATAACAATTAACAACATACAACATTTAGATTGACTCATTCTATAAGTTATACACCATGCCAATAAGGAAATTGATAATATATCAAGTTCTCATTTCTATGGATTACTTTTGTATACCCTACTTGATCATCAACTAATCCCTCCTCTTGTACTTAAAAATATTAAATGACATCAATAGTACAATTTCATATAAAAATAATAATTATCAAGTATAGAATATAAATTACATATACATAATATAATGCCATAGAATCCATATAAGTTTTTTATATTTCATATTTTAACATAATGTCTAAAAATAATATATAAACACCATATTTTTATCACATCCCAACCAAGAGAATAGAAAAAAATATTATTTCTCATCTTCATTGTTTAAGTAGATCAAAAATAAAATTGTATCACAATAACTAACTTGAATAATCACAACAATCCAAAATTAGAAGCTAAAAATATGGATAGTGTTAGATGCACAGGACAAATAAGAGGGGGGTGAATCAGTTGTATACTTAAAAAAAAATTCAAACCCTCAATATCTTTTCAAACCCTTATTAACCATTAAACCCTTAGCATGCATTAGCAGAATGTAAACATATAAAATAGTAATGTAAACACATCAAACACATAAGAACACCAAATTTACGTGGAAAAATGAAGAAGGGAAAAACCACAGTGAGGATTAGCACATATATATGAATTGCAACACTAAATACAAGAATGCTCATTATCAAGGGCTCACTACCAAGTGCTTTCCGTCCAAAAAAAAAGAAAGGATCATTGTTAGGTGGCTCATTTCCAAGAAGAAATAAGATAGAAGAAGACCATTACAAAGAGATTCACTATCTCAAGGAAATAAGAGAAATCCACCACTGAAATTTTATGCCATCCACAACCTTTGACTCACTGCATCTAGCAACTTCAAGCACACTACAAATGTAAACCCCTCTACTCAATACATTGGAGTCATAGGAATTAAGCTCACACTCAAATCACCACACTTAATCAAATTTGCATCTTTCACACACCACCTACATATCCACACTCAATTCACCTTGCTTATATATCATCCTTGACCAATAAAATCCCAATTAGGTTGGCCTTAATGAAACATATGCACCTAAAATGTGCAACGCCAAAATAGGTTGGCACCAAACACATCCATGGTCAAAAAAAATGGAGGATGACCACATCAAGGGTTAACTAGGAACCAAATCCACATCACCATGCTACACAATACATCCACAATCCATGAGGTACCTCCACAAATAGTGCTAGCACACTAGTTTGTCCAAACCTAAACTAATACTACAAGCAACCACACACATTCTTATCTAGGTCACACAAACCATACAAAAACACTTCACAACATCCACACAACATCTCAAAACATTCCAACATCATCAAAATATTTTGCAACTCTACGACAACCACCTGAAACTAATAACACCATTATTATGTGCAACCAAACACACTGGCACATAACACAACTCACTAACCAACCTTGCAGAACACCTCAAAACCTAAAACCTCAAGGGAAGTAATTTATAGAAAATATTTAAGCTCATTCCCAAATCTGCAAGACAAGAAACCTTACTGTGGAGAAATGCAGAGCGATCTCATTTCTCTTAGATAACCTTCTACATAGATAGACAAACTGTAAAACACAACTTTCACTGTAGAACAATCCATAACTTGAAGCTTTAGATATAGAACCTTTTAACACCTCTAAACATCATATCCAAACCACATAGGCATATCTTCAACCATGAAGAAATGTGTATCACAACAATGAACACACCTCTGACACACTGCATACTCTTTTATTCAAATTTTCTCAAAAGCACTTGGAAACCAAGTGAAATTACTGAAATTGCAACTCTTATCCACCAAGAAATCAATGAAAATACTAATGGAAACATCACAAAACCTTCTTATCCAATCACAACACATCTATGCTAATACAAGCACTTGACAACAATCTCCCCAACTATGACAACACCAACATCATTCCAACAACTCCAACACACAATCTCCTTATAGTTGACATCAATGACCAACACCATCTAATGTTTTTATCAATGAAAACACTAGCATCATACCTAGAACAATATCCCCCTTTGTTATTGATGGAAACACTAGCTCTCTAAAAAACCATCAACCAACAACTCTGCAACAAGAAACACTTCCCTGATTGGGGAATCTCTTCTCCCTTTACCTCTGTTTCACAGACTTCTTCTTCCCCTACCTGAGGATTTCTTCATGCTCTCAACACTTTGAATCCTAAACACTATAACCCAATGGTATTCAGACCATATTTAATTTTGCACTATTCAACCAACTCTCTCCCAAGCAACTCTAGCTTTCTCTCTAACTTTCTCCCCCTTTGACATCAATTCTTTCCTTGTGTTTTTTAGACTTTTCTCTCTCCCCCTTTGAAATCAATAGAAAAGGACCACAGACTCATCTAACCCTCTTTCCTACATTGAAATATTTATCTCTCCCCCTTTGAAAACATTCAAACAACAACACCTAAAATTTTCACATATTATTTGCATAGAATTTTTCTTGTTCTCCCTCTTTGGCATTTGCATACACCATTTCGGCTACCACTTGCAACACAAAAAAGCAACTGCACTTCTCTCTTCACTACACTCACTTTTAGCACTCTCCCCCTTAGGGGCACAAAATATACTTCATCTAATTGCACCATCCAACAACCCTACTACTTACTCCCCTTGAGAGGTAGCTTCCAACATCAATCCAAGACCAAGAATGTATCTTGAAATGCTTACTTGGATAGATGCACCAACTTATGCATATAGTTAAAAGGATGAGAAATAACCCTTAACTTCTCTTGGAGATACTCAAAAGTACCTTTTGGAAGAGAATTTATAAAAATATCTACAACTTGATCCTTTGTAGGCACATACTCCAACCTCACCTCATTCTCTGCAAAATTCTCTCTTAGAAAGTGATACTGAATAGAGATAATTTTTTGTTCTTGAATGCATTACCAGGTTCTTTGAGATATTGAAATCATGTCTATTATCACATAAGATAGAAATAGGTTCATCATATGATACTCTGATACCCTTCAATGTTCACTTCATCCATAACCCCTGTGTGCAACAAGATGCTACTACAATATACTCTACCTATGGAGTAGATAATGACACTGAATATTTCTTCTTACTCAACTATGAAAGCAATCTACTTCCAAGAAAGAAAGCACCACTACTTGTACTTCTTATTTCATTTGTATATCATTTTCATAACCCAATGTTATTGCATATTAATTATAATATGGTAAATTGAAATATTGAAGAAATTCAATATGTAAAATGGAAATTTTGAAAATTTTGAAATAGATTGAAAGAAGTTGACTGATGTTGACTATATGATCTTTTTAAATTATTTTATATGTTATCAAGAATTGAATGTTACTGATGAATTTTGCAAGTACAAGTGTGTGCAGTTATAGGGTGACAGGTTGAAGGATGAGAACACAGTTGATAGTAGGATTGTTTAGCTGGATCAAATGGTAAGCTCGATGGAATCTGGGTGCACACACCACAAAATGGCATGATTTCTGCATTTGAAAATTCATATAAGAATTATATTAAGCTAACTGAAATGACTCAATAATTGAAAAGATGTTATTTTGAAAGAAATATCAACTAGAACCGATAAAAAACTAGTGTGGAAGGAAGCATTTTGGGAAAAAGCCGAAGGGGAATTCCTAGTTGTAGAGGTAATCAGTGATTTTTACTTCAATAATGTTTCTTTTCATTGATTTTATAGTTTCATCATTATTTCCATGCATCAACTGATTCGTTGCATTGTCAATTTTATTGATTGAAAGTAGCTAGACCATCGAAATCTTATGTAAACTATATGAGTAAACTTATATTATCTATGGCTCTGTTGTTACTTTCTCTACACTCGAATTCGCTTGGGCTTGTAGAGCCTATGGCTTGGAAGAGACGACCGTGTATACTACCTTGTAAGATTTGATACCACCGACCTTCTGTTTCAGTTGCATGTATGTTTTCAATTGTTAAGCCCATCATAGGCTATCAGGGAAACCCGATAGGACTGTGAATGGATTGATGTAAATTATGTATTGACACCACCTTTTTATGGGGTATGTCAAAGCCATCATAGAAATATTTAGATGTAAATACATTTTACTTGATTATTATTGTTTCTCCGATGGACCCCTTCAAGTTGATGCCATCACCCTCGATCTAGCATCAAAGGGTAACTTAAATGCCTTTGTTTTAGCTCGTCACTAAGGGTGACAATGGGCTCATATCACCTAGTTCTATATACGGAGTTTTGTTACTTTTTGTAGATTTATGATACCCAGTTTATGTCACCAAGTTTGTTCGGGCTAAAGGCTGAACCATGAAATTTGTTCCTTAAACTTATTTGCATGTGTAGAATAGTGAACCATCACTCCATGGGAAAAAAAACCATGTCATCCATGGAAGCAATTACATCTGAGCCGAGGCTGGGTGTTATGGCTTCACCCATGACCACCCTATTATTTTAGGAACCAGTCAACGTTTGTGGGTCATTTTAGAATGACAATTGTATAATATATGTAAACTATGAATGAGGGTTTTAACTTGAACCTAGTTAAGATTGATCTCATGGATTCGATCATTTTATCATTGTTGATTAATGGTTAGCATTTTGACCAATACTTTTAAATTCATTTCAAAAATTGATAACTTCATTTTAGTTATTTCTTACATAAAATTTTATATACAAATGTTTAGAATAATTAATCCTAGAAAACGAGGCAATGGAACTTGAAGCTTTAACCATAAACCATTATAAACAAAATTGTTTTGTCATAAACTGTAATTGTTTAGCTTGAAATAGCATTGTGTCATTGTAAAGAGTGAATGATCTATTGGAAATGACATTGTTTTTTCATAAACTATAACTATTTAGCTTAAAACAACAGTGTAGTATTGTATATAGTGAATGTTCTATTGTAAACGCCATTGTTTTGTTATAAACTATATTTGTTTAGCTGGAAACAACATTGTAATATTGGAAACAGTAAATTTTTTGTTCTAAACGATATTGTTTTGTCATAAACTATAACTGTTTAGTTGGAAGCATCGTTGTATTATTGTAAACAGTGAATTTTCTACTATAAATGGCATCATTATGTTGTAAAAGTGTATGTGTAGCTGAAAATAGTCTTTATCATTAAATTGTTTAGTTGAAACAACATTGATTAGTTGTAAACTATGAACATTCTACATGAAACAACTTGTTTTGTAACTGTTTATTCAAAAACAACATTGTTTTGTTAAAAACAATGAATGTTCATATGTAAATAGCAATGTTGGAATATCACAACTTGTGTGAATATAAAAGAAGCAACAGTATGTGAGAAACTGTTAATACAAACTTATTTTGTATTCCTTATTTTCATGAAATTTTGATAAAAGAAACATCAAATGGGATGATATTAAATGATTGCAATATGATTTAATGGTTTATTTCAGAATTTATGCACAAACCAATGACTAAAGTAGGCACATGTATGTGTATGCACATGGACTTTTTCTATGTGCATACACATACTTGTGACATACCTTCTTTTGTTTTTACTTAATTCATTTTTCAATGGATAATGCTTTATGTTGAAAGTAAACACGGGTCATGTGAATGATATGATAGTATAATGTAATGTACAATTCCATTTGAATCATGAATTTAATTTTTAAATTTAGTGAGTAAATTAGTAATATGATATTTTCCTTCTTCATATGTGAGAAGAACATTCTTTTACGTGAATAGAATAGTGATATCTAAGTAGACAAGAGCACCTCAGGGTAGATGTTGCTAGAGGGTAGATAGCTATTATGAAATGTTGTATTGTAGAAAGTTACCTTCCAGGATAGGTGCCAAAATGGAGTTCAAAGAGTATAGGTTTTCTTTACCATAACCTATTGTTTTTTGCTGTAATATATTTTTTATTCTTGACCAAGCAATATAATTCATTTTGTATGTATGAACTCTATGATATCACTCCCTGCCATTCCTAGCATAGATCTTACATTTTTTTTTCTAACTTATAGATAGAAATTGCATGTTGATGTATGGGCATGCACCAAATTCCACCATGTAGATTTTTCTCTTGCTAAACTTTCCATGTAGGATTAGGTATTCTTCAAGTTGGAAGAATTTTAGGGAAGCGTAAGCTCATGGTTGGGTGGTAAAGTGCTTCAACCATGTTCTCATTCACCAGTGGAGGCGAGTGTCAAGAGGAACCTTAGATGTACACAAGACTATTTAGTCTATGATGTAACCTTGATGTAATACTTGATGTACTTGATGTAAAGTTGTACAATATAATGACTTTGGAGCCTTATGAGCCAAGTCAAGCCCGATATTGTAATTTTTGACTGTTGAATTGAATATACGAATCTTTGACTCATTTTAAATGGAAATGTGTTGCTATGATTGACTATAGCTACTTAGTTATGTCTTTTTAATTTGAATATATTCATGTGTCATTTACAATAATATTAATTAAGTAATAATTTAGGATGGGTTATTACATTTGGTATCAGAGCTTAGGGTTCAACTCTAGGCCTTTGAGGCTTCCATTGTTTTGACTAGGGATAGTTGACCCTCGACCAAAAATTTAGTTGTCTTGATAATTGATCGAAACTAGATTGAATATAGGTATGGGAAGATCAAAGGTAGGATGAAGGAAAGGGAAAACCATTAGAACCTCATGTAAGAATGATGTTATGGATGAAAAAGCTAAGATGGAGGTTCAACCTAAAATTCCTAATGACAAAACTCTAGCTCAGGCCCTTACATGACTTAAGCTAGAGAGAGGCTTGAAGATTCATCAAAAGAAAACACCTAAGATCAAAAAGATTTCTGCAATCTGGGATTGGCCTCTAGGGTGTGGACTCTACACAACTTGGTTGACTAAAGAGGAAAAGGAGAGCTCGCGCACTCAACCATCCTCTTCTATAAAGTTTGATGTAAATTCAGATGACCCTGATAGAGCTCCTAAAATTTTGAAATTTTAAGTTTGTTTTGTACCCTATAGAGGTCTTTGGCTTCTACATCCATGAGTGGTTTTAGTTAAAATCTCTTACTTCATAGTGATCAGTCATAAACCCTCAATGTTATAATTTTCTATTGACCAACCACAGCTGGTTATCGATTGTTTAAGTTATGAATTGAGCCATTATAAGCATTCCTTGTTTCATCCCCTAGTCTTAAGTTCATCGGTCACCCATTACTATTAATTGTTTAAATCCTACCATAGTTGGGTCAAAGTATTTTATTTCAAAGGACTTATGTTTAAGTCATTTTTTCCCAAGGGTCTCATTGTCGTCAACCTAGTCATGGCCCTACTTTTAGAACTAACTTTATCGCATATGTAGGTTGAGAGATACTTCAATCATAGGAATTAATATGGGCCATTCCATGTAGGCTCGCAAGTATCAAATGATGGCTTATTAATTGTTGTGAGTTCTGTGAGATGTTGACGCATGTACAACCGTGGATGTGGAACCCGGTCTCCACTTTTCCATCTAACATCCTCAACTCTTTAATCAACGGTTACAAGGTGATAGTGAGATCAATCATTGTCATTCCCTGCCATCTCAAAAGATTAAGATGCTAGCTAGTTAAAATTTGCGAGGTCTATGAGAAAATGTCACGTCTTTTCTTTGCTCATTTGCAAACAAGGAAGGTGGAGCCTAGGGACAGATGAATGAGTATCCAGTTGGAAATTTTTCATTGGCCAGTGGATTGGCATGTCACAATGATGGGAATTCAAACATAATCGACTCAATATGAGTCATCCAAAAGGCCATCTCAATGGGAGATCAATGGTGCATATTTAAATTTGGGGTTACGACCATTGTGGTCATTCTTGCTTCACGTGAGCGAGTAGTAATGGTGGAAGTGACTTCTAAATCTACCCAATTTTTCTCAAATTGGGTGTAAATGAATGGGTTTTGCATAATTGAGAATTGCAAACACATTTGGAGCGTACGGAGATTAAAGAAGGTTATTTGCAAAATTTAACATAGTCGACATTAGGGTTTCTCACGGGTAAAAGTTGTAAGTAAAATAAATGCAGTCTTTTATGCTTTATTCAAATTCTCTAGAATAGGGCTGGTTTTCACTGTGCTTTTAGTCAAATGAGATTTTATGCTTTGTTTTAATTGCTTTATTTAGGTTAATTTTGTCCTTAAAAGGTCATAATTCTATAAGACCTTTTATAATTTTCATTTTAGTCAGGCCCTAGGATTGAATTGTGAGGCTAGTTAATTGAAACCTTTTGTGTTGAAACACTAACTCAACCTGAACCTGTCTCACTACCAATGGCGCCCAAAGCACAAATCACTACTTTGGAAACTCAACCTAGACAACTCTCCCAGGATGTAGTGGATAAATTGAAACCCTCCACAAATAAGAAGGTTGAGGGAAGGTTTTTGTTCTATGGTTCTCAAGTCAACAAGGGGATACTTGAAAAGCAATGTTTTATCAGACATTGAATTTCCTTACACAGGATGGCAGTTATTTCAGCATTGGTTCGGGAACAAAAATCTTGGGGTCCCTATTTGCAACCCTTGGATATTAGATATGGGAAAACTAGTGGTTCCCAATGTGTATATGGATGTTGACTTGTTGAAGGATATTTCCTCAAGGTATGACCCAACTTCTAGAGTAGTAAGAGAATTTGATGGGAAGGAGATGGTGAGGATAACAAGGAAGAAATTGTAAATATTTTCCAGCTACATGAGTGGAACAAAGATATGGTTGCTATTGACATGCATGTCTTCAAAAAATATTATGAGAAAATCAAGGTGTTGATCAAAACGAGAATGTTACCTATACATACTGCTAGCACTGGTACTGGGAAAAATAGGAAATAAATAAAGATTGGTAAAATTGAGTTGGAGCCTTTCCTAATGAAGTATTTCACAAGTTACTTCAATAAAACTGTATATTCCTTAAGCCAAATTATTGGTTTCACCCCACCTGACACATTACAAAAGGAGTACAGTTACATGGCATCACATCTCCAACATCCAGCCTTCAATGTATTATATGACTACGCCACATATTTGGCAGAGAATATTCACAAGGGTTTGGTTGAATTGAAAGGATGAAAGGATTAGGTGAATTTCTTGTGGTATTCCCTATTAATACATATGTTCTTGTTTAAAGGGGAAAATAATTTTGAGAAGGATGTGACACTAAAGAAGGAGGATGGTATTGATTTGCATGTCCAATGTTGGAGTCAGATTCTTGATAAGGATGACCAAAAATATAATTATGTAGTGTTTCATAATTCTTTTGCATCAAATTTGAGGAGATATCTGGTCTATGACCCACCAAGGATTCCTAAGGAAATACATAAGTTCCTGAGGCCCATGGAGAAGAGAACTGATTTGAATTTGAGCCACAATTGGGGAGATTTGATTCTATACCCAAGTACAATTGTCTTCAAAGTTTATGGTGCTAACATAGACCCATATGTTTTACCAAGGAATTTGCCACTAAGGATTGGATTCCTTGAAGTCATGAGGCAATTGGGAGCATCCCAAGTAGCACACTTGCTAGATACAACAAAGAAGGGATCGTTACTCCTAGAATGGACTGTATTTGTTGATTTTTTTATGGAAAAAGGAGCATGGAGGGAATTGTTGCATTTGATTGCATCATAGAAATTGGATACTGTGCACCCAAGGAATCATGATCCTAAAGGCTTTATTGTTGCCTAGAAAGTAGAAAAAGACAGTGCTTTTGTGGACAATTTCTACTATCTTGAGGATGTAATTAATATTTTTGACTTCCCAAAACAAGATGAAAGGAAAGCTAAATATCTTTCTTTCAACAAAATGATGGAAAAGGTGCAAAGAAGAGATCCTAATTATGATCCTTCTCCCAATATATAGGGCACATTCAATAGGATTATGCATGTTCTGAATAATTTTGAGAACATAGTGGGTGTCTTAAGGGAAAAACATGTGGTCACAGATAAAGGAAAATCAGTCGCAAGCAGAGAAGATATCACTACAGTATTGTAGGAAAGGCCCACTTGTCAGCCACCTAAGCAAATAAGAATTTATTCGAGGAAGAAGAAGACCATAGATAAAGAGAAAACATTGCCAACCCCTGCCACCTCCGAGGGATCAAGGGCAGGTTCTCTTGAGAGACTAGTGTTGTCACCTCCAAGATAGGTTCCTCTTGTTGTGATTAATGTTGATTCACCTCTAGGGAGTCCTTCTTCATCAAAGTAGCCACCCCTTAAAAGGAAAAAGACTGAAGTAAAGGGAGTGGTTGGTTACCCTGGTATAGAGGATGATGATATCCTTATCACTCCTGAAGAGATACAACAAGAAATTCCCTCTCCCATAAGGTAAGTTGCCTCAAGTTCAAGAGAAGGTAGCCTTATACTTGGAAAGGTTGACCTTAGTGGTTTAAATAAGAGGATGGAGGCTTGCAAAGCATTCATGGAGGATGATTCTTTTGTTGAAACAAGGGCATTCAGATATTTTGTATGGAGGGAAAAAGCCTCAGATTATGCAAAGAGGGTGGCTAGAGAAAGGAGTTTACATCTGGAACTCCCTGAAAGCACCATTCAAGAAGATGTAAGGAAGGATATGAAGGCTAAATTCTAGAATATGATGACTAAATAGGGTAGAGAGCTTGTGCAGAAGAGTGGTGTATTATTGCTACCGAAATGGGACATTGTTGATGTAGTAGTGCTTGATACTATAAGGAGGTCTGGAAGGCCCTTGCTCCAAACTGAAGAAGAGGAAAAGCTAGCACTTCAAGGGTCATCATTCAGTGAAGAATGAGATGTATTGGAAATCTAGTCATTATCTCTAGGATCTAGGAAGCCGGTAGTTGCTAAACCATCTAATTTTAGTGGACAATTGGTTATAAAGAGAGTCACTATCATGCCAACTTTGGAAGCAACTGATATGGCTATGAATGTTGTAAATTTTTCTAAAATAATAGTGTAAGACCTCAATCTTGAAAGAGATGATTATAGGAGAAAATATAATAACCTTTTAGGTGAATATGATAAGATTCAACAAAATATTGTTGAGCTTGAAATAGAGCTAGCATTGTGGAAACAAGTGGAAGTGTTGAGGTCTCAAGGGCTAGCTAGCTTGAGCCATATTGCTCCCATTCATCCTATGACTCATCCCAATCTCCTCCACCTAAAAAATCATTGTCAATTGTGCCTTATAACATGGGCCAGGAGCCGATTGCAATAGAGGAGTTGAGCACATTAGGTGCAGCTCCATCTAATGAACCTACAAGATAACAACTATTTCAGCAAGTTGAGGTATACAATAAATTGCTTGAACAAACGTAGGACACAATGCATGAGAACAATTCTAAGATTGTTTATACTGTTCAAAAGCACCTAAATAAGAAAATTCAAGGTAAATTGAATAGTGTTCATGCTAATTATTCTTTGATGTTGAGAGCAATAAGGTTGTCTCATAGAGATAGGGAATTGGGAACTCCACTCCTAGATAAATGGATTCCTAGGGCTGATAATTTGAGATTAATGGTAGTTAGAGCTAAGCAATAGGAGGATAGATATCCAAAGGTGGTTCTGAATTAAAATTTGTTTAGTGGCATTAAAGAACAAAAGTTCCAAGGGTATGCTTCCCCTTTAGAACAAAGAATAAAAAAATGAAAGCTAAGTATAATGAAGAAGATTTGGAATTGTTGCCTGACATTCAACATACCCATGATGAGGTGAAGCCCCTACAGATATGGAGGTAACAAGTGGACACTACAATTGTTTCTCAGGAAAATTTTATTTGTGAGAAGGTTGACATTGACATATTGAAAAATTCTTTGGAGAAATTATCATTCATCATCAGTTTTCTTGAAGAATTTGACATGGAAGCTAATTCAGTAATGACGAAGTACTCCCCATACAGAAAGAGAATGGATCAAATTCTTGATTTCAATTGGCCATCTGAGGCAGAGTATGAACAATGGAAAAGGATATTTATAGATGAATTGGATTTGTGAGTATAGAAATGGAGCATGTATACTTGGTCAAGTATAGTACAGGTTTGGCCTTTGAGATTATAATGTATAAAGATATGTGTCTCCTGACTAAAGGTACCATAGGTAAATGTTGATCATTGATGATGTGGATGTTGAATAGAAAATTGGTTCGCTTTTTCTATCTTTATATTTTTTTTCATTTTTCCCAATGTAATGGATGTGCTACAATGGTTTAAAGAATATTCTTTTCAATATGTGCCTTTTGGAAGGTGGGTTTTCTCCTCACAACAAATGGAAATAATCTTTGTCTCACATGTATTCCCTCTAATTAAAATGTAAATATAACTACAAAGGGAATATGTCTTGTAGTGGTCCAATTAGGATGTGACATGTGTACTCTTGGCTTGAGGCTTGTTTTGCTCCCTTTTTTTCATAGAAGGGAATTCAAGGCCATTAGTGCGGGTATCTTGTTGAATTCTGGATCTGAATTATTCAATTTGTAAACACAGAGGGAATATGTTTGAAGTATTTATCTTAAGCTTTGAGTCTAGCTAGTGAATTTTGTCAATTTTATGGTTCCTGAGCATATTTAAATGATAATGCAAGTTTTCAGAGTCTATAGTCTCTAATTTTACCTTCTATCTAGATTATTAATGAAAACTATGATCATAGGTCATTTCATTAATCTTCACCATTATTATGCTTTGATGTATGCTTTGATTTTAGCTCTGGTTCAAAGGGTTAGTTAAAATGTTTTGATCAAATCATAAATTCATGTGCAAGTTAGTTGGATCTGATAAGTAGTTGTCGAATCTAATTATTAATTCGTGAATTGCAAAGCAACCTCATGTAGATCATGGATGTTTAGGATTAAATTTACCTCACAATTTAGTTTGCTTTGACTCCTAGCCCACATATATGGCACTAATCTCAATTCTTATAAGCATTCTCTATGGTTCTAGTTGTCCAATTTGAGAACATCACTTATGAATAATCTTTAAATTGATCTTTTGTTTGTTGTGGTTGGTATTGTATTGTATTTTGGGCTTTAGGTGTGTAATTCTCTCAAGGAAATTCCAATTCCTTGAAGGATTTCATCTATTTATCCTATGATGGGAATACATCTGCTTTGTTATGCAATGTATCAGTTAATTTTTTAGAAGTCATAGGATATACATTGTGGGATCACCCTCCTAGGTTATGCAGAGCCTAGAGTGCAGGAGAGGAAGCATTAGTGCTACATCTCGTTTGTTGGCCAACTATCTTGCAGGTATTCAAGAATTGACTCTGGCAAGCTCATAGGTACTTGGTGAGATCTGATTGGTTCGTAAAAAACAACCAATAGACCTAGGGGAATGTCCTCTTTTTTATGAAGATAAAATGGAATAATGTAACAAGAAGCCTTTTGTAAATAAGGGTCTATCGACTCACCTCTAATATAAATAAAACTAGATAACATTTTTGGTGTGTTCAAATGAAGGACTATAAAATATGTTTATTATGCTTGAATGTGTATGTCTTCTATGAGTGGGGGACGTATGCATGTGTAAACTATGTGATGTAGAATAAGAACATTTATTCATAGAATCCAATGTTGAAATGTGATAAACGTGAATGTTTTGCAGGTTAAGTGTGAGTCAACATGGTGACCACCAGGCAAGAGGTGGGTGGTAGTGATCCTAAAAATGAACCTAACAAGAGGCTAGAATAGATTCTAGAGCTTTTGAACCAGCAAGAGTCTCACATGGATCACATAGATCAAGAAGTCCAAGTGGCATGGGAGGATTGGGATCACAGGAATGTTGAATTCAATCAAGGAGACGGTGGTCCAGGGGCAAGTCCACGAGGATGAATTAAGGATGATATTTGGAAAGATCTCAAAAGAGTAGCACCACCCAAGTTCGATGGTAAGGTTATCGAAGTAGGAGCAAAGGCTTGAATTATAGAGATGGAAAAATACTTTGGGCTCCATAACCTTTCTAATCAAACTAAAGTGGCATGGGCTACATATCATCTCTCAGGTGAAGAAGCAACCTGGTGGGATAATGAGAAGTTAGAAAGGAATCTACAACCTGTTGAGATTACTTGGGAACTCTTTCTCTAATATTTTAGGAAGAGATGGTTACCATAACTTTTCTTTGATAAGAAATTGATGAAATTTCAGAATCTAACCCAAGGAACATGACTATAATCTAGTATTGGGAAAAGTTCACCAACCTATTGAAATATGTGCCTCGGTATTAGGGAGATGAATGTTTCCATATTTGTAAATTCATAATGGAATTGAGACCCCACATAGGAGCTAAAGTGGATATGCATGACCCTCTTACCATGAATGAATTCTTCCAAAAATCCACCAAACAAGAACAAAAATTGCAGTAGTTATCCAACCTCTATAACAATTCAAATCCTAGGTCACGGTATGGGAAAAATAAATTTCATAAAGGAGACAAGATCCATTAGATCCATAATCTCAAAAGGGGAAGTGAGTCACAGGAGAAGGGTGAAGATGGTAATGGTGGAAAGAACAAGAAGGAAAATAAAAACAAGAGTAAAGATGACCATAAGCAGGAGGGCTTCAAAGAGGACAAGCCAGGAGGTCACAAAGGGCCTCGTGATGTCACTATGCCTCAAATTATCCTCTAACAATTGAAGTCACAGAAGGAAGGAAGTTATCAATAGACTCAACATCACTAGATCCACACTATAGTGGATAAAAAATAGGTAGAGTATCATGCTTTGCCAATTCAGCTGACGAGTAAGCTTTATGGCCAATCTATCTCTATTTTGATTGATACTAGAGCTACTAAATTTTTTATAGATCCTAGAATAATATCCAAGATACCTATTAGACCTGGATACATGGAAAACACATGGACAATCCATTATGGTAATTGAGCAGAGAAGAGGGTAGATACATGTCTCTTTTGTAGTGAGTTAGAGCTTCCAACCTTTCAAAATGAGGTCAACTTGTATGTGGAACCTTTAGGCTCATATGAAGTAATTTTGGGAATAAATTGGTTAACTAAGCATAAGGCTATAGTGAACTATGAGGATAAGGTAGTCAATTGTCTGGATGATTATGGAAACCCAGTCAAAATTTGTGGAATGCAAAGACCCTTGGAGATTAGATAGATTTTTGTGATGTAGCTCAAGAAGGTTCATCGAAAGGGATGTGAAATTTATGTTGTGCATGTCAGTAAACCTGACAGAAAGGAGCTCTATTTAGATGAATACCCTATTCTCAAGGAGTTCCAAGATGTATTCCCTGATGAACTTACAGAGTTGCCTCCAAAGTGGGAATTTGACTTTTCTATTGACCTTGTCCCAGGAATTGAGCCTCAGTCCAAGACACCTTATTGGATGACCACCACCAAAATCTATGATTTGAAGGTCCAACTAATGGAATTTTTTAACAAAGTGCTTATAATACCTAGTGTGTCTCCTTGGGGAGCACTGGTTATTTTCATGAAAAATAAGGATTAAACCTTACATCTATGTATAGATTATCAGATGTTGAACAAGGTGACCATCAAGAATCGATATCCACTCATGAGGATTGATGAGTTGTTTGACCAAATGAAGGGAGCGATGGTGTTCTCCAAAGTTGATCTCAAGTCGCGGTACCATCAGTTGAGAATTAAAGAAGAATATATTTTGAAGACTACTTTTCGACCTTAGTATGGGCATTAAAAGTTCACCATGGTACCATTTGGTTTGACTAATGCACCAACAAATTTTATGAACCTCACGAATAGTGTATTTAGGGACTTGCTTGGATGATTTTGTTTTTATCTTATTGATGAAATCTTAGTTTACTCAAAGTCTATTGAAGAGCATGATAGGCACTTGAGGATAGTTCTATAGCGGCTGAGAGAAAAGAAACTTTTTGGGAAGCTATCCAAGTGTTCATTTTATTAAGATAGGGTGTGTTATATAGGCCATATCATTTCAGCTGAAGGAGTCTTTGTAGACCTTGAGAAGATCAAGGCCATCATAGAATGGTCAGTGCCTCAAAATGTGTTGGAAGTTTGTAGCTTCATTGTCCTCACAGGATAGTATAGAAAGTTCTTGCAATGGCTTTCCTAGATTGCATCTATTATCACCTCACTCCAAGAAAATGGAACACAGTTTGAATGGACCAATAAATGCGAATAAGAATTCCAACTCTTAAAGGAGAGGCTCTCGACAACACCAGAGCTAACCATCCCTAATACTAATGGGAGATTCATAGTAATCACACATCCTTCAGGAGAGGGATTGGGAGTAGTATTAATGCAAGATGAACAAGTGGTAGCATATGAATCAAGGAATCTTAAGCAACATGAGGTGAACTATGCACCACATGATTTAGAATTGGACGCAATATTTCATTGCTTACAAATGTATAGGAACTATCTTTTGGGGAAGCCATTTGAACTCAAGACAAACCGCTTGGGATTGAGATACATATTTACTCAATGAAACCTTAATGCACGAAAACGGTGGTTGGAATTCCTTAATGACTATGACTTCAGAATTGAGTATATAAAAGGAAAAGAGAACATAGTGGTTGATGCTCTTAGTAGACAAAGACACCTAGTAGCCATGATCTTGACAAGGTCTAACTTGGTAAACAAATGATTCAGTATCTGCCATGGGATGAGCATTATGAGAGAGGGAAGAGCACTCTAGCAACAAATCCTTCAGATCATTGGTTTGATGGGTATGAGATTGAACTAGATGGTATTTTCATATACTAGAGAAGAATGTATATTCTAGACTATGGAGAGCTGAGGAAGTTGGTTTTAGAAGAGGTTCATAATGTGCCTTATTCAGGACACCCTAGAGTATCCAAGATGATCACAGAGTTGAAGACTATATTTATGGCCTAAACTCAAGAAGTATGTAGTGGAGTACGTAGCCAAATTCTTAGAGTGCCAGTGAGTCAAGGCTAAGCATGCACACCCATCTAGGCTATTGTGCCCTCATGACATACCTGAGTACAAATGGTAAGTGATTAGTATGGATTTTGTACAAGGGTTGTTGTTGAGCAAGAACAAGCATGATGTTATCTTGGTTGTAATTGATAAGCTAACAAAGGTGGTGCACTTAATTCCAGGAAACCTTAAGGATGGATCATTGACCTTGGCTAAGAAATTTTTCTAGGAGAAATTTTGCTTGCATGGAGTGCCAAAGACTATCATTTTTGATAGAGACACTCAGATGACCTCAACATTTTGGACAACCCTGAATGTTGCATTGGGAACCAAACTAAATTTTAGCTTGGAAAATCATCTTTAGATTGGTGAGTAGACAAAGAGGGTAAATCAGGTAGTCAAAGACCTTTGAATTTATTGTATGGACCAATAGTATAGGTGGGAAGAATAGTTGTCTTTGGTAGATTTTTCTTACAACTCTTATCACACATCCCTAGGAATGGTACCATTTGAAGCTCTTTATGGGAAAAAGTGTTGTAGCCCCATCAGTTGGGATAAATTTGAGGACAAGATCATAGTAGGACCTAAAATGGTTAAGGAAATGGTAGAAAAAATGAGAGTCATTAAGAGCAAACTGAAGGAGGTGGCAAACCAACAGAAGAGTTATTCTAACAAGAACCAAACCCTTAGACAACTTGCAACATGGGACAATTTTTTCTTGAAAATTAAACCTCATAAAAGATCTATTGCTTTCGGAAATTCTTCCAAGTTGGCCCCAAGATATGTGGGACCACTTGAAGTCTTGGAAGTGATTAACCCAGTTACTTATAGACTAGTTCTACCACCTACTCTGGCTTGACTTCATAATGTGTTTCATGTCTCTTTGCTTAAGCCATATCATCCTAACGTAGCTCATGTGATTGATTGGAAATCCTTGTAGGTAAAGGATCCAAAAGTGGTGCTAGTGGAGTCTATTAGAATCCTGAATAGACACAATATTAAGTTGTGGAGCAAAGATATTGCTCAGTTTAAGGTCCAATGGGACTAGTACTCAGAAGACAATGATACTTGGGAGGATGCAGAAGAAATAGAACACTCGTTTCCACATTTGCTTTCTTGAGAAAGATACTTTAATAATTTTGTTTGAAAATTTTGGATTGAAATATTATGATGTTATAGTTGAGACAATTTGATTTTATGTTGAAATAGACATATATGTTTTAATTTGATGAGATGTTGAAATAGACATATATTCTTTAATTTGTTGAGATGTTGAAAATAGACATAAATGCTTTAATTTTCATTAAGTAGACATCGAGACGATGTATCTTCCAAGAGGGGAAGGATGTAATAACTCAATTTTATTGCATATTAATTATAATATGGTAAATTGAAATATTGAAGAAATTCAATATGTGAAATGGAAATTTTGGAAATTTTGAAATAGATTGAAAGAAGTTGACTAATGTTGACTATATGATCTTTTTAAATTATTTTATATGTTATCAAGAATTGAACGTTACTGGAAAATTTTGCAAGTGCAAGTGTGTGCAGTTGCAGGGTGACAGGTTGAAGGACGAGAACACGGTTGAAGTGGGATTTTTTAGATAGATCGAATGGTAAGCTCGGTGGAATCTAGGTGCACACACCACAAAATTGTATGATATTTGCATTTGAAAATTCATATAAGAATTATATTAAGCTGTCTAAAATGACTCGATGATTGAAAAAATATTATTTTGAAAGAGATATCGACTAGAACCAACAGAAAACTAGTGTGGAACAAATATTTTCGCGAAAAATACAAAGGGGAATTCCTAGTTGTAGAGGTAATTGGTGATTTTTCCTTTAATAATGTTACTTTTCATTGATTTTATAGTTTCATCATTATTTCCATGCATCAACCGATTCGTTGCATTGCCAATTTTATTGATTGAAAGCAGCTAGACCATCAAACTCTTATGTGAACTATGTGAGTAAAATTTTATTATCTATGGCTTTGTTGTTACTTTCTCTACACTCGAATTCACCTGGGCTTGTAGATCCTATGGCTTGGAAGAGCCAATCGTGTATACTACCTTGTGATATTTGATATCGTCGACCTTGTGTTTCAGCTGCATGTATGTTTTTTAATTGTTAAGCCCATCACAGGCTATTGGGGAAACCTGATAGGACTATGAATGGAGTGATGTACATTATGTATTGATGCCACCTTTTTATGGGGTAGGCCGAATCCATCATAGAAATATTTAGATGTAAATATATCTTACTTGCTTATTATTGTTTCTCTGATGGACTCCCATTTGGGTTGATGCCATCACCGTCAATCTAGCATCGAAGGGTAACTTAAATTCCATTATTTTTCCTCCTCACCGAGGGCGACCATGGGCTCATATCGCCTAATTTCGTATATGGGGTTTTGTTACTTTTTGTAGATTTATGATACCTAGTTTATGTTGCCAAGTTCGTTTGGGCTAAAGGCCAAACCATGAAATTTGTTCCTTAAACTTATTTGCATGTGTAGAATAGTGAACCATCACTCCATGGGAATGACAACCATGTCGTCCATGGAAGTGATTACACCTGCACCGAGGGTGGGTGCTATGGCTTCGCCCATGACGACCCTATTATTTTAGGAACCAGTCAACAACTGTGGGTCGTTTCAGAACAACAAATGTATAATACATGTAAACTATGAAAGAGGGTTTCAACCCGAACATGGTTAAGATTGATCTCATGGATTCAATCATTTTATCATTGTTGATTAACAATTAGCATGTTGACCAGTACTTTTTAATTCATTTCAAAAGTTGATAACTACTTCATTTTAGTTATTTCTTACACGAAATTTTGCATACAAATGTTTAGAATAATTAAACCTGGAAAACAAGGCAATGGAACTTGAAGTTGTAACCATAAACCATTGTAAACAGTGTTTTTTTGTCATAAACTGTAGCTGTTTATCTTGAAACATAATTTTATCATTGTAAACAATGATTGTTCTATTGGAAATGATATTATTTTGTCATAAACTATAACTATTTAGCTTAACATCATTTTATTATTGTAAATGACATTGTTTTGTCATAAACTATAACTATTTAGTTGGAAATAGCATTGTAATATTGTAAACAGTGAATGTTCTATTATAAACATCATTTTGTTATAAATTGTAATTGTTTAGCTGGAAACAACATTTTATTATTGTAAATAGTGAATGTTCTGATGTAAACGACATAGTTATGTTGTAAAAGTGTATGTGTAGTTGAAAACAGTCTTGATCATTAAACTATTTAGTTGAAACAACATTGATTAGTTGTAAATTGTGAATGTTCTACATGAAACATCTTGTTTTGTAATTGTTTAGTCAAAAATAGTATTGTTCTATTAAAAACAATGAATGTTCATATGTAAACAACAATGTTGGAATATCACAGCTTGTGTGAATATAAAAGAAACAATAGTATGTGAGAAACTATTAATACATACTTATTTTAGATTCCTTATTTTCATGAAATTTTGACAAAAGAAACATAAAATGGGATGATATTAAATGATTGCAATATGATTTAATAGTTTATTTCAGAATGTATGCACAAACCAATAACTTAAGTAGGAACATATATGTGTATGCACAAAGACTTTGTCTATGTACACGCACATACTTGTGACATACCTTCTTTTGTTTCTACTCAATTCTTTTTTTAATGGACAATGCTTTATTTTGAAAGTAAACATGGGTCATGTGAATGATATGATAGAATAATGTAATGTATAGTTCCATTTGAATCATGAATCTGATTTCTATTTAGTGAGGAAATTAGTAATCTGATTTTCCTTCTTCATAGACATATGTGAGAAGAATATCATTTTAATTGAATAGAACAATGATACCTAAGTAGACTAGAGTACCTAGGGTAGATAGCTATTATGAAATGTTGTATTGTAGAAAGTTACCTTCCAGGACGAGTGTAGAAATGGAGTTCAATGAGTATAGGTTTGTTTTACCAGAACCTATTGTTTGTTGTTGCAACACAGTTTTTATCCTTGTCCAAGCAATATAGTTCATTTTGTATGTATGAACTTTGTGATATCACTCTCTGACATTCCTAGCATATATCTTTCATTTTCTTTTCAAACATGTAGATAGAAATTGCATGTTGATGTATGGGCACACACTAGATTCCATCTTGCATATTATTCTCTTGCTAAACTTTCATTGCAGGGTTGGGTATTCTTCAAGTTGGAAGAATTTTGGGGAAGCATTAGCTTTGTGGTTGGGTGGTAAAGTGCTTCAACCATGTTCTCGTCCACTTATGGAGGCGAGCGTCAAGAGGAACCTTAGAAGTACACAAGATGATTTAATCTAAGATGTAACTTTGATGTAATACTTGATGTACTTGATGTAAAGTTGTACAATGTAATGGCTTTGGGGCCTTATGAGCCAAGTCAAACCCGATATTGTAATTTGACTTTTGAATTTAATATACGAATCTTTGACTCATTTTAAATGGACATGTGTTTGAAAGGAAATAGAAAAGAGAAAAGGAAAGTACTAATGAATGAGAAATTTTTTGAAGGAAAGAGATTACCAAATAGATTGAAGTAGCCAAACCAAGCACCACCAAAGCAAGAGAGACACAATAATTTGTTAAGGGGAAAAAACAAGAAAAAACCTCAATATTATGAATGGAGGCAAAATGCCTAAAGAATAATACAAAGAGAGAGAGAGAGCTTCAGCCTTAGCTTGCTTGCTTGAATCTTGAAGAATGAGAGGAGAGGCACCTCAATAAGTAGAGGTGAGAAGGAGTTAGAATGTAACTCCCAACTCAATGAATGCCACCATTCATCTATGTGTGTGCAAAGTGTCACCTCTTAAGGAGGTGGTTACAAATATTGCTTAATAAAGGAATTAAAAATAAGCCATCCTCACACATGTGTGAGATGACAAAGACAAAAGACTTGTAGGGATTCCTTTGGAATATTCCTACAAGTTAATAAATAATTACAATTAAAGAATAACCTTTACCAAGTAAAGATTAATCTTCTAACATCCCCCCTTAAGCTTTACTTGGGGAGGTTACATCAAACCCTTCAATGGGTTGTAATCCAAGATTTTTACAATGGAAGAGAAATTTATCTTTACAAAGAGATTTGGTGAGAATATCTGCAACTTGATCTTCACCTTTACAATACAAAAGAGAAATTTGCTTGTCTTCAATTTGCTCTCTAATGAAATGATGTTGAAGAGCAATGTGCTTGGTCCTTGCATGAAAAATTGGATTCTTTGCCAAAGAAATAGCACTTTGATTATCACAATATAAAGGAGTAGGATCCTTTGGAGGTAGACCCAAGTCTTCAAGTAATCTTCTTAACCATAATGCTTCTTTAGATGCATTTGTACAACCTTTATATTCAGCTTCTGTAGAACAAAGAGAAGTAGATTGTTGTTTCTTACTATTCCATGAGATTGCACCTAATCCAACAAAGAAACAATAACCACAAGTGGATCTCCCATCATTGGGATCACCTCCTAAATCTGAATCAGTATAACCCTTTAAAGAAAAATCACAATTTGCATCATAAAAAAGACCAAGATTAAGAGTACCTTTAACATATCTTAAAATTCTTTTTGCAACTTTAAAATGAGTTTGTTGTGGTTTAGACATAAATCTAGAAACCAATCCAACACTATAAGAAATATCAGGTCTAGTAAGAGTTAGATAATTTAAACTTCCTACTAATTGCCTATATAAAGTAGGATCAACAAAAGGAGTTTCCATATCAACCATTAATTTAGTTCCTAATTCACAAGGAGTAGAAACACACTTTGCATCATTCATTTTAAATCTATCTAAGAGATCTTGAGCATATTTATGTTGAGAAAGAAAAATACCTTTAGGTGTTTGCCAAATTTGCATACCCAAAAAATAATGTAATAGGCCTAAATCAGTCATTTGAAATTGTTGATTGAGTTGAGACTTAACATCACTAATCAAATTGTTAGAAGTAGAAGTGATAATTAAATCATCAACATATAAAATAATAATCACAATATCATCTTCACTATGCTTAATATATAAATTTGGATCATTTTTACTTCTAATGAAACCTTGAGATAGAAAAAAAGCATTGATCTTTGAATACCATTCTCTAGGAGATTGCTTTAAACCATAAATTGATTTCTTCAATTTGCAAACAAGATTTTCATTACCTTCCTTAATGAAACCCAAAGGTTGAGACATATAAATTTCTTCATGTAAATCACCATTTAAAAATGCACTTTTAACATCCATTTGATGAATAGCCAATGCATATGAGAAGCTAAAGCAAGAACTAATTTAATAGTGGGCATCTTAGCTACTGGAGCAAAAGTTTCATTATAATCTAAACCTTCAATTTGAGAAAAGCCCCTAGCAACTAATCTAGCTTTAAACTTGCTAACTTCATTATTTGCATTAACCTTAGTTTTATACAACCATTTGCATGAAACAAGATTCTTACCTTGAGGTAATGGAACTAAATCCCAAGTATTATTAGCAATTAAAGTATCATATTCTTCTTGCATAGCATTTTTCCAATGAGGTTGATCTTTAGCTTGTTCATAAGTTTGAGGATCATTTGAATTCATAATGTTAGACATCAAAGCATAATTACAATAATTTGCCTTTCTTCTTTTAGGTGGATTTTTAGTTAAATAATCCTCACTTTCTTGCAACAAATTTTTAAACCATTTTGGCATTCTTTTAGATGTAGGAGTATCATCACTAGAAGAAGAATCACAAGGAGAAATTTCAACATTTTCATCATCACTATCACTATGAGTAAGAGATGCATTAGGAGGGTTAAGAGGAGTTTCAACTTGAGGATTATCCTCCACAACAATAACTTTATTTTGAGAAGAATCAATATTATGCACTTTAGAACAATCATGAACACCATTTTCAGCAATGCATACATCTCTAGCAACTTTAACTTTGTTAGTAAGAGGATTATAAACTCTATAAGCTTTAGAATGTTCTTCATAACCAACAAAAATATGATAAGAAGATTTAGCATCTAATTTTTGCCTCTTTTGTTTAGGTTTGTGAACATAAGCAATTGAACCAAAAATCCTTAAATGCTTAAGATTGGGCTTCCTACCAGACCAAGCTTCTTCAGGAGTTATATCCTTTAAAGCTTTAGTAGGAGTCCTATTGATAATGTAAGTAGCACAAAACATAGCTTCTGCCCAAAATTTATAAGACATGTTTTTAGCATGTAACATACATCTAGCCATTTCAACAATAGTTCTATGCTTCCTTTCCGCTACACCATTTTGTTGAGGTGTATAGGGAATAGTTAGCTCATGCTTAATACCAAATGATTTCAAATAACTATTAAAATCATTGTTCACATATTCTTTTCCATTATCAGTTCTAAGAATTTTAAGTTTAAAACCAGATTGCCTTTCAACAAATTTATGAAATTCAGAAAATATATCAAGAACTTGATCCTTACTATGAAGAAAATAGATCCAAGTTCTTCTAGAAAAATCATCAACAAAAGTAAGTGCATACCTTGATCCTTGGATGGAGTTATTCTCCATGGGTCCCAAAAGGTCACTATGAACTAGGTGCAACTTATGAGTTGCCCTCCATGATTGACCATGTGGAAAGGGCTCCCTATGCATCTTACCACTCATGCATCCTGTGCATACAATTTTAGATGGAACAATACTAGGCAATCCATCTACCATATTAAGCTTTTGCATTAAAGCAATATTGTTAGCATTTATATGACCAAGTCTTTCATGCCAAACATTGAAATCAATGGTAGATATTAAAGAGCATCTAGATTGAGCAAACTCATAAAATTTGAACAAATTATCATTGTCTAATTTAGCATTAGCAATGACCTTGTTTTGTTTTGGATCAATAACATAGCACATATCTTTGTAAAATTCGATTTTATAATCTTGGCAAAGCTTAGCAACTGAAAGCAAGTTAGTCTTTAATTCAGGAACATATAAAACATCATGCAATTTACCATTAGGAACATTCACATCTCCAATTGCTTCTACTTTACAAGTATGATTATTAGCAAGTTGAAGAGGAACATTTGATATATCAGGTTGCATAGACTCAAAAACTTCTTTATGTGAAGTAACATGTTGAGATGCACCTGAATCAATAACCCATTCAAGAGGTTGAGAAACATTAGAACTACAAGTAAAAGCATGTCTAGATTGATTTGCATTATTTTGAAACTTATTATTATTAGGTTTATTTTGATGTTGATTATTTTGCTTCATAGGCTTTTTCTCATTTTGCTTCTTAAAACAAGTATTTTGCCAATGACCATCCTTATTACAATAAGTGCAATGTGGTTTCTTAGAAGAGTTAAACTTTCTAGGATCATTGCCATTATTATAATGAGGTTTGGAATTATAATGTTGTTGTTTAGAATGAGGTTTAAAATTTTGCTTATGATTAGATAAGAAAGCATGTTCATTAAACTTAAGAGTACCAAACTAAATTAACTTAGCCTCTTCTTGTCTTAATAAATCATGAAAAATATCATAAGTTAATTGAGTAGCTAAAGAAGGAATAGCTAATTGAACATGAACATTAGTAATGAATTGCTGAAATTGTCTAGGAAGACACTTTTTAAGAATAAGATGAATTAATCTAAGATTATCTAATTTAACTCCTAAACCATCCAATTGACTATTTAAAGCATCAAATCTCAATAAAAATTCATCCATATATTTAAAATCAGAATACCTCAAATCTTCAAGTTAATCTTGAATTTGAATTTTCTTGATTCATTTATACTATCATAAATTGTTTTGAGTTTGTCCCATGCTTCATAGGCAGTTGTGCATGTCCCAATATGAACATAAAGTTCGGGTGACATGGAAATACCTATGAGGCCAAGGGCTTCCTCATTTTTAAGATTCCATTTTTCAATTTCATCTTTGGATGGAGACGAACCTGGTTTAGATTTAGGATCCGTTGCAACATCTAAAAGATGTTTAAATCGAAAAAATAAAAGAAATGTGAGTTTTCTAAGAATGATAGTTAGAACTAGTTAATTTAATCTCAAGAATTAAAGTTGACATGATTGCAAAATAATTTAAAAAATAACAACTTTATGAGAAAAATAATAGCTATGTAAATATTTGTTTACAAAAAATAAAAAAAAATATCCTTCTTGATTGAATTAAATCTTACAAAAAAAAATTAAACCAAAAAATTAAAAATAATGTTAATTTTGAAAATTTAATAAATATGAATAAAAATAATAACAAACAAATTAAAACATATTTAAATAAAATTTAATGATTAATTAAAATTTTTAATAAACTTTAAAAAAAATTAAAACTTAATATAAAAAGCTTTATAAAGAGTATATGTGAAAAAGTTCTAATTTTAGAGTTTATGATTTTAAAAAAACTTCTAAGAGATTTACTTTTACTTTAAAAGATAAGAGATTTACTTTTACTTAAAAAGATAAAAAAAAGTTACTGGTTAAAATTTAAAATATTTTTGTTTGAAATTTTGGGTGGGCAAAGAAGAAATGGGGGTTTATTCTTATTTAATAAAAAGTTTTATCGGGCCTTTTAAAAAATTCTATTAAAACCTCACTCTTTTAAAGATAAAAAGAAAATGATCTTGTAAAATAGAATGGCCGGGAAAAGCAAAAGGGCAGGCGAAGAATTTGAAATGTGTTTGAGAAGAATTTGAGCCAGACTTAGAATGATAGAGCAAGCAGAGGCGGATGGAGGGGAGCCATCTACAGAGAGCAGCGCAAATGGTTGAAACAAAGAACCCGAGAAAGAACCTGCAAAAAAGCTAAGAGAGAGGACGGCAACAGAGGCTAAAGCCCTTAATATTTAGGATTAGATTTTTTAATTTGTTTTTTTAACAAAATATTATAAATATCTAAAATAGGATATTAAATATTAAAAAAAACTCTTCAAAATAAATAATTTCTTTAGTAGAACAAGGGTTAAAGCTTCTTTTAAAGAGAATATTTGAACATGCAAATGCAAAAATAGAATTTTTTATAGATTTAGCCTCATATAGCAAAAAAAAGATTATAGATCTATTTTTTTTTTAAATATAACCCCTTTATTTGAGAGTTTCTAAAAATTGCATAAATTTAAACATACATGCAAATTATAATGGTTTTTTTACAGATCTAATATACAGATTTGCAAAAAAAGATTAGTTTTTTTTTTCTAAAAAGAATTTTTGAACTAGAGTTAGAGCCCCTAAAAAAAAATTTGATTTTTTACAAAAATTTAAATATGCAAAAAATGGATTTTAAAATTTTTATGCAAAAATAAATAAATAAATCATGCATGCAAAATATATTGCACAAATTTGAAATTTGAAAAACTTAGAAATATTTAGATAAGAAATCCTACACAATGGTTAGAAAAATATATCAAACAAAAAACAAGATTAGACTTTTGGCTCTTCTCTTTTTCTCTTTGAGTGCCTCTAATGGTGTGTTGAAAAATCTGGTAAACCTTCAACAATGTAGCTCACAAAATATTAGTAATACCAAGCTCTGATACCATGAAAGGAAATAGAAAAGAGCAAAGGAAAGTACTAATAAATGAGCAATTGTTTGAAGGTTGGAGATTACCAAATAGATTGAAGTAGCCAAACCAAGCAACACCAAAGCAAGAGAGACACAAGAATTTGTTAAGGGGAAAAAACAAGAAAAAACCCCAATATTATGAATGGAGGCAAAATGCCTAAAGAATAATACAAAGAGAGAGAGATTCGGCCTTAGCTTGCTTGCTTGAATCTTGAAGAGTGAGAGGAGAGGCACCTTAATAAGTAAAGGTGAGAAGGAGTTAGAATGTAACTCCCAACTCAATGAATGCCACCATTCATCTATGTGTGTGCAAAGTGTCACCTCTTAAGGAGGTGGTTACAAATATTCCTTAATAAAGGAATTAAAAATAAGTCATCCTCACACATGTGTGAGATGACAAAAAGACAAAAGACTTGTAGGGATTCCTTTGGAATATTCCTACAAGTTAATAAATAATTACAATTAAAGAATAACCTTTACCAAGTAAGGATTAATCTTCTAAGAGTGTTTCTATGATCGACTATAGCTACTTAGTTATGTCTTTTTAATTTGAATATATTCATGTGTCATTTACAATAATATTAATTAAGTAATAATTTAGGACGGGTTATTACAATCTTTCCCAATCTGCATTTCTATATATGCACTCAAAGAGAAGTCAATATCCTTTGGATACCACAAACCATAGTTTGAAGTTCCCTTCAAGTATCTAAATATCCTCTTCACAACTACAACATGAGATTCTCTAGGATCTTCTTGAAATCTAGCCATAACAAAGACTGAATGCATGATATCTGGTCTAGTAGCAGTTAGATATATAGCAATCCACCAATCATTGATTTGTACTTTCTCTGATCAATCTTAGAAGATTCATAATTCTTGATCAACTTGCAACTAGTAACCATACGAGCACACACTAGTTTAGAATCTTCCATTCCAAACTTCTTCAACATTTCCTTGACATATTTGGACTGTGAAATGAAAATACCTTTTTCTTCTTGACTGATTTATAAACCAAGAAATAAATTCATCTCCCCACACATTGACATCTCAAACTCTTTTTGCATCTCATCTGAAAAATCTTGCACATACCTACATTTCCTACAAAGACAATGCCATCCACATACACTACCACAATCAATATTTGTTCTCCTTCAACCTTGAAGTAAATATTTCTATCTATAGTACCTTTCCTAAATCCTTATTGCAGCAAATACCTATCTAGTCTTGCATACCAAGTTCTAGGAGCTTGTTTGGGTCCATATAATTCTTTCTTCAACCTAAAGACCATATCAACATCATTTGATAATTGAAATCTTTCTAGTTGTTCAATGTATACCTCTTCTTCTAACTCACCATTCAAGAATGCAGACTTTACATCCATCTGATATCTTTTGAATTCTTTATGTGCTGCAAAAGCCAAAAACATTTTAATGGCTTCCATTCTTTCCACCAGAGCAAATGTCTCCTCAAAATATATTCCTTCTACTTGTGAGTAGCCCTTGCACATAAACATGGCCTTTTTTGTGATAATTTTTCCATCATTCAATTTATTCCTAAAAACCCATTTAGTTCATATCGCATTCTTATTTGTTGGTCTTTGGGCCAATTCCCAATTCTAGTTCTTCTCAATCTATTCCAATTCTTCTTTCATAGCTTAAATGATCCAATTTTCATCTTTGCATGCCTCACTCAATGATTTTGGTTCTACCTCTGAAGGTAAACAAAAATTTACTTGTTCCTCTGTTAAAGTTGCTTTCTTCCTTGTCAACACACCTTTTATCTTGTCTCCAATGATATGGTCTTCAGAATGATTCTTCTACACATACTTAGGAGTCTTGGGGGTATTTTCTAGAGCTTCTTCCTCTTCAATTGTCATCTCTTTTTCTTTTTCTTCATCCTTTTCTTCTTCACTACAAGGGGATTCATTAGATTCATATCATTCTATCAATATTGAACTTTGTAATGATTCTTCATCCGCCTTAACAATTGCATTTTCAACAATATTCTTAAATATTTATCATAGCACCTATAAGCTTTGATTCTTGTAGAGTATCTAAGGAAGATTCATTCATTAGATCTTGCATCAAACTTTCCTAAGTTTACTTCATCCACCATACCATAACTCATAGGAATTCTTTGAACTGTTCACTCTTGCTTGACCTCTATTAATAATGTATACTATAGTATGAATTGCTTCTCTCCAATAGAAATCTGGTAGATTTTATTCCTTCATCATTGTCCCAATAGCTTCTTGAACTATTATATTCTTCCTCTCCACAACTCCATTCTATTGAGGATTCTTAGGAGCCGACAAATGTCTCTTTATTCCATCATCTTCACAAAAGCTATTAAACTCATTAGAGGTGAACTCACCACCTCTGTCAAATCTCAAGCACTTTATTTTTACATCCATTTCATTCTCAACCATAGACTTAAATTTTTTAAACTTGTCTAGAGCTTCTAATTTTTCTTTGAGAAAGGTTACCCAAGTTATTCTAGAATAATTATCAATCAATAGCATGAAATACCTATCAACATATGAGCTTCTTATTTTGGTAGGTCCACACAAGTTTGTATGCACCAACTCTAAAGGAATTGTAGTTAGAATATTCCTTTTTCTTGAACCTCTTCTTTGTTTGATTTCCCACTTGACATTCTTTGCAGATTGTATTGATAGGCTTTGTAATCCTTGGCAGATCTCTCACAACAATTGTAGAACTAATCTTTACTAGGCTATCAAAATTGATATGACCCATTCTTCTATGCCATAGCCAACTTTCATTGATTTGAGACATAAAGAATTTAGCACCACTACCTTTGAGTTGATAAACATTACCTTTTGCCCTTGTTCTAGCAACAACCACAGTATCATATCTTCCTTTTCTGATTTCACAACCACCATCTTGAAACACAAGATTGTATCATTTCCTACACACCTGTCCTACACATACAAGATTATGTTGAAGACCCTTGACATAAAGAACATCATATGTATTATGATTTCCATCAAAACTAATTGAACCTTTTCCACAGATCTTAGCAGATGTATCATCACCAAACTTAAGAAGACCACCATCATACCTTTGAAGTTTAACAAACTTACTCTTACCACCTGGCATACGATTTGAGCATCCACTATCAATTATCTAGTAATTTCTTTCTTCTCTTGCATGAAAAGTAGTCAACATAGTTCCTTCAATGTTATGACTTGTTACCGAAGTACTTTCCTTCACACATCTTTCAAGATTAGCAAAATTATTTCAACTTTTGGATCCATGAACAAGCATTCATCACTATCTGCATCAGGATAGTCATATTCTTCATCAGTAGGCATACCATTGTCTCTTTCAACATAATAACTCTTGACATATTTTCCTTTTATGATCCTTGGGTTTTTTATTTGCTACTTTGATTAGACATTTAGAAGCATAATGACCTATCTTTCCATAATTGAAACATTTAAAGGGTAACTTACCTTTGTATTTTCCAATGCCCTTTTACAATCTCCTTACAAAATTTTCTTCCACCTCATCAAAGATCATTTGGATCTGATTCATCATCCTTCTTTGCTTTACATACTTTAAAGGAAGTTTCTTTCTTTGTAGCATATTGACCAAACTCTCTTAGTTCATAAGAAATTAAAACACCAAACATCTAATCTCTAGAATAATTAAATCCAAATGTTGAGCTTCCTCAATAGCAAAAACTTTAGAACTATAAGTTTTAGGTAGAGTTCTTAGTACTTTTTTCACAACTTTGCTTTCTTCCAGCTTACCACCAAGACCATTGATGGCATTGACAACTTCATCCACTTTGAGCATGTAGGCAGTAATATCTTCATCTTCAAACATCCTTAGGGTTTCAAATTTGGCTTTGTAGTTTTGCATCTTTGCTTGCTTGACTTTGTCATCTCCTTCATAAATACGTTCCAACTTCGTCCAAAAATTTTAGCAGATTTTAGACTTATCACCTTTGCAAGTTCAGAACCAAAGAGGCCACTTAGGATAGCATTTATTTCTTTACCATTTCTCTCATATTCCTTGAACTCATCATCACTTTTCATACTAGTAGTAGGCATAGTTTATCCTTTTTCAACTAACTGCTAGACCCCAAATCCAAGAGAGACTAGAAAGGACTCCATATTGGCTTTCCAATAAGCATAATTCATTCCATCGAACATAGGAGCTTTGACACCCTTTTTGTGCGCCATCCAGATCTACCTCAAGCGGTTAAGTTTTCTCCAAGGAACCACAACTCTAATACCAATTGTTAGATGGATAGGACAATTGAGAGGGGGTGAATCAGTTGTATACTTAAAAACATTTAAACCCTCAATATTTTTTCAAACCCTTATTGATATCATAAAACAAATAAGGGTAGTGGATCATACAAAAGATAAAATAATCCTCCAATGTGGAAATACTCAACCATTTGATTCCACTAGATCAACAACTATTTAATTTATTTTCTATGCAACTTAGTGCTACAACGTTTTGGTATTGCCACTGGTTCCAACTATATTATTCCTTCTTCCACTTGAAGACTTTTCCAATCTATAACATGAGAAGGATTAACAATATAACTCCTAAGAAATTTAATATAAAACACATCATGAGTTTTAGTGAGAGAAGGAAAATCCAATTAATAGGTTATAGCATTAATCTTTTCCAAAATCTCAAAAGCCTAACAAAATGAGCTTACTTGGAAGATTTACCAAACTTGATAAAACTCTTATGAGGATGAAATATTAACCATTATTTTTCTCCAATAGAAAACTCTCTAAGATTTCTCTTTAAATATAAGTATAATACTCATGAAGCATATTAGGTCCATTTATGAACCTATTGTCAAAGCCTTACCAACCAATGGGTTTTCAACACCTTCCTCTATAAAAGGCTTCAAATGGTGTCATCTTAAAAGAAGGATGATAGGTATTAATTATATGCAAATTCAACCAATAGTATAAACTCTTCTCTCTTTTTTGCCATCCATAACATACATTCTAAGTATCTCTTCTAAAACTTGGTTTATTCTTTCTATTTGTCCAATTTTTACATGGTAAGTTGGGCTAAAATTGTATTTTTTCCCAAAAGTTGAAACTAAAGTTTTTCAAGCTCTAGAAGTAAATTTTTATCCCTATTAGAAATTATGACTTCAAGAACCCCATGAAGTCTCATTACTTGATGAATTTTCCCAGTAGCAAAGGAGCACCATCCTTCAAGTTCCTAGGTATAAAATAAACTAACTTTGGCAATCTATATACCACCACTAGGATGGTGTCATTCCTAATTTTGTACATAGGTAGACCTAATATGAAATTCATTAAAATTGTAGCCCATTTAGTCATAGGGATATAATGAGGACAAAGCTACCTACTAAGATGACCATGCTCATTTTTAAATCTCGAACATTCTAAACATTTTCAAGTGAAAAATGACATAAATTTCTTCATTCTAAGCCATAAATATAATCTTTCAAGTTAATGAGCAATCTTCATGATTCTAGGATGAGCATAATAAGTTGCTTAGTGCATCTCATTTATGTCCCATTTTCTTAAACCTATACGATGAGGTACAAAATTTCTACCTTGAAATCTAATCAAACCATCATGGTCCTACAACTCCTACCCACAATATGTTATGCTAGTTATTTTTATTTTATAATAGTATTCATTACATAGATACTAAATCTAATGTGAGAGGTTGAACACATTGTCAAGTAAGACGACCTATTCAAAGCATCAACTACATTGTTCTCCTTCTCTTTTACATATGAAATGTCGATATCATAATTAATAATTAGGTCTATACATTTTTGCTAATGAACATTCAATTTATCTTAGGTGAAAACATACATATGGTTTTGATGATCGATTTTTAGGTGAAAGGATTTTCAAGAAAAAAATGATGCCATAATTTTAATGCATGCATAACTACAACCAAATCTACATCATACATCACAGTTTCTCACTATCCTTCAACTTGTTGGATTCATAAGCTACTATCTTTTTACCTAAATCATTACTCCACCAAAATAAATGTCACATGCACTCTAGAATCATTGAACTTGGATTAAAAAGTAAATTTCTCACAAGACTTAGAATATGCATTATACAATCAAGGTTTTAACTCTTCCATCATTAAAACACAATTGTACCTTTCCCTTACTACTAATCTACTTAGTAATGTTATCGTCAAGAAAAACCTCTCCTCCATCGTAAGATGCATATGTAGAAAACCGCTCCTTATGATAAGTCATATGGTAGGAGAAGGTTGAATCAATAAACCAATCATCATCACTTTTAATGATAGTAGAAATAAATAAACCATAATTTTCAAGCACTTTTGGGAGTTGATTGTAATAGAGCTCATTGTGGAATTGTTAATGAATCTAAAGATCTTTGCTCAATTTTGAGATATTTTAAGCACATTTTTTGGCCTTGGTCCCTAAGAATTCCAATCCAACTTATTTTCATGATTTTTTCCCCATTGCTTTATGTATCACACTTAACACAATAATTTCAAAAGTGATTGCAAAAAGGTTGAATTTGGTTTTCTCTTACGTAATTTCTTTGGAGCAAGGTGGTTTTGTTGAGGGCATCAAATCCTTGATTGTATTATTCTAACTCATAATGTGATGCATTCTATTTATTTGAAGTGGTCTCAAAGGTATGGTTAGTAAGTTGCACATTGTGAAGGCTTACAAGGTTTATTAGTCCTTTCTAAGGGAGGTTCTTTGATTGTTCAAATTTGATTTTGGATAATTAAATTGAGTAATGAATGTGCTTATGAATATAATATTCTTATTTATGGTAAATGGATGTCAATTTTTCCCATTTTATCATCTCAAGGTATTCATCAAGGAAATCGTATACTACCTTAACTCTTCAGTCTTGTGACTAAAACTTTTCATTAGTTAATCAAAGTCAAATATAGTGAAGGTCATTTGTGGGACCTATCTTTGCTCCTAGTTGTGACTCCACTCGCCCATCTTCAATTTATAGCTCACACAACTCTCTTTAATAAAGGTTCAATTGCTAAAGCTAAATCCTTTTTATCAAATTTTTAATTATATGGTGTGTCTTCAATTTAATGTGTCAATGCATGCAAGTCCATGGTTGTTCAACAAAGGAATTTATTTTATTTGGATTTTCCAAATCTTTTCTCCCAAGTAAATATTTGTGTATCCCTCTTTCAAGGTGTGTGTGGAGCTAAGCTTTGAATGAAAAATATCTTGCACATTTTTAAAAATATATAAGCTTGGAAAGGTCAATGATTAGTTATTAGACTAGTGAAAGTTAGAGCACTCTTCCAAGCAATTTCCATTATATTTGGTAAAAGCTCTCTACTTCTAAGTTGATGTTTTCTTGAAATTCAAGAATTTTAGACAATTCTTATGGTAAGGAAAGAATGAGGATGATAAATTCCCTCAACTGAGTTTGAGCTTGAAGTTGTGTTGATATCAAGGATATTGAGCTTAAGAATTTGGTCTTTACCCCATGTTCCTATGTAGTTGCTTAAGTGTGTTTTCTGCTTAAACTTGAACAACTAGAGTGTTCTCATGCAAATTTGTAATTGTGGGAAAAAGGGTAATTTATAATATTTTCTTACTTTAATCGAGTAGCTATTGCTTAGGAATTGAAAATAAGTTGTGGAAAAAAGGAGTTAGAAATAAGCAACAATTGCATATTTCCAAAGATACCACATGGCTCCATAAATTTCTTTCCCTCTTTTTAAATATTTGACTCCAATTGTTTTTCCAAATTTTAACTACACGAATCATTATTAATACTATTAATATAAATTTAAGATGAATACTTAAAAATAAGCAAAAATAAATTAAAAAATCATGGACCACCAACTCCACAAATAATTTCTAAATATGTTGAACAATAGTTGCTAACCAAAATAAGCTAAGCAACCCCATGAGAACTTGCCCTTTGTACTAAATTGACATGGTACTTCCTAATCGAAGCAAACCTTTCCCTAGTTTGCCTTTATGAGAGGTAAATATCTGCACTGTTAAGATCCTTTACATATTTTCTTGGAAGAATCCATCATAAGGGCTCTGCAGTTTGGATTTCCATAGTTAATTTTAGAGACCGTGTCAACTCAAAGCTCTCTTAGGAGTCTAGATAATGGCTCTCTGGCTAAATTTTGCTTTGATTCTTGGTTAGGGTTCCCACCTCTTTTTAGCACTCGTGCCTTTCTGGAAATTCGTATTGATTTCATCAGAAATTAAGTAGGTGAAAGTTAGAGTCTACTAGGAATTAAAATTGGTTAATGGTAGGTAGTTAAGGTGTTCAAAAGTGATTAACTATAGGCTTCCCCTAAGCAACTATTTTTTTTTAATATTCTAAAAGATGGGAGAATTCCATGGTTGGATAAAGAGGATGAAAGCTAGAGACTACTAGGAATTAAAAGTGGTTAATGGTAGGTAGTTAAGGTGTTCAAAAGTGATGAACTACGGGCTTCCCCTAAGCAACTACTACTTTTTCCAAATATTCTGAAAGATGGGATAATTCCATAGTTGGATAAAGAGGATGAAAGTTAGAGACTACTAGGAATTAAAATTGGTTAATGGTAGGTAGTTAAGGTGTTCAAAAGTGATGAATTACAGGATTCCCCTAAGCAACTACTTCTTTTTCTGAATATTTTGCAAGATGGGAGAATTCCATAGTTGGATAAAGAGAATGAAAGTTAGAGACTACTAGGAATTAAAATTGGTTAATGGTAGGTAGTTAAGGTGTTCAAAAGTGATGAACTACAAGCTCCCCCTAAGCAATTTCTTTTTTCTGAATATTTTGAAAGATGGGAGAATTGGACCATGGTTGGATAAAGAGGATGAAATTTGTGTGATGTGGGTGATTTGGCTTAAAGTGAATAACATTTTTCTTTGGATTATTTATCATCCTATATTTTTTATTGACGACAAATTGAAGCCTTCATTCATATTGACTTGATGAGTGTCATTCATTAGTGTGGTCAGAATTTTCTACTAGATAATGTGTATTATTAATAGATTCCAACAAATTGATATTCTCCCTGATTAACAAATTAAGAGCTAAAATTTTTGATAGGGAGAAAGATCAATAGAGTTAGCTACCTAGGGGTTTCCTAATGCTCAATTTTTATGGAGCATCATAGGGTAAGCCTAGCTTGGTATATATTATAGTCATTGTTTTGTAAAAGGAGCTATCCTATTTGGGTATTCACTCCAACAATGAGGTGGAATGGTCAATTGCTCAATTTTCATGGAGCATCATAAGGTAAGCCTAGCTTGGTATATATTATAATCATAATTTTATTTAAGGATTTGTTCTATATGGGCATTCACTCCAACGATGAGGTGGAATGATCAATTTTTGTAGGTGGTATAAATCTTACTCATACAATTGGTACAATAAAGTGATGTAGAAGGGTACTTTTTATTTGGATTTGATCAAAAGGGACTACCACAATTAGAAACCAAAATAGTTGTTGACTAAAACTCTTTCTATTTGAGATGGTTTCAAGGATATTTCTTCTCCCATTGCTTCCAAGAATGTATAGGTTGGGAAACTACTTGCTAGTAATGAGGTGGACTTAAAACCTTCTAGTTTGGTGGAGATCGTGTAGAACAATGGGAAGGCTTTCAAATGGTTATTTTATTGGATTTTTCCATGAAGTGTCAACTTCCTAAGGATCGAGAATTTAGGTGGGCTCTATTTGTTATTCAATCTTATGATGTTTTAGCTTTGTTCAACTTTCAAAGGGTTTCATTTTCCCATGCTTTCATCTTAAATTTGTCTTAATTAGAGAGTTTTAAATACATGCATGATACATGATAGATGTCATTATGTTATTAGGATGGTGACTGATTTGTTCTTATTTTAAATCCAAATCCTTATACCATTTATTGTTGTGTAAGATTGGGATTTGTCCTTTCTTGGTTTTCTTTAGCATTGTTTTATGTTTCATGTCTATTTTGGTCTCATCTTGGCTTGAACCCTTAGGGCCCATGGTAGAGAAGGATTAAAATATCATGTTCCCTTCCTTTGTGAGGTTTTGGATTGATAACTAAATGCTATTTTTTATTGTTGGACTTAAGTCCTTTTAAGTTTTATAAAATGATAATTGGGTTGTAGAGGGTTGGTAATTATAGGAGGCTTTGCAAAAAATCATCTATTTGCAAGATCATTGGCACATTCCAAGGTCAAAACAAATCATGTATATCACATTAACTGTTCATAAGGGCTCGAAAGCAAGTTCTATAATGAATATCATTACATGTACATCAAGATGGTATACAATACATTTATATCATTGTTACATTAGTAAGCTTTCTTCAATACATCTATTTCAATGTTACATCAATAAGTTTTCATCAATACATTTTGAAGTAAAGTTGCATTTACAAAAGGGCTATGTAAGCCATACAAAGTAATACAAAGAGTACATCCATAACATAGAGATTCTTTGATCCTCAACCGCCTTAACACCACTAGTCCTCTTGCAAGTTGAGGCCAAGAGTGTGATTAAGGCACGTTTTCTGCCCAACCACGAAGTACATGACTTCCTCGTGTTCTTCCTAAATCAAAGAAACCCTGGCCCTGCACGAGGATCCTAGCAACCTAGAACAATAAAGCAGGAGGAAACTCTCGATGCATGTCTGATGCTTATATGCATTCTTATACTAGAAAACATATTTCTTGCATGCAGGATGTGGCAGAGACATAAAGATTCTAGGCTTTTTATCCATCTATTTCAATGGTACATTCATTTGGCCAAGCATTAAAACATAAAATGGTAGTTTATGAAAAGGCTAAACTAATGTATCTATATGCCCACATTCGCCATCCTATCCCGAAAGTTTCTCATAAAGAAAAATAATAATGCATTTTTCCACATAAAATTTCATTCAGTTTAAAACATTTCCACATTTAAGCATTCCATCATAAAAACACATTTTAATCCCAAGTTCTCAAATTGATTTGCATAAGAACAATAATTCAAAAGAAATGCATCTCACAGTTGGTTTTATAGTTCACTATGAATTCTTCTTCTAATCATTCTATTACATTTCAATGAAATAAAGCAATTATATGCATATGCGTTCTTTTCTATATGCATGCAAAATATACAAAATTCTATCTCTATTTGAATGATTTAGTCTAGATAACAAATTTATGTAAATTTGAAAGAAACCCTCTCTAATCAGCCTTATATATTTGTTGTAAACTACATTTTTCCCATGTTTTTACTACATCTACACACACACACACACACACATATATATATAAAGACACATTAAATCGAAATTCAGAAGTAAAACAATTCTAACACAAAAATATTGGTCATTCCCAGCCGGATTCATATTTATTCATTTCTAATTTCAGAACTTGTTTGTTCCCAAATAAGAGTATATATATATATATATATATACTCAGAAATTTATCGATTTAAGAACAAAGTATGGTTTTGGCATGATTACCTATAAAACATAAAAATATACTATAGGTGTAAAACCATATGCATACAGATATATCTCTTGGTACATACATATATAGATATATATTTCCTACTATAAATAAGCATACACACAGATAGGTATATATATATATATATATATATTCGCAATTATATGGCCGCACAATGGGTACGTGAACCAACGAATTTCGAAGATCTGACTGTAGGTTTTAATTGAGTTTCAAAGGTGTTTAAAAAAAAGAGACATGGTTCATAATACGCCCCCTTTGAGGGAGGCGCTATCCTATGGAGGACAGTGCCCCCTCCACAGGCTACGACCTACCTGTGGAGGGTGCTGCCCCCCACAACGTAGGCCTTCCCCAATGGGGAGGGCATGACTGGGGGTCAAAGCCCCTGTCAATTAAAGTTTTCCCTTCCTTAAACAAAACAAATACGCCAATTTTCAATACTCTGCAGTTTGATTTTATTAAAATATATGTATATTATATATGTAAATATATGTATATATTTACACAATCCAGTGTATGTATATACATGTATTTAAATATATAATATTTTCATAATCTGAAACAAGATTACAACTTAAAGAATCAACAAGAATCTTCAATATGGCATAAAATATTCAATACAGGGATTTGCAGAATATATATATATATATAGGAAAGAATGCACAAATTGCACAACTATGCCAATGAATTTTCATATAGCAAGCACTCAATACAGTGATTATACACAATAGATTTCAAAAATAATTCAATCTTTTAACAATACAGACAATCTTTCTCACTTTGAAAATTTAAATGCAATGGAGAGATTTAAAAACCTAGAAAAATTGCCTCCAGTTGAAAAGTCCCTTCTTCTTCTCCCTTTCTTACTTCCCTTGAAATTTGCTTTATGAAGAATCTTTCTCTTCTTTTTTCCTTTTCCCCTGTATTTCTCTTCTTATTTCTACTATTTCTAATCTATTGTACTCTAGAAAACTTCTTTTTGGCAGCCATTTTCAGTTATTTCCTTTCAGAGCAATCAAGAAATATCAACCAAACTAATGTGTTTATGTTATTCTCCTCATTCCTTTTTAAAGTTTTCTTTTTGCTTTCAAAACCTAATCTTGAAAAGAATAAAAATAAAATTTATTTCTATGCACATTATTTTCCTTTGATAAATAATAAAGATTTTATGTTTTTTAGTTGCAATTACGTAGTTATCCATAGTGAATAGTGAATAAATACCTTATTTAAATTGCAAAAAGAAATATTTACCCTTTATAAGCATTAAATAGATATCATTTATTTGCAAATAAAATATTTATTATAAATAATAATAGAGAAATATCATTCAATTGAGAATAAAATAATTATTCTAAATAACCAAGCACTATCATTCCTTTGAAATAAATAAAATCTATAATTTAATTATAATTTAATCATTTTGTTTTATTATACTTTTATTTCATTGCTAATTAATTTAATTAACCATCTTATAATATGAACAATAAAACAATCATCTAAGCTAAATGCTAAATGCATCTACATGACACTAAGTGCTTGTGTGTGTGTGAGTTTCATTCCTGCTTTACCTTGCCAAGAAGCTAACCTTCTATGCCTTAATCGCACCCTTGGTCTTCGACAACCTGTAGCTCCAGTACATTCAAACACCCATTAATAGATTAGTATCCAGGTAAAATCCAAATCAAAGCAATATAATGCATTAATCCAATTAATACTATTCAATTTTTGCTTTACTTTCACAATAAAACCATATTCAATACTTTTCAACTTTTCAAAATTAAAACAAGCATTTTCATATTTCATCACACAAAACACCATATTATTTATTGCTTACTCTACCACACATTCAATCATGTATCAAATCCACATAAAGCCAAAAGCAAGCAGCATCAGAGTTCGAGACGTGACACCGAGGTGTTGTTGGTGGTTAGGGAGTGTCTTCCTTGTAAATGTTTTTTTCCATTTTTGTCAGCGATTGTTTTCACATGACTAGCTTTTTTGGCTCTGCAATACCATATGGCATTCGCCTCTAATTTTGTTTATTTTGGTTGTTGGGCTTCACTCCCATTTATGCTAACTTTTTATGTATTTTGCATGCTCTTGCCATGAGTGAGGGCAACAATAGAATCCCTTCATGAATTTATCAAAAAATAATAATACTCAAGTTAAAAAAATCTAAAATATGGTTTATTGCTATGAAATTAAACTTTCTCAATTAAAGACCAATCCACATGGACCCTTAAGATGCATTGCCATAGAAAGCATTAAAACATTGTGAAAAAACATTTTCTCAATGATATAGAAATAGAAAGTTACCAAATTGTTGTTGAAATATTGAAATAAATTAGAGATAAATGTTTGCTATAAGTTTTTTTTGTTCGAGTTACAAATTATTTTAAAAGCTAATCAGATCAAGTTTAATTAAAAAGAAGAATATTTTTTAGGGCATTTGTATCTAGAAATGGTGATGAGTGAAACATGTTGGTTGAATTTGGATTTTAGTTGTATAGTTAAAATACTAGTATGTCACAACCTTCTAAGTCCAAGAGCAATATCCCACAAGATTAAGTTGAATGTTAAATTGAGCAAATCATTATGAAACTATACTCTAACCTTGAAGGATATCAACAGTTTTATGAATTTGATTCATGAAGATCAATTATTTACATCAAGATCAAATTTTATTTATAATTCCAAGTGTAAGAATGCTAACCAAGCAAAACTAGGTTCAACAATTTGTTAACAATTATTATTGAGAAGCCTATTAAACAATGAAACTTCATATATTAGTAAAATCTTAAAAATGTTAACTTATACTTAATATGAAAACAAAATTAAATTACAACATGGCTTACAAATTGTTTGTTCTAATAATAATATTATTAATCAGTAATAATAATAATAAATCATACAACTATTCTTCACAACTTAGAACATAACTTGAAAATAAAATCCATGAAAGACTTGTCGCAGAGTGACATTGAAATGTGCTGATTGAAGTTGTAACCTCCCACAATTACTGGCAAAAAATACAAAAGAGATGCCAGAAAAACATTAGAAAGAGAATTTTAAAGAATTTGCACTGGGCAAAAGATATCATTATGTTTCTATTTACATCGTGCTTCCTTAAATTTTGCTAATTAATCATTAACTCAACCACTACTGAAGAAAGGAAATCTGGGGAAAAACAATTATTAAAAATAATTCAGCCAAGTAAATAAGTGTGCATCACCATGGACAGCTTTCTTAATTGAATGTTGAGAAGACTGGCACATTAAGCTGCGATATGTTAATAAAATTACAGTCTAACCATCACATAAGAAAAATGCTCATAAAACTATAAGCCCTAACACCAAAATCCGATGTTCAGACATGCTGTTCGACAAATTGATCCACCCAAAGAAAACTATAACTTGGAGCTGAGGGTAGCATTAGATCTTCCATTGATCATCGGTTATTGTAGACAAGATTCTCACTAAAATATCAATTAGCAGGTCCTCTCAAGTAAAATTTCCAAAGCTTCTTTACCATCTTGCACCTTGTCAATATTAAGTATTACATTACCTGTATTTCGTGACAGCCAATCCATTTTTTAAAAACTAAGGGACTTGTTGTAGCTTAACTAATCCTCTTTTTCTCCCAAGTATTACATAAGAGTAAATGAGCATTGCTACTATGCTTGAGGTAGACGAGACTCCCCAGATTTTGTCTTCTGCGCTAGCTATTGAATCTTTAACAATAAATTTCTCTTCAAAAATGATAAAAAAGGACGTTTAGGCTTTGCTGCATTTCTGAGGGTGTCCAAGAAGGATGCCTAGATCCTTTACATGGCATTTATGTTTTCTACATGGGCACAAGGTTTCTCACACAAATTACAAATACATGTGAAATATCTCTCCTTGCCAAGAGGGTTTTCTTCTCTTTGTATTTCAACTGGATTACGAAAATGAAAATGAAAATGAAATACAAATACAAATCCAAAATTGTATTCATTAAAATGAGTTTTAAAGCATGTATTTATATACTTATATTTGTAATAATAATATAAAATAGTATTGATGCATTTATTTACTATAATCTAGGATTATGTATATAATATTATATCCCCCTAATCTGTAAAGGTTAGAGTCAAACTAAGCATGCCTATAAATTTTTCAAATTTCTCTCTTCTTAAGTGTTTTTGTCAGGATATCAATTGATTGCTCTACAGTAGAACAAGTTTTCAATTTGATGCTAGCATCTTTCATATAATACTGAATCAAATGGAATTTAGTGTTGATGTACTCAGTTTGGTCATGAAGTACCGCATCTGTTGTCATTTTGATTGTAGAAGTGTTGTCACCCATGAGTGGTGTTAATGAAACCTATTTTTCCTACAAATCCTCAAGAATCGTTATCATCTTGGTTGCCTCTAAAGCTGCAATATACTTTTCTTTTGCTAACAAAAGCGTTGAGATTAACTAATTATTTGGATTTGAAGTGATGACTATCGATCTAAATTTATTAGGAACCCTAAACTAGTTTTCCCATCTTCAAAATCACTTACATAATCTATATCTAAATATCCAACCAGTTTAAAATTGGTTGCCTTGGTGTATTTTAGCTTAAAATTATGAGTCCCCTTTAGATATCGAAGAACTCTCTTTGCTGCCACCAATGACTTTCTCTAGATTGTTACATGAATCTATAAAGAACACTAATAGCAAAAGAAATGTTTGGTCTAGCTGTAGTTACACAGATCAGACTTCCATTGAGTCTCTGGTCTTCAAACTCTATAGTATCATCTGATGTCAACTTCATATTTTAGTCCATGGGCCAGTTGAGTGGTTTATAGTGCTTAGTGTTATTTTCATACAAAGTTCTTTAGGCTTCTTTCAAACCATACAACCATTTTACCAACTTGCACATTTTTCGTTCTTGACCCTCAATTGCAAAACCTTCTAGTTGGTCATGTAAATTGTTTATTTGAGCTCACCATTCACAAAAGTAGTTTTCATGTCCATCTGATGGACTTTCCATCCATATTATGCTGTCAAAAGCCAACAAAGCCTAAATGGTGGCCCATTTTGTTATTAATGCAAAGGTCTGCTCATGGTCTATCCCTTCTTTTTGAGCATATCACTTTGCAACAATCTTTTCTTGTGTTTGTCAAGAGAGCCAATGCTTTGTATTTGTTTCAAAAGACCTACTTGCAACCAATGGATTTACAATTGAATTGAAGATAAACTGACTCCCAAGTTCCATTCTTGACCAAGGCATCATATTCAATTTCATTGCTTTTCTCCATGCATCAAGTGTTTCAACTTGTTTGAAAGAAGTTGGCTCTAAATCAAAAGAAATATTGATTTCTTCTTTTAGTTGTCACCCCAAGGTAAGCTTTGCTAGCTTATCTTCAATCTATTCTAGGAACTTTTTTGTTGTTGTTTGGCTTTGTATGTACTTCTAGTGCAATTTTTCCCAACTTCATCAATTCTATTTCATCATATTTAGTGGCCCATTTTGACATCATGTTTTGTGAGGATTAATTGGTCCTTCATTGTAGTGACCTGAAACTCCATTTTTTGGTTGTCACTCTAGAAACATGGTTTTCATCTTCTAATGGAACTTCAGTGTCTTTTTCAAGGGGAGTTTATTTTTCAATTATTATAGGTAAAATAGATTTAATGGATTTGAAACTGTATTACCCCCATTAAGGTTTGGAATCTCCACATCATTCTCCTTGAAAATATCAAATTTTGCAAATTCCTTGTTGGCTCAATTATTGATCAATGTTGATTGTGTCCTTTGTTATTTCTTGCAATGAGAAACTTCTTGCTTTTCTCAACAAACTTGTAGGCCTTTGAGGATTCTAAATATTCCAAAATGAGGCATTTTTTACTCTTGCGGTCTAATTTGTTCCTGTTCTTGGGAATCAATGCATGTGGATCTGATAATATGAAGATATCATATTGATGGAAGATGATTTATTGTATATGCTATCAAATTCAATGTTATTCTATATGCATGTCTACTTTAACTCGATGCTAATTTAACCCATGACCTCTAGTAAAATTATGAGGTACACCTCAAGGTGAGTTGAAAATTTTCCTACAACCTATTAACACACTTCTTTTGTGGTGTGCAAGAGGAAAAAAATTCAAAACTCACAACTTTCGGTGACTGGGTCCCCAATCACCCTTACACTAATGATTTCTTGGGCCTCATGGAATTACACCATCATAATCAGATTTTGACACTACATTTTCTTTCAACATTCATGCACAATCTTTTCATCAACGATCAGGGCTAGAAGTTTCTAACCATTCTTTAACTAATTTCAAATTCCTTTTGATGATGACCATCAAGATTTCTCTTGGCACCAATTATAAAACTCCAACCCAGTGTAGGTTTTTTCGGACAGTTGCCCCACTCACAGAATGTGCTCACTTTTATTTCCTTTAGCATAATGAATACATAACATATTGTCCTTATCAAGAGTTTCAAGGTGTCATTTAAGGCATATTCCAAGATAATTAAAGATAGGATTAGACAGATTTAGATAGACTTGATCAGAATGGCTCTTCAACATCTCCAACACAATGCAAAAGAGCGAATGGACAAATGTTGATGGTATTGATATGCAAATTGATCCTAGCATACATAGATTTGTTGGAAAGAAAATAAGATCATCCTTCAATGATGATAACATTCTTGAGTATTCAATGTATTCTCAGTTTACATGGATCACAAATAGATCCTATGTCTTCCTCTCAATGTGGAAAGATTAGAAGGAACATTAGATCTGACATCAGTTAGTGGAGGAGCTTTTCAACTTCAAAAATGGAGCACAAAAAGAGTATGGTGCTCCTTGCAAATTCTATTTACAGACCCTATTTCATTTAAAGTTGCAGATTTCTTCATATTCCTTTCAAGCCTTTTAAAAATTATAGTAGAAAGAAGACTATCCTTGATGAAGACACTAAAGATGGAGATATCCTAGTATGCAAAACTATCATCCCTGTTGTTGAGCTTGAGGTCACCCAGGAAAATAACTCTGGTTAGAAAATGTTCTCTCACTCTACTTCTGTCCCTTCTCTTTCAATCAACTTAGCCAACATCCCGACCTACACAGTTATCCATGCTGCTGACCAAATTCAAACTTGCCAAATACATTCCATGCTTACAACCTTAAAGAGGGGGTGAATCAGTATAATACCAATTTTAACTTTTCAAATTGATTTAATCACAATAGCAACTATGCAAGAATATGACAATGAGAACAAGTTGACACCAAGATTTTACGTGGAAACCCTTACAAGAGAAAACCACAGTACAAATAATGTATTTTATATATCTATGCAAGTTTACAATGATTGTAGGCATAGTTTGAAAACTCGGACTCGCCGTGGACTCAACAGCCCAAAATAATGACTAAGACTCGAACTCGGGACTCAGCACGGACTTGGGAAAAGACTTGGCCAGGACTCGGCAAAAAAAAAACCATAGTTTTACAAAAAAAACAAGAACAAATTAATGCATTTAGAGAACATAAGAACCTAATTTGATTGTGGGTGGCAGGGTGGACCCCTCCGCCCCTCATATAAATACTTGCATTCACGAGGTCGATGCATTAAAACAAATTTAGACAAGAAAGAAGGAGAACTTGAGGTGGCGGACGGGGTGAGAAAGAAGGTTGCTTAGGGGCATGTCCACATCATCCCAAGTCATCTCCAAAATGGCGGAGGGAAGCGAAAGGAAGGTAATCAAAGTTTACCAGGCAACTAAACTAGGGAAGGCCTTGGTGGCGATAGGAGGAATTAGTGACACAAAAATCAAAGCGATAACAGCGCGACATGTTAGGCACGGAAATCATGAAAACTATAGCTTGGACTGAGTGGCAAATTTGCTATTCATGAGGAGAGGACCAAAAGAAGGATGAAGGCCGTAGGACAATGTCATCGCAAGGATGAAAGCTTTCTTTGCCATTATTCAGATTCGTGTGCGAAGGCTCGGCCTTACAACATACGGGCTTTTTAAATGAATTGATGAAGACATTTACATTAAGGTTTTCAAAATCTGGTCTGTGTTTGTTTCTGTGTAGGGAAAGGTCGACAAAAGGGCTGCAAATGGCGAGAACAAGCAGGTCAAAATTCATTATCACCATTTCATCAGGGGGGCTAGAAAGTTTCGGTGTTGATACACCAGTCTCCCTAGTGGCAACAGAGAGACAAATAGCGTTTCGCGAGATTACGGATCAAAGGCTAAAGCGAATTCTGATGGAGGATGATCCCCTGGCACTGTTAACAGTTAAAATGGTATTAGGCAAAGGTCATCTGGAAAGAAAAGAATTTGCGAGAGACAACGCTCAAATCTCTTCGCGGTTCTTAGCAGTTATTCTAGACCTGGAAATCCCTAAGGCGGAGGCAAAAGAAATGATGGAGCGTCTGTTCCAAGGCAATCTGCTAGGAGGGTTGGAGAGGACTCTAAAAGCGGCCTTCAAGGGCAAAGGAATCCCGCGCCCCGCAGACCTGGACCTTCTTTGGGAAACGGACGAGGCTGTCAAAGTTTTCCCCTTCATTTTAGACCTAAAGGGAATAGAATTGATGAGGCATAGGATGGTATCGGCCATGGCAGTCGAGTTCCTGAAGAGGAAGCCGAGGCTCGTGACGGAGGAGGGGATGGAATGGGTAGAAGATTTCACCTGGTTTGCAGATTTAAATGGCTTTCTGTGAGGCTTGGCTTCTATGTTTTAAGTTGTTTTAATGTTTTATACTTTGTGCTTAATCATAATACTGGTTAGTTTCAGTAGTATCACCATGGAATTGGCAATTCGAAACCGACCGGGTCTCTATACTAATTATCTATGTTTCAAATTGTAATAGCAGCTAGTTTTGAAGACAGGCAGTGGGACTGCATATTTTGTTCCTACAGTAGTTTTTTCTCGGGTCAAAGGGTTCAGCCGATAGGCTCAGATCATGAAGGATAGCTATCTCCTACTATGCAGACGCATGTATATTTTATACAAGCTAATATAAATCCCTACCTTGCGTATCAAAAAAAAAAAACCTAATTTGATTATCAAACACTCATAATTCAAAGATTACACGTCATATGATCATCAAACACTCAATAATTGAAATTTCATCATTCATAGTCATCAAATACTCATAGTTTCAATGTATAACAGCATCATAAGTTTATAAATGTTTACATATAATCATGTCAAAAAGAGGAAAACATTAACAACCACATGTAATCTACATCTTCCTCTTTCCCCTCCCAATGGTACTCAATTTTGGAGGCCTAGAACTAGAAGGTGCCTGTGCTATAGTATCCAAACGAGGACTAGGAGATCGAGCAGGGGAAACATGATATTCAAATGTTTCTTCGTCGTCCTCCATGGGATCCAATCTTGAGGCTTCTTCTTCTACTGCTGCTCTCTCTAATTCAGCAAAATCCTCATCAGTAAGGAAGACATCAGCCTCATCATTTTGTTCATCAATAGTCCATTCACCATATGGATCAATGTCATCCAAGTCGATGGACTCGTGTGAAACACCCTCCACCTTTCTAATTCGAAGGCAAAGGTTGTACCGAACAAAAACTAAATCATTTAGGCGTTGCTGAGTCAACCTATTTCTCTTCGTTGTGTGAATGTTCTCAAATAAATTCCAATTGTGTTCACACCCAGAAGCACCGCATGGCTGCGACAAGACACGTATGGATAGCTTTTGAAGATTTGGTGTGCTAGCACCATAGTTCTCCCACCATCGATCTACAAAAACATGTTTAAAAAATATAACTATTAAGAAATAAGAATAAAGTAAAAAATCTATATGTAAGAATCAAGTTTCTAATTTCATTTTTTACCTGGTTGTTGTTTTCCTCTCCTTTCAATTGATTGTTGGGAGGAAAAGAGTCTCCCCTCTGCACCCTTGTAGACCTTGAATAGATAAAAGAAAAAGTAAATCAAATATAGAAAATTCATAGATAGTCAAGGCTCAACATTGCAAATTCATAAATAAGATGTAACAAATCTCACCTCCAACTTAGCAAGCACCTTATCTCTCAACTCACAATCAAGCACCATCCTATCAATGCATGTGACAAGACCTTCCATAACCTACTCATCCGCCTTAAATGTGTTCGAGAAGTAGAACTTCGGATTCAAGAAGTAGGCAAAGGCATGAATCGGCTGGTGGAGTTGGTTTGTCCATCTCTGATCAATGATGCACCATATGATTTCATATTTCCTTTTGTTGCTGCCATAGTAACGTGATATGGCCTCTTTGGCCCTATCCATGGCCTCATAGATGAAACCCATTGGCATGCCATCTCCATCCCCCATACGAAGAACCCTCACCAAAGGTTCTGTCACCTAAAAAAATGAAAACAAATGTTAAATTATAACAAAATTAACCCCTCAAAAAATAAAAACAGCAAATAGATTATCATGTATATTTTTTTTTTGTGTGATTGCTACTTACCCCCATCAACTCCTCTCCATTTTTGATGAATGTCTCATCAAAAAGTATGGCAACAATCCTCTCCCCTTCGGGTCTCTTGGAAAATGAGGACTCCTTCCAAGCATCAGACACATACATTTGCTTGAGATGACCAATGGCACCAAAAATGCTTTGCAATGTGAGGAAGTGGCTAGCAAATCGTGTCACTCCAGGTCGCACAAGGTCCTTTCCATTTGTGAATTTCCTCATCAAAGAAAGCACCCAAGTATGGTTGTAGATAAAATCTGTAACACTTTTTGCATCTTCAACCACTCTTTTGATCCATGAAATCTTCCCAATGTCCTCTAGCAACAGGTCCAAGCAATGTGCAGCACACGGAGACCATGCAATTATGGGATACCTCTCCATAAGTAGTCTACTTGCAGCTACATATGCAGCTGTGTTGTCCGTGATGATTTGGACCACATTATCAACTCCAACCTCTTGGACCACCCCATTTAATAGATTACATAAAGTCTCAACATTTTTGACTTCATGGGAGGCATCTATTGATTTTAGGAACACCAATCCACCATTAGAGGCCACTAAAAAGTTTAGGAGAGTTCTATTTCGTCCCTCTATCCACCCATCATATAAAATGTTGCAACCTTTTCTTTGCCAAAATTTCTTTTGCTCATCAACCACAAGCCGTGTATTCTTTACGACTTCCTCTAGCAATGGCCCACTCAAATCTCTAGATGATGGGGTCTTAAACCCCTTTCCTGCAACTGTAAGGGTGTTCACCAAACCTTCACAATATGGGTTGTTTGCAACATTGAAAGGTAGATTATTGTAGTACCAAAAGTTTGCAGCAACCATCCTAGCTTCATGATGATTTTCCTTATTCCAACTGGTACCTTCAAGTGAAGGTTGTGCTCCTGGAACATTGTGTGGAATAAAATAATTTGGTCCTGATGAAGGACCCTAGCCAGCACTAGTAGTAGAAAAGGAACCCTCGAGACTCTCACCAAAAGATGAATGTGGAGCACGGATGCTTGGATTTGCAGCACCATGGGGCATAGATGGTGTAGAATGGGATCCACTCATCGATGTTGCTAGGGCATCCTTTGTTTTTTGTCTTTCATCTTTTTTTAGCTCATATTTAACAAGGGCCTTCATCTCTCTCATAATCTCAGGAGTAGTCTTAAGGCATCCCTCCACATTTTGCCTAGGTATTCTTGCAAGGTGGTATTTTAATCTGTTTACTCCTCCTGTCATCCATTTCTAGCATTCAGTACATGTCACTTCACCTTTTTTGTTTCCTGGTATTCCATACTTCCATGCAAGGTCTTTTCTCGTTCCCTTTGGATTTGAAGACGACATTGTCGTTTCAAGTTCAACATGGAAAAAAAAATCAGCTAGGGTTTGCTAAAAAATCAGCAAATAAATGTGATTCAAAGTTTCAAACATATGCAAAAAAAAAAAGAATGCAAAACCAAGCTAGAAATAGTAGGAATTAGGCTATTAAGGAAAATAGAAAAAAAATTGGCAACATTTCCCCTTATTTTTCTTGATTTTTTTGATTTTGAATGTAAGAAATAAAAAAAAAAAAAAGAATTGTTAGATCACTTACCTGACTCTATTTTGATCTTTTTAGCTCATTCTCCTGGCTTCAATCAACCGCAAATCAATTTGCAGACCTGTATTTCACAAAGTAGAATGTTAAAATGAAACAAATAGAAAAAAAAAATGGGTTTTTAACCCATTTTAACTCCCAGCCACGCAGGAGAGTCTTGGGTCGAGACTCTCAAGTCCGACCTCAGGACTCGAGAGTCCCGACCCAGGACTCTCCTGGACTCAACTCCCGCATCCGTGGCGAGTCGACTCAGCTGGCCAACAAACTCCCGAGTTTGCCGAGTCCGCGACGAGTCCTGAAGAGTCCACAAACTATGATAGTAGGCACCAACCTCTTTCCAGTTTTGTAGGCACCAACCTACAAGGAGCACCAATTCCCTTTTGCAAGGCACCAACCTTGGCTAACTAGAGGCACCAACCTCTTATCACAGATTGAAAATCTGAATATAGAATGAGACCTTTACAATAGATCTTCTTTTGCTTCAAATCAACTCCTCCTCTGTGATGTATGTTGCTTCCTTAATGTTCACACAAGAGTTATATTCTTCTCTGATTTTTATATAATCATTCTCTCACACACACACTTTAAATCTGAAATAAATTTCATATATATATATATATATATGTTGGTCATAGGTTGCAACTATATGTGAAAGATCACATCATATAAAATCTGCTTCTTCCACTACTTGAAATCTGAAGTTTGTACCTCTTCAAAAATAAATCGTACCATTTGAAGGAGAACTATTTTTTATTATTTTCCTTAAAAATAATCGTACCTCTCCACTTTAAAAATTATTAAGTTCCCTTTAAAAAGATAATCACACCTTTTACTTAACAATATTATTTGTATTGAAATCGCTTCATTTAAAACCGTATTATATCATTTCATTAGTGAATCATTTCTCTTCAAAAGTAAATGTATTATTTCATGAACTTAATGTCTTTGATTTATTTCTGTTGGCGTTTAAATTAGCACCTCTGGAGTGCTGATTGTAAACGTTCAGCTATTACAAATGTTTTGCAACACTTCTTTGTTATTTAAAGAGAAGTCCCTCTCTGCTGATGTAATGCGTAAGGAAGGGTAGAGTAAACTAAGGTTCCTATCTTTTTGTACTCAGCGATAGGACATAAAGGTGCACAAACACAATGCGCCATAGCTAAGCTTTTCTCTAGTTTTTGCAATCTTAACTACGACTAATCTAGCTTTTAATCTATCCTATCTCGTCAAGGTAAACAGAGCATGAGGGCATAGGAGCAGGAATGAATGGGTTGGATCGCTTGAATCCACCGTTTCCTTAGAATATGGCCGAGGCTCTGAACTTTCGGACATACGTTGGGATAAGGTTTTATACAAGCAAACGCTCTTTACGATAAGTTGGATCTTCGTCTTGCCAAGGAGGAGGAACCCCTGTCCGAGGTATAGGCTAGGAAACAGCTTACTAGAAACAACAAATTACAATGTTTTGGCTAACAAACTTGTTGAGGAGGAACCCCTGTCCGAAGTATAGGTTGGAAGACAATCCATTAGACAACATCAAACGATAGCCACTAATAACAGATATCCAAGGAGGAGGAACCCCTGTCCGAGGAGGGAAATGAAACAACACGTTATTCAAATCTTTAGATCAAATTGCATGTGCCTTTTGATTTCTTTCTTCAAGCTTTTAGAACGAATTACAAAGGTTGGGACATCAAAAGCAAGAAATCATGCACAATTACGATCAACCAACGAACTCTCACCCAAGAGTGAACAAATATTTTCTTTCAAAGTTGTTGGCAACAATGGCACAACAATTTTGCGTAGCAAGCAAAGGTTAAACAAATAATGAGCCCAAGGCTCTTATTTATAGAACTCAAAGGAGTAGGCAACCCTAAAATCTCCTTGAGTTAACAATGAGTTCTTTCCAATAAATTAGCAAGACTTATTCCTATGAAAGGGGAACAAATAGTTAACTGGAAAACTACTTCAGTTAACTGAAAGTAAACAAAGAGTCAACTGGAAACTACTTTAGTTGACTGAAAGAAGACTAAAGGTGAACTTATTACAAAGTGTGCCTCCAAAATAGACATCCAGGTTTAGTGGAGATTTGAGATCCACGAATTATGGAAGTCAAATTAGACATCCTCAATTAGTGGGATCTGACATGCATGATCTGTGGGACCTGGAGTTAACTTGGAAAGGGGCATCAAGTTAACTCCAGTCACATTTAATGCTATTTTGAGTTGACTTGGAATTAGGCATCAAGTCAACTTTAAGTGCCATAAATGCCATTTGGAGGGTAGGATGTCCCAACTAGGTGTCTAACACCTCATCATCCTAAGTCAACAACTCCTTTGACCAGTCGTTGACTTTTTCTACCTCTTGCAAACTGCTTTTAATAGTTGATCTTCTTTGCAATTGCATCATCCAACTTGGTGACATGGAATGTGGAAGGTAGTGTGGTAGTAACCGGTGGCAGCTCTATGTTTAGAATGACCACCTTCCGTATTTGGCTATCCGTTGAACAGTGATGTCATTTACGCCTTCCAAGGCGTCCATCTTAACTACGGGCTTCACTTTATGCATGTCCGTGTTGAGTGTTTTCAGAAAGTCATCAAGTAGGACCATTTTGGTCTTGATTTCAACCTGAGAGTACTATATTCTGAAAAACTCAATCGTTGACTATAAACACAGATATGTTCAGACAACTTCTAAAAACCCCTAAAAATAGCCACCCGTCGAGAAGTATTTTTCCGGAAAAAATCTGGCACCTAGGTTTTGTTTGTGCTTCAATGCTGAACAAACCCAGTTCCTTAGATTTTTTATTTCTTAGACTTTTTCGGAAAAACCCCTAAAAATAGGGGCAGCAAGTTTGTTGTTTCTGAAAAATCTAAAGAGATGGGTTTTGCTGGAAGACTGTACTAATCATACACAGTTGGCTAGATCTATGATCGCCTGCTGTTTTCTGTGACATGCAAGGAGTTCAAGATAGAAGAGAGGAAGAAGACAAGAGGAAGATTGGAAGTTATTGCTTCCTTCTTGGAAAAAATATTATGCTGGGTGCAACCTCTGAGAAGACAAACTTTCCCTATCACTGATCTTCAAAAAATCACGAAGAATGATTGAAAAACCTTCTTCAGATCTTGAAAAATGTCCTTGGAAAGCTTATTGTTGTTCAAACCCTCAACCTGCAAAAAGAAATGAGCATAATGGACGCCTAGGCTTGATCATATAGAGATTCAAACTTGAATCCTTCAAAAAGGGATGAGAACTCATGATTTTGGAGAGATTTGGCTTGATGTAGAATTCCCAAAGCTAAATCCCACTAATTGTGGGTTGTTTGAAATAAATTTTCCCCCAAAATCTCTTACTTGGTCAACAAAACATACCTTGACTATTTTAGGCGTCCTTTTCAAGATTTGAACTCTTTTTATCATTTTTCCATGTTGAATGACCTTTGTTAGATCCTGAGCAGTTGTTGATAGATTCACTGTGAAGCTAGATCCGAGCTGAAGAACAATTCCTGGGAGGTGTTAAGTTGAAAAATTGAGTTTAAGGCCTCAAAAGGTTGGGCGCCTTTCTCTAGGAAGGGCGCTTTTGGCCTTGCCTTAGCCAATTTTTTATATCTGCTCTTCAACTTCTTTATTCCAACCTCCCATACCCTGATTTGAAATTCCCATTGATCAGTGAGTTGGACAATCATGTTTGATGATTCATCAGGTGGCAAGCTCAGTCCTGCAAAGGATGGCTAGTACTTTAGTTTATGGAAGTTAGTTTAAGGTCCTTGAAAGCAAGGGTGCCCCTGGCCAGCATGGCGCTTTTGTTCTTTCTGCCATTGATTTTCACCTTGGAAACTACTCCAGTTTGATCTTCACTCCAGGTTGATTGCCTTGTCAGATTCTCGTGCTAACAGCTTCATTGTTGAGATTGACCCAAACGGTGGTCATTTTGGAGAACCTTTTGCCATCTAACAACATTTAAGGGCCCAAAAGAAAGGGCGCCTTTCTCTGGAAAGGGCTCTTTTCCCCATGCCTTAGCACATTTTACCATGTTTTACATTCAATCTCTTTCTAGGAATTTTTCCACTTGATTGCTTCTACCGGTTGCCTGGCAGGTCCGATGAGAGTGCTTTTGATTTGATCGAGAGGCTAGCTGATAGCTGAACAAGTTCCTTACACACGACAACTGTTGACGAGGTCATCAGGTACCTCAAAAGGAAGGGTGCCTTTCTCTCGAAAGGGCTCTTTTAGCTTGTAACTTACTGATTAAACCTTCATTTGGCATGTTCAGTCAATTAGCCACTGCAATTGCTTGACTCATCTCGCAGCTTGGCTGATAGATTCATTGTCACGCTGAAACGGAGCCGAAGAGACCTCACGAAGGCGTGAATTTCCTGAAACTGACATCTAGACCACCCCATTCAAGGGCGCCTTTGCTTGAAAAGGGCTCTTTTTTCAATGTTGGATCATCATTTTTACTGTCTTCATCAACTGCCTCTTTTCACTCTGCTGACATTTGTCGGCGATCGCTTCAGCAAACGATCTTGTTGAATGTTACGTTGTCAAGCTGGCACGAGCATGAAGAAGATGACTGTCTTAGAGAAGTCAAATGTCTGCATTTACCCCCTTAGAATCAATGGCGCCCCTCATCGAAAAGGGCTCTTTTTACATCTTGGATTGATTTCTCCTTCATAACGTTTCCAAAGTTAGCCAATTTTCAATCTTTTTCAGTTTCAGAAATCTCCTCCATCAAGCATCACCATTTTTCCCTTTTCTGCCATGGTTTCTTCATTGAAGCTCTTGAAGCTTAACTTTCAGCACCTGGTACTGGCCAATCCTCTATTAATGGCTGTAGAGCTCCTCGTTTTCATTCTGAAAAATGAAAACATACCCACCATAATTAAACACATATTTTGATGATTTTGACTTGACCAATGTGATCGTGAAGTCGAATAACCCTATCAAAATCATTTTAATCAATTTCTAGGAAGGTCCTATTTTCAGGGAAATTTCCCCAAAAATAGGGATTTTTAGAATTTTGCACGTGTTCCTTAACAGAAACCCACAAAAACCCTATGTTTGGTTTGACCTAAAACAAACTTTTGACAGCATTTTTACATGATTTAGCTCAATTTAAGAAGAATGCCAAAATTTATTTTGGGTACAACATTAGGCTCCGTTTGGTGACCATATTAGATACCTACGACATAGGAGAACCGAGAATCTCTAGTTTCGCAGACCAGTATATCTTATCAGTTGGGTAACGGAGTCAAGATTTATTTCCTAATATGCCTAAGCATTAGAGTTCACCTATTATTCATGTAAAACAAGACTACTAAGAAATCACCTAAAACACGAGTTCAGCGATTATTCAGGTAAAACAAGACTACTAAGAAATCACCTAAAACACGATGATACTTTACTAAACGGGGAAACACATAACATAACGTTAAAGCAAAAGAAAACTATTTACAAAGAACTCACCCCATCCCCGAAGGGGCAAAATGTCTCAATTCTCAAGTATTGCTTGCTTCATGGCAGCACGAAGAGCTTCCCATCGATGTTGCTTCTGCCTGAAAGGCTTTACTTCTTTTCAGATGGGAATTGCAGGAGACAATCAGTCTAGGATGAAGATTCTCAGGTATTCATATATCCAAGCAAAAGTAATACGACAGAAGTCAAAATACGATGCAAATGGGAAAGTTGATACCCCTGAGGCATTAGTTGGACGCTATAGTCCATCCTCGGGATGTTGAACTCTTCAAACCAGTCGATCGAGTTCCAAACTTGATTTCTATAATGTCATGGGTGATCTTTGTTGACCTGAAAATATCCTTTGACCGCCTCATGGATCAGCTCCAGATCACCTTTAACACATAGGAGTTTGATTCCTATGTCTTCGGCATCTTTAAGGCCTAACAAAAATACCTCTTTCTCAACTTTAGTGAATTCCAATTGCATAAATGAGTGCAACTATCCTTTAGGGGAGATGATTACTTCCCTTGCTTCTAAAACTGTTGTACAATCTCCATCGAACTATGTTGTCCATGACCTTGTGTCCTCTGTCAGTCTCTTTTCAAAACAAGCAATGTTTTGATCTTCAGTTTCTATCTCTACCAGAGTCACATAATTACTGAGACCCGCTTTAGGCTTTGCTCCTGCTGGGACAGATGACTTGAGCACAACCTGCTTCTTTACAACATTGAGAATCTGATCTATTTGTTCTGGATGGTCCTGAAGATATTCCAGTTGAGAGATTTGTATCTTGGTCTTCATCATGGAAGCTACGATGTCAAAATCTGCTAAAGAAATCTCTTTGAGCAACTAGCATAGCGTTCTTCTGTAAAGATCTGAGATTGGAAGTGGAAGGAAACTCTTCACCCTTTTCGTTTGATTTATGTCTTTCTTCCTCTTCTTCCTATGCTTTGAAGTAGTGAGCATGTCTAGACACAAGCGTTGAAACATTTTCATGATTCACTGCAAAAGCGTACTGACGGTATGCTTTTTCTTTTTCTTTTTTAATAATGGGTTCAAAGTATCCCATTGCGGAGTCACCATTGAAGTTGTTCGTCTGTGGTAAGACAACATTCAAACTTGTTGGTACAAAACTAGAACTGGGCATAGCTTCAGCGTATCCCATGATTTAGGTCATTCTCAAATTATCAGGACACGTGGATCCAGTATGTTCATCACTGTCATGGAAACAGCAAAATACTGCACTGTGTGCAGCTTCAATCATTGGTCTTGATGGAGGTGTTAGCAACCATGGCTAAAGATTGCCTCTCTTTGGCTAGTACGGTTGTTGAGCTAGAGATCTGATAGAATCTATTTTCATCAAGCCGGAAGTGATCATATTATCCTCCAACCTTATGGCATGTTCTTGCACACTCTTCAACTCTGTTTCTTTCGCCATCTTCAAGAAGAAGGCTATCTATGATGGAAGCGCGTTTATGAAACAACTTATCAAAATCTCTGGTGATGGATCGAGCATAGAAGAAATTCTTGTAACAAGACGATTAAATCTTGATACAAATTCCCTCATGTGTTTGTTGTGTTCCATCTTTGAATTTGCAAGTTGGGAAAACAACATATGATTGTCTTCAGCGGGCTTGAATCTTTCAAAAAACTTCTTGCTCATAGTTTCCCAGCTTGTAATAACGTCTGGCTTCAGGTGACTGAACAAGTCAACAACATCCCCAACAAGAGTCTCCACAAACAAATGCATTGCAATGTCTTCATGTGGTACATGCAAGATGGCGCAAGCCATTGTGAATGCAGCAAAATGTTCATCTGGGTGTCGACTTCCATTGCCGTGAAATTGGTGAAAGTGCTTCCTTGACCCTTTAGGTAACTCATGATTTACCTGAAAAAGCCAAAGGTTCAATACTATTGCCCCAAGGCAATGAAGGTGGACGCCTCGCACCAGCATTATTGTTGTTGCCATCCATTGCTTCTTGTATGGATCATGCAATTGGATGTCAGAGGATCATTCCCGTGACATAAAAGCGTTAGCTTTTTCTTGAAGTTTTATGCCTCGTTGCCCCACGGTGGGCGCCAGAAAACTGATGGCGTTTAAATTAGCACCGTTGGAGTGTTGCTTGTAAACGTTTAGCTATTACAAATGTTTTGCAACACTTCTTCGTTATTTAAAGAGAATTCCCTCTCTGCTGATGTAATGCGTAAGGAAGGGTAGAGTAAACTACGGTTCCTATCTTTTTGTACTCAGCGGTAGGACACAAGGGTGCACAAACACAATGCGTCGTAGCTAAGCTTTTATCTGGTTTCTACAATCTTAACTACGACTAATCTAGCTTTTAATCTATCATATCTCCTCAAGGTAAATAGAGCATGAGGGCATAGGAGCGGGAATGAATGGGTTGGATCGCTTGAATCTGCCATTTCCTTAGAATATGGTCGAGGCTCTGAACTCTTGGATATACATTGGGATAAGGATTTATACAAGCAAATGCTCTTTATGGTAAGTTGGATCTTCATCTTGCCAAGGAGGAGGAACCCCTGTCTGAGGTATAGGCTAGGAAACAGCTTACTAGAAACAACAAATTACGATGTTTTGGCTAACAAACTTGCTAAGGAGGAGGAACCCCTGTCCGAAGTATAGGTTGGAAGACAATCCATTAGACAACATCAAACGATAGCCACTAATAACAGATATCCAAGGAGGAGGAACCCCTGTCCGAGGAGGGAAATGAAACAACACGTTATTCAAATCTTTAGATCAAATTGCATGTGCCTTTTGATTTCTTTCTTCAAGCTTTCAGAATGAATTACAAAGGTTGGAACATCAAAGGCACGAAATCATGCACAATTACGATCAACCAATGAACTCTCATCCAAGAGTGAACAAATATTCGCTTTCAAAACAATTTTGCGTAGCAAGTAAAGGTTAAACAAATAATGAGCCCAAGGCTCTTATTTATATAACTCAAAGGAGTAGGCAACCCTAAAATCTCCTTGAGTTAATAATGAGTTCTTGCCAATCAATTAGCAAGACTTATTCCTATGAAAGGGGAACAAATAGTTAACTGGAAAACTACTTCAGTTAACTGAAAGTAAACAAAGAGTCAACTGAAAACTACTTCAGTTGACTGAAAGAAGACTAAAGGTGAACTTATTACAAAGTGTGCCTCCAAATTAGACATCCACATTTAGTGGAAATCTGAGATCCACGAATTATGGAAGTCAAATTAGACATCCTCAATTAGTGGGATTTGACATGCATGATTTGTGGGACCTGGAGTTAACTTGGAAAGGTGTCTAACACCTCATCATCCGGAGTCAACAACTCCTTTGACCATTCGTTGACTTTTTCTACCTCTTGCAAATTGCTTTTGATATTTGATCTTCTTTGCAGTTGTGTCATCCAACTTGGCGACATGGAATGTGGAAGGTAGTGTGGTAACCGGTGGTGGCTCTGTGTTTAGAATGACTACCTTCCATATTTCGCTATCCATTGAACGATGATGTCATTTACACCTTCAGAATTTTGCACGTGTTCCTTGACAAAAACCCACAAAAACCCTACGTTTGGTTTCACCTAAAACAGACTTTTGAGGGTATTTTTACATGATTTAGCTCAATTTAAGCAGAATGCCAAAAATTTATTTTGGGTACAACAATTTCATCATTTGTTGCTTTTATGTTAAAATAAACTTTATTATACTTGGTCGATTGTTTGTGAAGGGCTGCCCTTATAAAACTTCTGAATTGTAGCTTTTTAGCTTTGTCTTTTTCATTTTTGTCTTATTCTAATTTTGTCTTTTTTCAGCCTTGTCTTATTCTTCTTGTTTCGGAGAATCGGCCTATGTTATTAGACTTTCTCTGATTCTCTTCAGATAATCATTCTCACCATTCTAATTAATTATTTCTGATTTACTTAAATCTTGACTCAAAATTCTGATTTATTCATGATCAATATGGTTATCTGATATGCACTTTAATCTGTTCATGACTCTGCTTTAATCTATTTTGTAATTCAAGCATATCGATATTTTATCTCTTCAAGCATATCAAGCATATCAGATTTATCTTCAATCTGTACAATTTGTTTGCATAACTATGTAATCTGAAGATTTTACCATTGAAATCTGTTTGTATTCTTGACATATAACTGTTTGCATACTTTGCTGGTGTGTATGATGAACCTTATACCTTCTCAACTTGACATCAATGACAATATTTCCAACAATATTCTCAAACTGACATTCCTTCAACTCTTTTTCATCCTCATCCAATGAATTCAGCCACCTTCATCATATGTACTGATCCAAACACTTTCACTCAAGTAAACAACCCATTCTAAGGATAAAGAACAGTCCGAGCCTTCTTCTCCCTCATAGACAACAATCCAATTGACTTTAGCCAATATCAATGACACATTAAGTGGACTGAAGAAGGTAATTGAACAGCCAAGTGAACAACAAGAGTTCAATCAAGTGAATGCCACTTTGCTAATGCAAAACTTGTAGAGGATAAAAGGAATTCAGTAGGGCATAACCTACAGTATCAACAGGCTTGATGAGGGTATGAATATGCCCCATTTTGTTTTCAGCAAGTTCATAATAGGGCTGAGGCTGTTAGAAAATTTCAGGAGGTGACAATTAAAGAAAGAAGACTCTCCATCAGCAATTCCAGCCACTGAACACAAGCAAATCAATGATTAATCCAAGAACGACCTCTCAATGATTTTACTATATCTATTGAACAATAGAACTTGTATCTTGGAGGCTAAGGTGTTGGTCATCTTGATTGAGATTGGCTTGTGATCCATATGCATCTTGATAATAATCCACCAAATTGGCAACACAGCAATATGAACAAAAAATGGTGTTGCCTGGGTCTATTGTAATGTCCCCTTCACAAGCCTAATAATTTCAAAGACGATTAGCCTATTTCCTGAGTTCTTGTGGGCTAATTCGTAAGGTGAGGGTGCTCCAAAGTTCTTGGAGGACACAATTTTGGAGTTACAAGGTTTCTATTGTTGGCAATGAGCTCTATGGGCAACATTGATCTAGATGGCACTTTTTGAAGTGTTTTCTGACTTTTGGGATGTTCTCCAAACTTCTTGGAGAGAACATCTATTTATAGTAAGTCATCAAATTGGCTTCTATTATTCATCTATTGCCTTAGTATCATATTGGCATGGTCAAAATTGAATTCTTATATGCTTTAGGATTTTGTGCAACTTGGGGTGGAATAATTAAATTATTCACTTGAGTTATAATGTTTTATCATTATTTTTGACAACTTAAGTGCAATATCTTTTCAAAAAGGTATTTTAATTCCCCATTTGGACACCTAGGAGAAATAAGGTCTTGCACATGAAAAAAGTTTTGTTTTATTTTAAAGGGGAATTTGAGGTGAATTAATTATTTATTTTAAATTGGAGTTTTGCTTCTCAAACTCTATATAAGGAGATATTAGGGCTCATTGTTGCATATGTTCAAGAATGATAATGCTATGCTGAAAAAATGGCTTTGGTTCTCTACAATCTTTGAGGACAAAATCCTTTATAGATTTCTAGTTTTGGAAATGCAAGACATTCCCTAGCTAGATTGGTGTGATTCTAGCCAGAAGTCACCATTGGAGCTGATTGAAGTTTTCAGTTTTGGGTTTCTAGTATGGATTATTTTGATGTGTTCTAGATTTGCAAATGTTTTGGTGAGACTTTTGTCCAACTTAGGGTGTTAAGTGTTCATTTTTCTTGGAGCTTTGATTGTTGGCCATACCTCTACAAGTACAAGTCATACCCCCTACTTGACTTGTGCTGATTGAAGTATTAGAGCTATGCTTTTGGGTCCTTTACCAATGTTTTTCCCATGCTAGATGACCAAGTTGGAGGAGTTTCCCAAAGATAAAATGGAGTTTTAATTTTGCTAGAATCAAGTCACCCCAAGGCGGGTCGTACCACTACAAAAAGGGTATAAAGGTTCATATCAAACATTTTGGGGCATGTTAATGGCTTTTGATCACTCCCTAGGAGGCGACAAGGATGTTTGAAGAGATTCCAAGTGATAGAAGGTGTTGAGTATTTAGAAAATTATAAACAAATATCTCCCTAGCTGCCCCTATTCTGTCCAACCTCTATCTTTTAGCAACAAGTCTATAGAAGCCTTTTCCAGTGAAGAAGAGTCCCTTTTTAGCATCCAACTTTAGTCCTTTATGAGGTATTAAGTTATTACTTCAAGTTGGGTGACTTGTTTCATCATTTAGCACATTTGGGAGTGATTCCAATCAGTTTCATTTCATATTGTTAGTTGTAACAATAGATGCATATTTTGGATTTAGAGATTTGAATTAGCTAGTATTCTAACACTGAGTGGTAGTAACACCAATGATATGCTCTTGTTAATTTGTTGTTAGTCACCCCAATACATAAGTGGCTCTTGTTACTCACCCCATTGAATAAGTGGTTCTTTGGTACTCACTCACCACTAAAAAGTGAAAGAGTTGATTACCTATTGTACTCACCACTAAAAAATGGAAGATCTTGCTTTACATTTAATTATTGCATATGTTTTTTTTACTACAAAGTGGAAGTTCCCAACTAACCCCACTGGATAAGTGGATGTTACTTCAACCACTTCATTTAAAGTAAATTTATAATACCATACATTGTATGCTCTCACCCTACCCACACCACACCACTGAGAACTTGGTGATTAGAAAGTGAAGAAAAAGTTGCTTAGCATTTCATTTTGTTTTGAGCTAACAAGTTTTCAAAAAAGAAAATTAAGAGTGATTATTACAAAGGTATCAGTGCTAGTCTTCCTACCAACCTATGACTTTAACACTTGTTATGCAACTGTGAATTCTCTATGAGTGATAGATAACTCTATTACTATAAAAGAGAACAAAAAATATAGATATTTCAAATACCACAAACTCCAGTTGAGGATACCTTCTCAAAAGCCCTAAGGGTCCGTCAAATTCCAGCTTGCGACAATGTCAGTTCATTAGAAGTCATGGAAGAAAAAGATAAGGGAACAACCCCACCAGATAGTCCAAATTTTAGAGCAGAGAGGAAATTTGACACCATACTTGATATGATGTCATAGTTGCTTGCCAAAATGAATCAAAATGTGCCTCAAACACCCCATTTTCATAATGGAGAAACTACAGCCTCAAACACCACTAATCATAGAGGAAATAATGGACACACTAATGGCATTTTTGTTGGGTCTATCACTAGACTCCTTCAGCGTACCTACATTCAGAGGGAGGAATCCCCACCCGAACAAGAAGCCCTAATTCCTATGGTAGAGTGAGGGCTAGTTACGCAGAGTACGTAACTCTTCCAGTTGAGATTTGAGACATTTTGTCTCTAGAGATGTATAGCACTCTGATTGTCTGTAAACAAGTGATTTTCAGCCTATTGTTTTCCCAACTCTTCCATAAAAAGTTGCAGCCATATCATCTTCTTTGCTACCTCTGTTGCAGCAACATACTCTACCTCCCTGGTGGATAAAGCAATCACCTTTTGCAAACGAGAAATCCAACTCACTGCTGTCCCACTAACTGTGAGTACATAACCTGTGGTACTCCGCCTGGTATCTATATCCCCTACCAAATTTGAGTCAACATAGCCTTTTAAATTAGTATTAGAGCCCCCAAAATATAAACATTTATTGGATGTACCTCTCAAATACCTGAGAATCCATTTTATCGCTTTCCAATGCTCAACTCCAAGATGACTCATATACCTACTAACTCCTACAACATGTGCAATATCCAACCATGTGCATACCATGGTGTACATTAAACTACCTACAGCTGAAGCATATGGTACCTTGGACATTTTGTCTTCCTCCTCTTGTGTCTTTGGACACATATACTTTGTCAATTTAACATGACTAGGCAAAGGTATGCAAACAGATTTGGCATTCTTCATATGAAATCTCTGCAACACCTTATCAATATAATCAACCTAAGATAAAAACAATTTTTTTGTTTTTCCTATCTCTTGTAATCTTCATACCAAGGATTTGTTTAACTTCCCCCAAATCCTTCATAGCAAAAGAATTCGCTAACTGATGTTTTAACTCCTTAATGTGAACCATGTTAGACCCCGCTACAAGCAAATCATCAACATATAAACACAAAATAATGTAGCTATCATCATCTAACCTCTTAAAATAAATAAAATGGTTTGAATTACACCGACTGTATCCATGCTCAGCCATAAAGCTATCAAATTTAATATACCATTGCCGAGGTGCTTGCTTCAAGCCATATAAACTTTTCTTCAATCTACACACCAATTTATCTTGAACTTTGGCCTCAAATCCTTGTGGTTGTTCCATATATATTTCCTCCTCCAAATCACCATGAAGAAAGGTTGTTTTAACATCTAACTATTCCAAATGCAAATCTTCAGTAGCCACAAAACTTAAAATAGTGCATATTGAAGTCATTTTAACAACCGGAGAAAAAATCAATACCCTTTTTTCTATGCAAATCCCTTTACAATTAACCTGGCTTTAAATCTTTTCTTACCTCCATCCTCCTCTTTCAGCCTATAAACCCATTTGTTTAGTAAAGCCTTTTTACCTGCAGGCAACTTGCATAATTCTCAAGTTTGATTTTTCAGCAAGGAGTCCATTTCTTCTTCCATTCCATGCTCCCACTAAACCTTGGTATCCACTTGCATAGCTTCATCATAACATTCCAGTTCACCAGCATCAATTAATAAAATAGAATACAAAGAGGGAGAATATTTTTCTAGGGGTCTACTTATCCTTGAAAATTGTCTAACATTCATTGGAGTTTGTGGTATTTGTTGTTGATGTTGTTACGGAGCATGAGGAACCACTGGTACATTGTTGTTTGTTGTATCATCAAGTACTACATAATCATTTTCTTTCTTCTCATGCTGCTACAACTGATCTTTGTACAACACTTTCTCATTGAAAATGACACCCCTACTTCTCACAATTTTTTTATTTTCAAAATCCCAAAGCCTATAACCAAATTCATCAATGCCATATCCAACAAATATACATTTCTTTGATTTTGCATCAAGCTTGGTTCTGTTTTCAAAATCTTAATGTGCAAATGCTTCACAACCAAAGGTTTTGAGAAAAGAATAACTCACCTTCTTACCTGTCCATGCTTCCTCTGGAATACCACAACCCAAAAGATTAGAGGGGCCTCTATTAATTAAATAAACAGCAGTGTTTACAGCCTCTACCCACATGTTTAAAGGCAGCCCAACATGCAATCTCATAGTCCGTGCACACTCCATTATCGATTTATTCATGCGTTCAGCCACTCCATTTTCCTGTGGAGTCCTTGGAACCGTTTTCTGCCTATGAATACCATTAGAGGACAATAATCTTCAAACTCTTTGCTGCAATACTCACCACCATTATCAGATCTGAGACATTTTAACTTTTTACCTATCTCATTTTCAACCAAGCTTCTCCATTTTTTAAAAGTTTCAAATACATTAGACTTCTACCTAAGGAAATAAATCCATACCTTCCTTGTTGCATCATCAATAAAAGTGACATAATACCAAAAGCCACCGAGAGAAGATACTTGAGCTGGTCCCCTTACATCTGTATGCACAAGCTCCAATTTCTCATCTTTTTTTTGCTTCCCATCCTTGAGAAATCTCTCTTTTGTTTTCCATACACACAACTTCCACAAAAATCCATATTAACACACACAAGTTCCACAAAAATCCATATTAACACATTTTAGACCTGGTAAAACATTCTTTAAATGAAGTACTTTCATATCTTTTGCACTGATATGCCCAAGTCTATTATGCCACAGTGTTGGTTCAGAGTCCACAGCAACTATCTGATTTTCTTCCTGTTGAACTGCAACAACTGTTCCTGAACATTGATTTTTATCTATAATAGCTAAAGTAGAAAGAATAGTATGACATGTACAAAGATATGAGGTGCCTACTTTCACACCTTTTGCTACCACTAAGGCACCTTTTGTAACCTTTCAATTTTTATCACTAAATGTAACAACACAACCTTCATCATCTAATTGCCCTGCTGAAATTAAATTTTTGCTTAACTTTGAAACGTGCCTTACCTCATGTAGTAGCCAATGATTCTCATTCTGCAACTTAATCTTGGTTCTTCCCTTTCCAACAATCTGAGAAGGTTCGTTATCTCCCAAATAAACCAACTCAAAATCCCTTTGGACATAATCAAGAAAATAACTTTTATGGGGCATAGCACAAAATGAAGCCCCTGAATCTAACACCCAAGAATCATCAGCATTATCAAGGGAAAGAATCAAAGCATCCTCATTAAATTTATTACTTACCACATTTTTCTCTTTATTGTCTTTATTTTCGTCTCCTTTATTTTTCCGAGACCAGCAATCTTTCTTTAAATGACTCGGCATACCCCAATACCAGCAATCCTTCTTTTCTCTGCATTGAGACCTTTTGTCCTTTGATTTTCCTCATGACTCCCCACGACTTCCAGAATTGTTTCCTCTCTCCTTTGTTCTACGGCTCTGCCCCTAATTTTTGCATTCAAAACACTGCTTGATGTGGATGTTCCACCTGAGTTTTTCTTACGAATTTCCTTGCTCAAAATAACACCAACAACATCATCAAATTTCAATATATTTGAACCAGAAACATAATTGCTAACAGCCATTACCAAGTTTTTCCAGCTTTTAAGAAAAGAACACAAAATCAGAAGAGCCCTAACTTCTTCATCAAAGTTTACATTTACAAAAGTTAATTGACTGGTAACCATATTAAACTCATTTAAATGATCGGCAACTGACCCACCTTCTACCATTTTCGTATTAAAGAAACACTTCATAAGAAATACCTTAATCGAAGTGGAAGGCTTTTCATATAACTTCACCAGGGTTTGCATGAACTCTTGAGTTGTCTTTGTTGTTGTAATATTGAACGCACCGATTGTGCCAAGCATAAACGAATATTGCCAAGTGCCTTTCTGTCCAAAATATCATAGTCCTCATCAAACATTGTTGAGGGTTTCTTGGTTTTCCCTTCCAATGGCCACCATAAATCCTACTGATAGAGGTAGTCCTCCATTTGCATCTTCCATAACTGATAGTTCTTCCCATTGAACTTCTCAACCTTCAACTTACCCTCGTCTGTCATTACTCCCACTCAACCGTGAGACCTTCTTGCAGAGGATAACTAAACACAACCTTGCTCCGATACCACTTGTTAGGGTTAGAAGGCATATATCTAAAAGTTAAATGTAGATTTGATCAATAAAACAAAGAAATAAAACACACACAAAAAAATTATAGCAGCAACAAGACAACACAGAGAATTTAACGCGGTTCACCCAAGACCCATGCTAGTAGTCGATGCCATCAAATTTGCTACCCTACACTTAGATGGAGATGCCCATGAGTGGTGGTACCTTGGTTTGGTGACACTTGGCCATAATTTGATTATCACTTATGATAAGTTTACAAACAAGCACGTTGAAAGATTTGACAAGAGAGATCTTGAGATGCAGTTTAGAGAGCTTGCACAGTTGGGGCAACATAGCTCTATTGATGCCTACATTGTTGAATTTCAAAGGATTTCTGTCATGGTTCCTAACATCACGAAAAGCAAATTGGTGGTATTTTTCAATGAAGGGCTAATGGAGCCACTGAGGGGATGGGTTAGGGCTTTTGACCTACCAACTCTCCAAGAGGTGATAAGGAAGGCAAGGAGGATGGAGCTTGCAACCCCAAGAAAAAAACTTCAGTCCAAGACCTTCCAAAATAAGGACAAGAACATTTTCATAAAGATGCTAATCAGCCCAAGAAATTTCCATCAAGAATGGATGATGACCTCTGTAATGAGCTTAGAAGGAAATAAGTGTGCTTCACTTGCAAGGAGCCATGGGCACCAAACCATAAATGCTTCAAAAGAGGCAAGGTTCATCATCTCTAAGGTCTATTCAGTTGATGAATCAACATCAGAACAACAGTCTGATTTGGAAGATAAAGAAGAAGAGTCATCTAAAAAGTCAGAAGAAGAGGAGAGTGAGGGCACTTTTTCCCAATTTTTCAGCTTTCATATAAACGAATCCTTTAGGGTTCAATGTGTCTTATGTGGGTAGCGAATTGTTGCTCTCATTGATAATTTCATTGATGAAGGTATTGTTGCCAAAAGAGGACTCAAAACTAAAGAATTTGAAAGATTTAAGGTGATGGTGGCTAATGGTTTACACTCACGTGCACAAGAAAGATATTTTAAATAAGTACTCAGTTGGGAAACTATGAAGTCAAGGATGAATTCTATGTTGTAAGTATTGGTGGCACAGATGTAGTTCATAGCATCTAATGGATGCGTTCATTGGGGGAGATCCCATTGAACCTACAAACCATGGAATTGAAATTCCAATCAAAAGGGAAGAAGGTTGTGTTGAGAGGGATGTCTAATGGAGGCCCTTGCATTGTCTCTTTCAAGCGAATGGAAAGATTGATTTTCCATGAACAATTGGAGTCAGTAGCAAAATGTGTTATCATGTTCACCATTGCTCAAGAATAAAAAAGGGATTACCATCCTAGTGTGCAAGATCCCTTTGCATCATCGGTGGTTTTGGTGAACAGAAAAGATAGAACTATGCGTATGTGCATAGATTACAAAGCTCTCAAAAAGAAAACCATCAAAAATTGATACTCAATACCAAGAATTGATGAGCTACATTGAGCAGTCTTCTTTCAAAGATAGATTTGACATCTAATTATCATTAGATAAGAGTTCAAGAGGACATTGAAAAGAATGCCTTTAGTTGTCACTTTGGGCATTATGAATTCTTAGTTATGCCTTTTGGCTTAACTAACGCTCATGCAACATTCCAATCTTGTATGAATCAGATGTTCAACAAGCAACTACAAAAGTTTGTTCTAATATTCTTTGATGATATCTTGATTTTTAGCAAGACTTGGGAGGAGCACATGAAACATTTGGGAGAAGGGTTGAGCATTCTTGAAGTTGAATCATTGTTCGCAAAGGAATCCAGATGTGAGTTTCTTATGACCGAACTCTTGTACCTTGGTCATGTGATCAACTCAAAGGGGGCTAGTGTGGACCAAGAGAAGATTAAGTCCACTTTGGATTGGCCATAAATAAAAAGCCTTACTCAATTGAAATTTTTTTTTGGTCTTTGTGGCTTCTACAGAAGGTTTGTCTAGGGTTTTTCCTGGTTGGTTGCTCCTCTCACCAATCTCACCAAAAAGGGAGCATTTGTATGGTCTAGTGCAGTGCAGAAATCATTTGATCAGTCAAGAAAATCATGAGTACATGCCCTATTTTGTCCATCCTCGATTTCTCCAAGCCCTTCGAGCTTTAGTGTGATGCTTTTGGAGAAGAGATAGGTGTTGTCCTAATGCACAACAAACACCCAATTGCATTTGAAAGTAAAAGGTTGAGGGGTGTTGAAAAAGTTAATTTATGGTAAAGAGATGCTTGCTATAATGCATGCTCTGGCAAAGTTTAGGCAATATTTGGTTGGTGGCAAGTTTATTGTGTAAACCGATCATAATAACATCAAGTACTTCCTTCATCAAAAATACCTCAATGATAGGCAGCAAAAATGGGTCAATAAGCTGCAAGCTTACGATTTTGACATAGAGTATGTCAAAGGAAAGAACATTGTGGCTGATGCCTTGTCAAGAAGGCCATGTTAGAGTCATCATGCATTAGATAATAATCAATTAATCTTTAATTAATTATTAGTCTAATTTATTCTCATGCACTTAAGCTAAACTTAGGATTGCTTTATTAGTTGAGGTAATATTAGATCGTTAAGTCTCATCTCATTTGATGTTGACATTTGTCATGATCTAATCTCTCTCATTTAAGGTTTTGCTCTTATAAGCACTCAACCCTCATTGTAATTATCTTGAGTTTTCATATCTTCTTGAGAGTCTCTTGCTTTTGTAGCTTTTTCTTATTGAGGAATATTGCATATATTGTTTGTAGATCTCTTGCGTGGAAGGTGTATTTGTTTTTTGTTTGATTCTGTGAGGTTGGATTATCAACTTCTACATAGTATCAAAGCTCTAGATCTGCAGCTTCTTGTTCCTTTTTTGAGGGATCTTGCCTTGAAGCAATTTTTTTAGTGCATCCAAGGTCAAATCAGACCTCTCCATTGAATCCAAAGCTACCATTAGAGTGAGCTATGTATACAATATTTGTTCCTATGTACTTTCGGATGCAGCATACATTAGTGGCTGGTTACTTGCATTTTGGTGAGATGGATCACTTACCATATGGAGACTCTTGCATTCTTGTTTTCGGCATTACAGTAGTCATTCTTCAACAATGTTTGCAGCTTCTTCATGCTTCAATGGTGTTCTTTTTGTTCATCCTTTGTTCCTATCTTTTGGGACAACATTGTCTTATTTGGAGGCTTTTGCAGTCCTTCACTTGGATTTCACCTCTTTTTGGAGTGGAGTTTTTCCCATGAGGTTTTCTCTATTTCTCTGCATTAAAGAGATCTTATGTTTGTACATGGGTACCTTATATGGCCTTGTTTGTCGGAACCCATCATGCATTCTTTTTAGAGTTTTTAGCTACTAGGTAAGTTCATCTTAAGGGGGGGTGTTAGAGTTATCATGCATTAGCTAATAATTCATTAATCTTTAATTGATTATTAGTCTAATTTATTCTCATGTACTTGAGCTAAACTTAGGATTGCTTTATTAGTTGAGCTAATATTAGATCATTATGTCTCATCTCATGTGATGTTGACACTTGTCATGATCTAATCCCTTTCTCATTTAGGGTTTTGCTCTTATAAGAACCCAACCCTCATTGTAATTATCTTCAGCTTTTATATCTTCTTGAGAGTCTCTTGCTTCTGTAGCTTTTTCTTGTTGAGGAATATTACATATATTATTTGTAGATCGCTTGCGTGGAAGGTGTATTTGTTTGTTGTTTGATCCTGTGGCTCGTGGTTTTGTGCTTTTTCACAATTCTAACAGGCCACATTTGATGCCAAAAATTATTTTGCCACCAATATTGTCGAAGGTACCTTACAAGATGAAAAGTACAAAGTGGTGAAAGAATTAATTCTTTACAAGGAAAGGATCTTCCTAGTGTTTGAATTTAGACTCAAGGAGAAGCTTTTTAAAACTTTCCATGATGCTGCCTTGGCTAGTCACCAAGGTTTCTTCAAGACTTACAAGAAAATTCAAAGAATATTTACATGGAAAGGAATCAAGGATGAAGCCTTTGGGTATGTCAAGGAATGCCAAGTTTGTCAACAAAACAAGAATGAGCACACCTTTCCAGCTGGTTTGTTGCAGTCAATGCATATTCCCAATCAAAAATGAAAAAGTATCTCAATGGATTTCATTGAAAGCTTACCTAACATGCAAGGAAATGATTGCATTTTTTCTATTGCTGATAGATTGACCAAATTTGTGCACTTCTTTTCTATTTCTGCAGTGTATACAAAAGTTTAGGTTGTTGATTTGTTTTTTTAAAAAGTGTTCAAGCTACATGGTTTGCCTAAGAATATTGTGAGTGATAGGGACAATAAGTTCCTAAGCTTGTTTTGGCAAGAAGTTTTTAGATTGAGTGGGACCGTATTTACTCCAAGTACCAGTTATCATCCACAAACTGATGGGTAGACTGAGATCCTCAATAAATGGTTGAAAGGCTATCTTTGAAGCTATGTTTCAGGACAGCAGAAAGCTTCAATTAGATGGATCCATTTGGGTGAGTATTGTTATAATTCTACTTATCACATTTCAATCAAAATGTCTCCATTGATGGCCTTGTATGGATGTGAGGCTCCTAGCTTCATTTACTTATTGTTTGGTGATAGTAGAATTCTCCAAGCCAAGGACTTATTACAGAAAAATTAGGAATAAAATCCTTGAACGGTAATCTCCAACAAGCCCAAACCAACAAATTATATGCAGATCAACACTATGTTGAGTGTGCTTTTGAGGTTGGAGATATGGTCTATTTGAGATTGCAACCCTATAGGCAGTCTACTCTCAAGAGGAGTGGAGCAAAGAAGCTCAAGCTACATTTATATGGCCCATTTAGGATCTCCAAGAGGATTGGAGATGTGGCTTATGAGTTGGAGCTACCTGATAGTAGAAAGGTGCATAATGTCTTCCATGTGTCGCAACATCAAAAAGGCGCTTGCACACTATGCTGCTACTTCATCCAAGTTACCCCCTTTGGATGAAGGGAAACTTGTGCTAATTCTTGAAGTAGTGATTGATTTCAGAGAGTGTAAATTGAGAAAGAGGACCATCAAAGAGTACTTGGTCAAATGGAAGAACCTACCCGTAGAGGATGCCACTTGGGACAGTGATCGGATTTTGCAACATCTAGACTTGCAATTGCTTGGAAACAAGCAATTATGGGGAGGGAGGACTATAATATCCCCATCTCAAGCCTAATTAGTTCGAAGACCATTAGCCTATTTCCTAATTTTTCATGAGCTAATTGGTAAGGCAAGGGATTCCAAAGTTCTTGGAGGATGCAATTTCAGAGTTACAAGGTTTCTATTGTTGGCAATGAGCTCTGTGGGCAACACTTATTTGGATGACACTTAGTGTTTTATTGGCTTTTGGGGTGTTTCCAAACTTCTTGGAGAACACACCTATTTATAGTAAGTCACCAAATTGGCTTCTATTATTCACTTATTACCTTAATATCATATTGGCATGTTCAAATTTGGATTCCAATATGTTTCGGGATTTTCCGCAACTTGTGGTGGAATAATTAGATTATTCACTTAACTAATAATGTTTTATCGTTAATTTTGATAACTTAAGCATAATATCTTTTCAAAAAGGAATTTTAATTCCCCATTTGGACACCTAGGAGAAATAAGGGTCTTGCACATGAGAAAGGTTTTATTTTATTTTAAAATGGAATTTGATGGAAAAGGTGAATTAATTGTTTATTTTAAATTGGAGTTTTTTCTCTCAAACTCTATATAAGGAGGAATTGGGGCTCATTGTTGCATATGTTCAAGAATGATAATGTTATGTTGCCGAAAAGGCTTTGGTTCTCTACAATCTTTGAGGACAACATCCCTTATAGATTTCTAGTTTTGAAATTGCAAGATATTCCCTAGCTAGATTGGTGTGATTCCAACCAAGAGTCGCCATTGGAGTTGATTGAAGTTTTCAATTTTGGGTTTCTAGTATGGATTATTTTGATGTGTTCTAGATTTGCAAATGTTTTGGTAAGACTTTCGTCTAGCTGCAAGGTGTTAAGTGTTGAATTTTCTTGGAGTTTTGATTGTTGGTCGTATCTCTATAAGTATAGGTCGTACCCCCTATTTGATTAGTACTCATTGAAGTATTGGTGTTATGCTTTTGGGTCTTTTACCAATGTTTTTACCATGCTAGGTGACCAGGCTGGAGGAGTTTGCAAGAGTTAAAATGTAGTTTAATTTTTTCTAGAATCAAGTTGCCCCCAGGTGGGCCATACCACTGCAAGAAGGGGTATAAAGGTTCATATCAGACATTTTGGGGAATGTTAGCCACTGCTGATCACTCCCTAGGAGATGACTAGGATGTTTGAAGAGATTCCAAGTGATAGAAGGTGTTGAAGAGTGTTCAAAAAACTATAAAAAAATATCTCCCTAGTTGCCCCTATTTTGTCCAGCCTCTATTTTTTTAGCAGCAACAGGTCTGTAACAGCCTTTTCCAATGAAGAAGAGTCCCTTTTCAGCATCCACCTTTAGTCCTATATAAGGTATTAAGCTATTACTTCAAGTTAGGTGACTTGTTTCATCATTTAACACATTTGGGGCTGATTCCAATCAGTCTCATTTCATATTGTTAACTATAACAGTGGATGCACATTTTGGATTTGGAGATTCAAATGAGATAATATTGTAACATTGAGTGGTAGTACCACTAGTGATTTGCACTTGTTAATTTGTTGTTACTCACCCCATTGTATAAGTGGCTCTTGTTACTCACCCCACTGAATAAGTGGTTCTTTGGTACTCACTCACCACTGAAAAGTGGAGGAGTCGCTTACTTGTTGTACTCACTCACCACTAAAAAGTGGAAGATCTTGCTTTACATTTGATTATTGCATATGCTTTCCCACTGCAAAGTGGAAGTGCCTAGCTAACTCCACTAGATAAGTGAATATTACTTCAGCTGCTTCATTTCAAATAAATTTGTAATTCCATACACTGTATGCTCTCACCTCGCTCACACTGGGAACTTGCTGATCAAAAGTGGAAAGGAAGTTGCTTAGCATTTCATTTTGTTTTGAGCTAACAAGTTTCAAAAAACAAATTAAGGGTGATTATTACAATGGTATCAAAGCACTAACAACTAATGGAGAAGGGAGAGAAAGAAAATATATTTTCGTCTACCTTAAACTTGTTTGTAGAAGATTTGAAGTTATCCTCGAATAAATATGTTCAGGATGTGGTCCTACTAGATCCCAATATGTCTCACTATCCTTATCAATTAGAATTGACATTGATCCCCAAAATGGCTTGTGGAGAGGGAGACTAGTTGGAGAGTAAAGATGGAGGCATACACACACAGAAGTATGGAGGAGAAAGATAGGAAAGGGGAAGAAAGATGATGGAAAAAATATTGGGTAATATGTCAAATCTCAAGTAGGTACATAGGCCATTTTAGTTGATGATGGAGAGGTTAGATTAGTGATTATTGTGGCTTGAGCAGCTAGATCACAAAGATATCCCTTTAAGATCTAGAAATTTGACTACAATTGTGGATGATGATAGCATTTAAGGAGGCATAGGGAGAGGGTTGTTGATGGGTAACTCACATTAGGTAGAGGTCAGATATCACAACTTTCTCAAGCATAGTCCAAAGTTGAAAGAGAAATACTTCAAGGGAAACTAAAATCTCTATGAGGGGACCTTTGAGTAGAGCAAGCCTTAGAGAGGTGTTAACCATGATCATTTAATTCCTTACCATCAGAGGGATGGGCAGCCCTTAATAAAAATCCTTTAAGATATTGGTAGATATTCATAAACTGAAAATGGTTATGATTGAGGAGACAAAGGGGTAAAGCACAAATATTTTTGGGGATTTATCCAAACTCTTTAAATATTGGGATTTAAAGGCTTTGGATTCAACTGGGAGCTTAGCAATTGGGGAAAAGTTTTCACTATGGTAAATATTTATGGGCCTTATAACCAAAGTGTGGTTCATCGGGACGACCTATTTGCTGAAAACTTTTTTGTACCTGATAATACTATTATTGAGGGAGATTTGAATTTGACTATTGAAAGAGCTATAGTATGGAAGATGCCACTAGAATTGATTCATTGGTTGATTTCTTATTGCAAAAAATTGAGGAGGCTATTTTAGTGTATATGGAACATATTAAGCTAGTTCCTATTTGGAGTAATATAAGACTTGGAATTGATGGAGTGGTCAAGCATTTGGATTGGTTTTTAATCAATGAATCTTTGTTGAATGGCTCTACGAGGATTAGATCCTAGGTATCATCAAGTGGAGATTCTAATCATCTTCACATATTGCTGCCAATTGAGGAGGGAAATAAGCCTTTGAGCCCCCATTTGAAGTCAATCCTTCATGGTTGAAGGAGGATGGCATCATTAAGTAGGTTAATGATGAGCGGGTCGCCTTTGGTGCTCTTTACAAGGAGTCAACTAGTTTATAGTTTGCTACAAATCTAAAAAAATAAAGAAAGCAATGGTTACATGGGTTTTCAACAAGCATATGGAAGTTGAACACAAGATTATTATTGTAGAACAATTTCATAATGATTTCTATGTTCATGATCTCAAATTGGTTTTAATGAGGCTTCAAAAAAAAGGCTAAATGAATTTGAGCTTAAAAAGAAGGAAACTACTAGAAGATAGTGAAACTTAGTGGAGATTCAAAAGTAGAGCTTTGTGGTTGGAAAATGGTGATAAATCACCATCTTTTCCCATAATTTTTCTAACCACCAGAGAAATTTAAATACTATTTGGGAAATGAGGAAGAAGGATGATTGTATAGTGTATCCATTCAAGAGGATTGGTGGTTTGGGAGTTACACACTTTGAGGGTATACACAAGGAAACCTATCATAGCCAATATAACAAAGAATAATAAGATGCTTTTTTCACAAGCTTTGTTGATCAGGAAGAAAATGGGAGGCGTTGCCACTCAGAATTGCACCCTTGCTAAGCCTATTGTTTAGAAATTCTAGGGAAACATGAGACTAATCTCAAGGTGTGGGACCCTTGCAATTGATATTTGACATCCGGAGAAGGCCGGCTTGCTCTCTAATCTAGATGGAAGAGTGTTAGACCAACCCAACATTGCATAAACCTACAACTAATCCTATTATACTGATTCTTCAAGGAAAAGGGTAAGAAGGAATGCATAAAAGGGAAAGAGTGGTGATGCACCTAGATTAAATATGTTTCTTCCCACCCACTATAGCATAGGGAATCAATGTAAGTTTCTAGAAAAGCCCACAGAGGTCTCCATTTCACAAATCTTGACAACAAATATGGAGGTAAGGTATTTTACAAGCACTAAGAGGGAAGAAGATATCCATGAGTCCCTACAAACATATTTTACACAACATATATGCATAGAAAGTATGGAAGCATTCATTCAATCATAGAGGCAAGGAAATATGCACAGTTTGCTAGAGGTGAGAAGAGGTGAAAATGTAAACTTTATTGATGTAGAGGCATGGAGCCTATTACAATAGCAGAGTCACAACATGCAAGTCTTTGTAGAGAACAAGAGAAAGAAGAACCACCGTTGACAAAGAGGCTTAACAACCTTTTATTCATTTATTGGATGCTGGAAAAGATAGGGCACATGGTAGAGAAAAAACCTTAGCCACAACCATTTGTAGAAATCTAACAAACCTGCATGAAAAATCCAATTTATATCATGGGAATCTCCCCAAACCCCCCACCATACTTGCATTGATGAATCATGGGTTGTGTGAGTAGAAATTCCCATGAAATATGCAAAAAACATGGCCCAAGGATGGCCACCTAATAGAAAGGAGCCTTGTGAACCAATAAATGCAACATGGTGCCACTTGTCCCTTTGGATTCATACAAATCTAACTAACAATGTCATTGGAGCGACATCAGATCAACTCTAGTAGTTGGCAACTGTTGAAACACATTAATGGAAGAAGTCATTCTAGTGCTTTTGTAGATTCAAGAGGTGCAATTGGATCGGTTATAGGAATTCAACCTCCATCAGCTCATGCAGATCAGGAAACCCCATCAAGTTTGCAATAGGTGATTTCAACTCTTGGTCCATAGCATTTTTATCACTATCATGTTCATACAGAAATTCGCTTGGCAACTGAACAATGCCTTTGACCTATGAAACGGTTCAGTTGGAAATCCCAACATAGCCATCCTACTGCCTTTGGTTTTCACTAGGTCCTTATTCTTGCTCTTTGTGGAACTTCAACCCTCATTTGCATGTGGCAGGAAACCATCATTCATCTAGACATATCTACAAATTTGCAAAATCTCCACAAGGTCCTTAGACCCCAAAAGTTATGCTCCCTCTTTTCATTCTTCTTTGAACACCTTCAAAATCTCTTTTCTATCTTTACAAAGTTTCGACCTCCATCGGTCTCACACGAGAAGTTTGGCTTCATTGTTATCTGACGACAATTCGGGACCCAACTGGATATTCAAAATTGGAATCAGCATCAAGCCCTCACAAGGACGCATCAGTACACACCACGAAATCCCCAGTAGGATCAGGCACTGCTAGAATGGTGCACTAGTCAACTTCTCCTTACGGGTCTGAAAAGCTAACTAGCACTGCTCTAACCAAATAAACTTCTTCCCTTTCCTCTGAAAAAAAGTGATGGGGCGTGCAATCCTCAAAAATCCCTAAACAAATCGCCGATAGTAGCCTGCCAAACCCATAAAACTGCAAATCTTAGGAACATTCGTGGGCGCAGGCCAATCAATGATGGCTTAGATCTTTGAAGGATCCACAACAATACCTTCACCAGAGATAATGTGACCCAAGTATTTCACTTTCGTTTGAAAGAACTCACACTTTGCCAAATTTGCATACAACTAATTGTCTCTCAGACACTGCAACACGTCTCAAATGCTCCTCCATAGTTTTCAAGCAGATCAGGATATCATCGAGGAACACGAGAACAAATCTATCCAGGTAGGTAGGTACCGAAGACTCCATTCATCAGACTCATGAAAACTGACGGTGCATTCGTCAACCCGAACGGCATAACAGTGAACTCATAATGCCCGTAGCAAGTGTGAAATGCAATCTTGTGTATATCTTCCTCGGAGATACGCAACTGATGGTACCCCGACTTAAGATCAATTTTTGAGAATACCTTAGCTCCCTTTATCTGATCAAACAGATCATCAATTCTCGGTAAAGGGTATCGATTCTTCACCGCACCTTATTTAGCTATCTATAATCAATGCACAAACGAAAGGAACCGTCCTTCACAAATATCACTGGTGCTCCCCAAGGAGAGACACTAGGACGAATGAACCCTTTTGCTAACAACTCCTCCAATTGCAAACGAAGCTCCTAAAGCTCCTGAGTAGTCATCCGATATGGAGCCCAAGATATAGGTTCAGCTTCAAGTACAAGGTCAATTCAGAAATCGATGTCACACTTAGGTGGCATCCTCAGAATCTCACTAGGAAAGACATCTGCAAACTCATTAAGGAGAGAATAGTCATCAAGAGACACCTCTTGACTCTCCCCTAACTCCAAGTCATTGACTAACACAGCAAACAACTGGCAACCCTGACGAAAACACCTCTTCAATTGCATAGCAAAAATCATCCGTAAGGAGATGGGTCTTTGAATGCCAACAATCTCAACCTCATTACCTAAATCATCTACACATCGCATAGACTTACGACAACAATCTATCATTGCTCGGTGAGCACTCAAGCCAATCCATACCCAAAACAACATCATAGGATCCAAGAGGTAGGATACGAAGATCCACCGTAGTCACAAGTGACCCAATTTCCAAACTACAACCCTAAACAAGGGATTCTATTGCTACCTTCACCCCGGAGGCCAATTCGACCTGCCACCTAACACCTTGCTTCGCCACCACCAGTCTACAACGCTCTACTACAAAAGGGGAAATAAATGAGTCTGAAGCACCGGAATCAAAGAGAATAGAGATATTAATTCCCTGTAACACACCTAATGCCTCCACCACGGTGCCCTAATGATCAACTTGGCAGTTATCAACCGCTGTAAATACTCGGTGTGACCTGCCCGCACCACCCACTGTTGGCTCTGAAGCTACCAACCTCTGACTAAAACCTATAGAGTTCCTCTGCAGACATTGTCTAGCAATATGACCCTATTGGCCACAAGAGAAACAACCTATGCTCCAGCCAAAACCTCTACAACCAGAGGGTGCATTGGACTGCTGAAAACTACCTCGACTAGGTGCAATCTATGTACTCTATGTAGGCTGCTCAAAATGGTCACACTGAGCTCGTTGCCAATTTCGATTCTTCCTAGGCTGAAATCTACCACTCTACTAAGACTAAGAACTTTTATGCTTAGACTGAGACTGTTGTTGTTGTTGACCACCCTTAGCGGGTGCATGATGACTCCTGGATGAGCCCGTAGCCTGAGGCTTCCCACCTCGAGAACCAAATCCAAATGAAGGTGCGCTACCAATCTAAACACCTATGTGGCCTCCTAAAGCCATGGCCAAATTCTCCTCCACAAAACGAGCCTTCTCTAGAGCTACCTCCATGGTCTTCAACTCAAAGACCTGGACTCCTCCACTGATACATTCAAACCCCTAACAAAATGCTGCACTAACATAGCCTCATCATTACCAATCTCAGCATATTGCTTGAGCTCATAGAACCGGCACTCGTATTGCTCTACGAACATTGCCATCTGTCTCAATTCGTGGAACTCATTTGCATGGCGTTGTCTCCAATGATCTAACAGGAAATAGGCCCTAAATCTCTCCATGAATAACTCCCAAGTCACTAAGACGATATCGAGGTGCAATTTCTGCTCCTCCAAATGCCACCATGTAGATGCAAACCCTCTGAGATGCATGATGGCGCACCTCACTTTGGTGTTACTTCCATATGGGTGCATGGCAAAACACCTATCCAGATCAATCAGCCAAGTCTCTGCCTCCTACCCTCCACCAAAACCATCAAATGTGGGAGGATGTACCCTCAAAAGGTCTCTCATGTGACCTGCTACAATGGCATCCTAATCCGCTGATATGTCTCCCCTCCTAGGTGATCTCTCTCTCTCCCTAACCACCCGCTACTCCTCCTGCCTAGGGCCTAAGCGGCCAAGAACCTCCTCTAGCAACTATCGCAACTACACGCCCTCTAATCCCGACTAATCTGGATTTTGACCTTTGCCTCCCGGGTTACTTTGGGAACCCTACTATTCCTCATTTGTATTGCGTAGCCTCTGATTTTCTTTAATTCTCATTGCATTCAGCCTGGAATATGCAACATTGGCTTGTAACTGGAGGAACCTCCATGTGAATTGTCGCTGCATTTTCTTTTTTGGCTTGAAGTCGATCTCACTATCGTATTTGAGGATTTGATATCTTTGGTATGTTGATTTTTCTTATTGCATATAATTTTATATCATGATCTTTCATCTTAAAATCATAGTATTCGATTTGTTGTCTTCTTGCTTTTCTCTTATCTTTTGTCACAAAGTTTCCATGCTAAACCTGGCCGCCATTCAATGGATTGTGTGGTGCGAACCTTAAGCTTGATATTCGATTTGCTTATGCTCTTAAATTCTGTTGCTGCACACACAATGTCTACCTGGAGATTCGTGATACTCATGCTGCATATTCGATGCTCTTGAGCTGCAATTCTATTTCTTTTAAATTCCTCTATTAATGCTAAGTTTAAAGCCAAGTAATAGAATAAGCGAACCCCTTGACCATTCGCCATTTCTCTAAAATGCATGGCTGCCACTGCAAAATGCTGAATATAGATAATGTTTGTTGCTGATTTCCAACACATCAGATGCTCCATCCTTAGGAGGTGCAAATTTCCCAGCTTGGCCAATCCACCCTCTTAGCTATGATTTCTTACATTCAAATTTGGCTCATGTTTTAATTCAATGCAATCAGATTCTTGTTTTGATTTAGGATGGTGTGATTCCTTCTTTCTTTTTGGCCCTGTAGGATGATTATTTTAGGTGCTCTCATCAGATTTGCAAGCGACTTAATTATTTTAGGGGATAACCCTGTGTTAAGCAAACACCGTATTTATGGCATTCAGCGCATTGCGAGAGTATTCAATCCTTAATTATATATATATGTGTGTGTGTGTGTGTGTTGTTTCAATCTGGATCCAATATACTGTTAAAAAAAAACAGCAGGTTACTGCAAATTAAACATATATAATACTGTTTGTAAACAACAGAATATGTTAAATTAAATATATTTATATATATATGCAAACATCTATAATGACAATATATATATGTATAAATATATATATCATGATTATAATTGAAGAGCAATTCGTTTGTGTAAAACCGTGTATTTAGATATTTATAGAATATGTTTATATAGTTTATTTAATTATTTAAATGATTTCATAATGGACGTATAAATAAAATGTGGTTGATGATTTAAAATGTTCTTTAAAAATATTACATTGAATGTGTTAGTGAAATTAAAGATTGATTTTTAAAGGTTCCATGATGTTGTGTCTTCCTCTTGTATTAGTTTAGAAATGAGGAGATTTTATGCATTGAATTACTTGTAGTCATGTTGGAGATTATGTTGGAACCCGTAATGTTTTGAGTTACCCTCAACTGGGAGTTCATGGGTAGTTGGCTTATTAGGCTTCCAGAGGCTAAGGGGAAATTTGCTACATGTTGGATTTTCATGTTTGGTTCTTTGTGAAACTTTTGATCTTAATTCTTGTATTAAGCTCATGTGGGTTGTAACCTTGCACCATTGTTTTTCTTTATGATGTGGTATTTGTGCAAGAAGGTTCATGTCTCGTGTATGTATATGGTTTTGTGATTTTGGTGCTTTGTGCGAGTAGGTACACTCTAAATGTTATGTTGATTGTCTTGATGCTAGTAGGGAGAGTGGCACTCCATGGGGGCTAGCACACAAAGGGACGGCCTGGATAACCCATGGAAGAGTTTCTTAATAAGTGATAACCTAAATAATGAACTAGTGGGTTGGGTAGGTTCACATTAAACAAGATAAGTAGATTCCTCGCCCATTCCTGTAGTGCTTTCATAGGCTAAGGATGGGTTGAGAAGGCCTGGTTGGCAACATCACTACCTTATCCTCACAAAAGGTAAGTGATTCCGCATGTGTCACCCTATGGGGCCGGTGCCTAGTGAGAGGCAGCCAGGATAACCCATGCCAGGGCCATGCGATGACACTCTTCCCTATAGTATCTTTGTTGTGTTCCCTTGCCTTTGTGTGCCTCTGGAAGTGGTTGTTCTTTATGTTTGTTGTTGCATTTGTTGTGGAGTCTTTATAGCCTTGTCTGCTTGACTGTTTTTATGTTGTGGGTCCTTATTGTCATCTCCTAGCATGGGGGGTGGGCCTTAGGGTCCACATGGTCGGGTGGAACATGCTATGCACTCCATTGGGTTCCCAGTCGAAGTTCGTGATGCAAGAGTTGTACCGTTCGCAATGATTCTAGAGCTTCACCAGATTTGGAGATAGTAATGATGCTATGTATTATATTCATTTCAGTTGTATCACATTATGTAATTGGTGAATCCTTCCCGTTTTATGTTGGGAAGCATAGATGTACTATTGTAATCATTGAAACAATGTATATTCATATAATAAATGTGATGGATGTATTCTTTGGTATTATCATGTGATCACGGATGGATGGATGTTTATGTAATGTTATAGATGTATGTACGTTGTTCATTTATTCTATCTAATGGTTTTAAAATGAATACTTGTGAATAGATTTTCATTATTATGGGGATTGGATTATGTTAGAAATGTTTGCAAGTAATGCAGTCATGTTACCCCCGAGGACTAGATAGATGACGTGTATGTATAGTTTCCTTATTAGTGTTGTATGTTAATTTACATTTCATATTAGTTTTACTTTAAAAAAAATAAATTGTACTATACTTGTTAGTTGTTGTGTTGTCCTTCGGGGTTTGCATGGCAGGGCGTTACAGGTAGTTTAGGGCAGTTCGCCCCGTGAGGCTCTCTGAATGAAGAGAACACATGAGTAGCGAATCTTCCTTCTCAACATTTTGGTGAACCCGACGTGAAAAAGGGTACTTTTCGATAAATAGGAATTTATGTACCCCTACTTGGCGGGGTCATAACTTTTGACTCAATGCTCAAAATTCATAATTGTTTGCACCATTGGAAAGGTCTCCTAGAGAACTAGTTCAATCCCTAGAATATTGTGCCTTCGGCAGCCAAATTTTAAGGACTGACGCAAGTTTCAACCTCAAATTCCGCTCCAAAGACCTCCGAAAATGCAAATTAATAGAACCTAGAAAATACTGAAAAAATTAGAAAATCTAGATTTTTTGTTTTTCTTAGTTCTATCACCGAAATGAATTTAATATCTTCTTTTGTTAGTTCAGTATCTAATTTTATTCAAAATTTTAATGATGTTCCATTTCATGCATGTGATAGTGACTTGGTTTTACCCATGTCACTTGATATCTCTGATCCTTCTCACAAAAGTCTTGTTGCTTTAGAGGATATTTTGTTGCAAGAAGATGAAATCATTGATACCTTTCTTAACATTACTCTACCTTCCCTTCATTCCAATGCACTCTCTTCTAGAGATGTTTCATTTGTGAACGATGAGCTTCCCCTTCATTTCAATGCACTCCCTTTTAGAGATGGTGCATTAGCGAATGATGAATCTCCTTCCATATCTGATCCTCCTTAGATCGATGTTGAGAATGTCTTTGAATAAAAATCACATTAGTTATGATGAATCTATAAATGTTATCTATGTCTCTGTTGCCCCTCAAAGGCCTAAGAGACCAGTCATTTATGTGACTCTGGCTAGTCCTTCTCCTAAAAGGGTATGTTTTGTAAATGGTCTTTCATTTGATGGTGAATCTCCTGATCTTCTAAGGCTCCCTCTTATGGAGCGATAGCCCATACTTATGAGAATAGTATGGATAAACAACCAAGCCTTCCTCAAGCTCCTAAACCTATGACTAAAGCACCTAGTGATTATGGTCTTGTCGAGCAACTTCGAGTTACTCCAGCTAAGATCTCACTATGGGACTTGGTTCAATCTGCTCTGGTTTATCAAGGTATGCTTCAAGATGCTTTGCAAAAGATCCTCTTGCCCTCTTCCACTAGGTTGGAAAATGCTAATGCGTTGATAGCTCATATTCGTGTGGATTCGCCGAATATCACATTCTATCCACAGGAACTCCCACCTCCGGAAGTACAAAAGCAAGAAGATCCTCTAATGATTATAGTTAACATTAATAAAATTGGCATTAGACATACTCTCATTGACACTGGTTCAGTGCTCAATGTGTGTAGCATTGATCTATTGCCTAAGATTAATATTGATCCGTCTTCTTTTAATGCATTTTTTGTTGTTATAAGTGGGTTTGATAATGTTGGGCAACAAGCTCTAGGTACAATAGTATTACCTTTGCAACTTGGACCCGTTATTGTACCCACCCTTGTATATGTTATGTCAGAGAAGCTACCATTTAACCTTCTTCTTGGTAGACCGTGGATTTATGCTATGGGTGCAGTCTCATCTACCTTGCATAAATCTATTAAGTTCATTTGCAATAATCGAGTAGTCACAGTCAAGGCTGACCCTGATGCTATGCACTTATGTGAGATGGCAGCTGTCGGTCAGGTTTTGATTGTGCCTACTCTTATTCCTTCAGTGCCTTCCACTGTGTTGATGTTTACTCCACCAGTACGTACTACAAAGGATACTCTTGAGATAGATGTCCCTGGAGAAGATCCTTCTGAAGCAAGACATATTAAGTCTACTCCTCCTACCTCTTCTCAAAAGAATGCATGTCTTGGAGATGATTGGGGTTCCTTAGAGTTTACAAACTCCTTCATTAGGGAATATAAAGTCGACCCAATCCACTTAGCCCTTCCGACAACGTCATCCGAGCCCGCTATCAAAGATGATTACTCTTTTGTATCGCGGGATAGTGTGAGCAATAATTGTAATGTTCTTAGTGTCAATCCTCCTCATTCTGAGGAAGATGATCACACTTCTATTAAAGAGGTTAATGTTGGTAATCCTATCAGGAAAGATGATGGCAATCTCGTAGAGGAGTATGATCCCCTTTGTCGGAATAATACTCTCCATGTAGATCCTCCATTGTCTGCTACCTTCATATCTTCTTCTTGTGAGCAATCAAACCTTTCTCCACAAGAGAAAGGGTTTCTTTCTGCTCCTCATTCTTTATCTGAGAAAAAGTGTATTTTGTTGCAGCTTCTTACAGCCCGCTTAATCACTCTTCCTTCTCCTACACGCAAGAAATCTCATGAACATGATAAAAGAAAAACACTCTTTTTGTGCATACCATCGAGTGCCTGGCCATTCCACTAGTGAATGTAAGGCCTTGGAGGATAAAATACAACAATTTCGTGATTCAGGTGCCATCACTCATTTATTTGTTAATGCAGTTGCCTTTTATTCGCATGACAAGTGATATCGAGGTTTACCTCTTCCTGTATGTTTGCATGGTTCTCCTCCCCTGTATGTTGGGGGTAGTGATAACTTGTTTTGGAGATGTGCATCCTTCCCAAGGGACCCCTTTGAAAGCCTTCCAATTTGTTGACGGTTTGCATGACTGTCCGCTTACTTGCCTGCGTGGCCGCTTTCACTTTGTAGGTGCGCCTATGAAGCCGCTTTCCGACTTTGCGGAGTCGCCTTCCTTGGGTTTCCTCCATGTGAGAGATCTTGGGGGATACCTCCCTGCAAGTCTACAAGTCTGTAGGACGCTTCTTCTGAGCTTCCTCCATGCGAGAGATCTTGGGTGTGGCTCCCCTATAGGTCTTCGAGTCTATAGGGCACTTTCTTTGGGTTTCCTCCATGTGAGAGATCTTGGGGGATACCTTCCCTACAGATCTACGGGTCTATAGGGCGCTCTCTTGGGTTTCCTTTATGCGAGAGATCTTGAAGGACACCTTCCCTGCAGGTTTGCGGGTCTATAGGGCGCTTTCTCGGCTTCCTCCATGTGAGAGATCTTGGGGGATGCCTCCTTGCAGGTCTGCAAACCTATAAGGCGCTTTTTTTTACGGGTATCCTTCATGTGAGAGATCTTGGAGGACACCTTCCTTGCAAGTCTGCGGGCCTACAAGGCGCTTTCATCTTGGTTTCCTCCATGTGAGAGATCTTGGGGGATGCCTCCTTGCAGGTCTGCAGATCTATAAGGCACTTTTTTCTACGGGTATCCTTCATTTGAGAGATCTTGGAGGACACCTTCCTTGCAAGTCTACGAGTTTGTAAGGCACTTTTTTGGGTATCCTTCATGTGAGAGATCTTGGAGGATACCTTCTTTGCAGGTATACGGGTCTGTAAGGCGCTTTTCTGGGTTTCCTTCATGTGAGAGATCTTGGAGGACACCTTCCTTGCAGGTCTGTGGGCCTGTGAGGCGCTTACATTCTTAAATTCTCTCTTCTCTTCTCTTCTCTTTTGTATATACTGGATCAAAGATCTACATCTTCATCCTGTGTATATATCCTTCCTCTCTTCGTTTTAGAATTCTTCTATGTATTTTTTTAATTTGGGGATGACGCATAGTACTGAGACAACCTTTTTCATCGAGGTCTCTTTCACTTTGTTGACTCAAATCCTTTAGCTTTTTATGTTCTAACATTGTTGTCTGGTGTAGGTTTTTCTTGTCTAATGCATTTGTTTTGCAGGTCTTCAGCCTGGGGGCATGCTTCCGTGGTTCAAAGAATTATTTGCTTCCCCTACAATATCCTTTAGCGTGCACATTAGCATAGATTAATATGCCCGCTAAAGTGGGGGCAGAATGTATAGTCATAAAATTGCACCCCTTGCAATTTCACATGCATTTTTGTATCCACTTTAGTGACCACTCCCTTAGCATCTTGTGTAGGCTCATTTCAACCTCTGCATCAACCTCTTCCCTTCTCAGGATGCTCCAACACCCCTTTTCAGCAACTACCCTTGTGTGTCCACTTTACATCGAACCTTGTGCTTTTCATGTTTTCGTCATTTTGTAGCATGATGTGTCTGGACATTAGCGCACCGCACAGATATCCATGCGCCGCACTAGCGTCCTACGACATTTCAACACTCAAACGATCGTTTTTGTGCATGTTTGCCACTTGTCACCTCCTTTGGTTGGTGGTAACGGTCCAGGACGCCTTGTAACAGCTAAAGAAGCTTCTTTTCTCTTTTTAAAAGTCATCCTTTCAACTCATTTGGCTCTCTAGCACACGTCTAGCTTCATTCTAACTTCTTCTAGCTCCATTCTTCCAAGTGCTTCTAGCTTCACTCTAGCTTCATTCCAAGTTCTAGCTTCCTCTTCCACTTCTTGGCACCACTCTTTGCAACACTCTCAAGCTTTCACAAGCTCATTACAACAACACTTTTGGCTCTTGTAGCTCTATTGCTCTCTCCATTTGGCTTCCTTAAGCCTTGTAGCTAATATCTCCCTCACTTTGTGCTTGCAAGTATCCTAGGATTTCATATCCCCTATTATTTGCATACTTCATGATACAGATTCTCCTCCTCGAGCAGGGATTGCTTTTATCACTCATACTTTATAGTGCAGGTTCTACTCCTAAAGAGGGTTTTGCTTTCACCACACGCTTTGTCCATTTTGGTTCATCTCTCTCTATCTTTTGGTTGTCTGTGGAGGTGGGAACACTAAAACGGGGGTTTGACTAAGGCAAACCCCTATACAGCCTCAACACTTTCTCCAAATCTTACAGATGCAGGTATTGAAGATATCTACTAGCTGGAGGCTTCATTACTTGGATTGTTGTGAGCATCTTCTTTCCTTTCTTCTCCTTATCTTTATCATTTCTACTTTGCTTTATTTCAGTTCTGTTATATACTGCTGCTTTCTCACGTTTCAAGATTTCTTAGCAATTAGAATAGAAGTAGTCACTTTGTTGTTTTCTATGATGAACATGCTTTTTGGTCCGTACGAGTTGCCAATGCACCTCTGAGACGCCAGCACGCCGCGTTGTCGTTCGTATTCTGCGCTTCCATCCTTTGGCCGAGAGCCTGTCAATTTGTCCAAAAAATATTTGTGACCTGCTCTTTTCGATTCTAGAACTCTCACGTTGTTCCTTGAGGTAGTTTAGGGCAGTTCTCCCCGTGAGGCTTTCTGAATGAAGAGAACTTGTGAGTAGCAAATCCCCCTTCTCAACACCTCCCTCTTTCACTATGCTATTATTTGTCATCAACTTCATGCATTTAAGAAGACATGCCTCTAATGCAACATCATGGTTTATTCTTCCATTTTGTTCTTGAACCAACATGCCATCTTTTACAATCATACCTTCTATCACCAAGTTCCCCACCTTTTCTTCATTCTTCGGCATGAGAATCTCCTTCTCTCTTGTTTTAGTCTCTTTTTGGTTGCCTACAAATAAATCAGCATTAAAAAAAATCAGAGGTTCATCCTTTCCCCTCTTCTTTTCCTCTTCATGTTTATTTGTATGGGTTGCAACATATTCACTTTCTCCCTTCTTCACCTCCATCTTCTTCATTTCCTCCAAAGGACTTGTCATTGTTGTAACCTGTGACTTAGCATCTTCTCCACATGTGTGGGCTTCCCCCACATGTTCTTCCTTACATTCTTTTTCTTGACTTCTCTCTGCATTGCTCTCTTTCAAGAGAACACTCTTCTTCTTAGTTCTCTCTACCTCACAAGAGAGATTTACTTCATCACACTCACTCTAATCCTCATCGTCTTCCTCGGGATAGCATTCTATACTCTTTGTGTGCCACTCATCTTCACACTTCTCATCTATTCTCCAACCACCTACATGTGGTTCCTTCACATACATATTCTCTTCAATTTCACCTTGTTTTTCCCACCTTCAAGGACATCCAACCTTGCCCGGAGTTTCAACACCTTTCATAAATAAAATTTGAAAATTCTCTCCCAATATTCCATAAAAAAATTCTTACAAGTCTCTTCATGACCCATCTCATCCTCTTCTTGGAAGACATCCTTTCACTCTCTCAATCTGCAACTTTTGCAACCCGCATACACACACAATTCATAGAGCCAATGCTCTCTGAAATTGCAGGTACTCCCTACAACAAAAATTCACACTTACCATTCTCTACCCAACCAAGACTCTAGAAGATGCTTCTCTCAAGACTTCCTCTACCCACTTTCCCTCAGTGGAGGAAGTTTATGCACATTCTACCCAGTTTTATCTCACTAGACGACAACCAACTATTCCACACAATATTCAAATCTGCAGTTGCAAAATCAAACATACGCACACTCTATCCTCTTCAAATTTTCTTCAATTTCTTCAATTTTATAATTTTTCACACCAAGATTCACCTTCTTTTTCTCTCCTCAACAATCCTTTTACCAAGCTTTGATACCACTTGATGCAACTCAAGGATAGGGTACCTTACCAGGTAACCCACCCTACCCTTGCAGCCAAACACTTCCAAATTCATCTCACACATGTTCATTCTTTTTCCAAGCAATTTAATTCTTGCTCCAATTATCTTCAATTGAAAACTTCAATTTGACATACACAGAAGTGCATAGAAAACTGTTAACAAACCACTTTTTGAAATTTAATTTGAATATGCAAACAGCTTCCAATTGCTATAAAAACTTGTACATTTGAAGTACCCACCTTCAACTACAAGAATACAAGTGGATCACAATTTATCTACCCATAATACCATACTAAAACTCAAGCTGAAATCCCAAAAAAATCATTTTTGAATGTTGGAACCATGTTGCAGACAACCTTGTGACATACCACTTTTTGAAATTTAATTTGACCCTCTAAATAAAAATCTTTTCTAAAAACTTGTAAAAAGAAAGCTCCCATATTCATATATATGAATATATGCTCACTATATTTTTTCTGCCAGCAACACTATACTTAAATTCAACCCCAAAACTTCAAAAAAACCCATTTCTAGGCACTAGGATTATGTTGCAGACATCATCAACAACTCAATCTTTTCTCCACTCCTCAATCTATTGCCCCAAAATGAATGTGCAACAAGAAAAAGCCTTTTCTCTTTTCCCCCTGAACTCTTCACCTTCCTCTCCCCAGTTTGGCATCCAACAACTCAATCCAAGAAATCTAAAAAAAGAACCAAATTTATTTTGATTTTGTATTTTATTTTCTCTAGCACAAACACCCCTTGCCATTCTTCCATAAAGCTCAACAAAATAATTAAAATATGAGAAATATATTTGCACTTTACTCCGCCTTTTATAATTTGACAAATGAATTCACCAATTAATGAAATTGATCCCACAACAAATATATTTAGCATTTTATATTTTAATGGAAACAATGACTTCTAAACAATTGCCTGCAAATCATCAAAATCACACCTTTAGAAGTTTTATTTTTAGACTGCAAGAATCAGTCAGGTAACACGCCCTCCAGTACCATGGGGACGGTGGGGAGACTAGACCTAGTGACCTCTTTCCTGCAACAAGATGCTTTAGCCAATCAAGCTAGGCCCATCGCCCCACCTCTAGACGAAAATTGAAAACAAAAACCAAATTGCATTTTTTTTGGTTGATGTCAATTGCCTGTGGACACAGATGATCTTGCATCAATGGTGTTGAGTTCAACATTGAAGAGTCTAAGGTCCAAACTGGCATAATACCTACAACCCTTGATCCTTGATCCTAAACCCAAGACTATGGATAATAGACAACTAGAATATGGACCTTGTGTTCCAAATTGGAAATTATGCAATGGATTTGTTGGAGCCATGGACATTAGACCCTAAATTATAAAATATTTACCCTCTACCTTGAAACCTTGAACCTTAGACCCTTGACACTGAAGACTTTGGACATTGCATCCTTCAAACCTAGATCTTTAACCTTGGACCTTAGACTCGTAACCTTGTATGCTAGGCCTATAATGTACAACCATAGACTTCGCGACCTATAAAACTAGCATGCAAGATCCTAGATCTTTCTTTATTTCTATAATTTTTTCTTTAAAGTTGTTTTTACAAAAACAAAAATTTCAAAAAAATTGCAACTACAACAGTTGGTAAATGAAAAATTTATAGGCAAAGCAATCTTGCGTCTGATAATTTTAAGAGTTTCTAAAAATTTAAACTTTCTTGTACTTATGTTTATTTTGCGAATGGAAAATATAAAAAATACTTCTATTAGATGTGCAAAAATTAAAAAGATAAAATTTTAATATTTAGATTCATAAGATATAAACAATTGTTGAGTATTGTATGCTTGTTCAAATAATTTTGCACTAAAACAAACTATAGACTAAAATACAGTGAGAAACAAAGACAAAATGAGAGAAGAAAGAAATAAGATAAAAATACAAATAGAACAAAAAACTCTGAGAAATAAGAAAAAGAGAATGAAGGAATAAAAGATAAATACAAAGAACGAAAGAAATAAAATTATAATAAACGAATTGATAAAAGGCGTAACAAAAGAAAGAAAGACATAAAATAGAGAAAATAAGAAGCTAAATTAAAGTGGGGAGAAAGAGAGCTAGGAAAAAAATAGAGACAAGACAACACTAGAGGGGCTCAAAAAATAAAGAATTAGCATATAGAAAAAAAATAATAATATAGTAATAATATAGTAGGACAAAGATAAAATGATAAACATATAGAAAACTTATAAAAATATATAAAGAGAGAAAATGAGAAATAAAAACAAAAAAGAGAGACAAACAAATGAAAAAAAAGATAAAAAGAATTAATATAGACAAAACAATAAGGAAATAAGGAAGAAAGAAAATAAATATAAAGAAAAATAAGAAAAAGATAGTAAAATGAAATAAAGAAAGAGATAATGTGACATAATAACAAAAAGAGAGAACAAATGATAGAAATAAAGAAGGATCTAGGATCTTGCATGTTGGTTTCATAGGTCCAAAGTCTATGGTTGTACATTATAGGCCTAGCATACAAGGTTTTGAGTCTAAGGTCCAAGATTAAAGATCTAGGTTCCAAGGATGCAATCTCCATAATATATCATCTAAGGCCTTAAGTTCACCATTGAAGAGTCTAAGATTCAACGTGACATAATTCCTCAAGCCCTTGACTCTTGATCCTAAACCCAAGATTAGGGACAATACACACCTAGAATACGGACCTTGTGTGCTAGATTGGAACTTACATGTTGGATTTTTTGGAGCCATGGACCTTGGAGCCTAAATCATAAAATATCTACCCTCTACCTTGAAACCTTGAACCTTGGACCCTTGACACTCAAGACTTTGGACATTGGATCCTTGGAACGTAGATCTTTAACCTTGGACCTTAGACTCGGAACCTTGTATGCTAGCCCTATAATGCACAACCATAGACTTTGGACCTATGAAACCAACGTGCAAAATCCTAGATCTATTTCTTTATTTATATCATTTGTTCTTTAAAGTTGTTTTTGCAAAAACAAAAATTTCAAAAAAACTGCAATTACAACAATTGGTAAATGAAAAATTTATGCAAAAAATAGTCTTGAGTCTGATAATTTTAAGTGTCTAAAATTTTAAACTTGTTTGTACTTATTTATATTTAGTTTGCAAATGGAAAATATTAAAAATAGTTCTACTAAATGTGCAAAAATTAAAAAGGCAAAATTTTAATATTTAGATTCATAAGATATTAACAACTACTCAGTATTAAATGCTTGCTCAAATAATTTTGTACTAAAACAAACTAGAGACTTAAATACAGTGAGAAAAAAAAAGAAAACTTGAGAGAATAAGGAAATAAGAAAGAGACTGAAAGAAACAAAGATAAATAAAAAGAATGAGAAATAAAATTATAATAAATGAATTGACAAAATAAGTAACAAAAGAAGGAAAGAAATATAAAATAGATAAAATAAGAAACTAAATAAGAGTAAAAGTGGGGAGAAAAAGATAGAGCTAGGGGGAAAAATAGAGACAACACTGGAGGAGCTCAAAGAAATAATGAATTAGCATATAGAAAAGGAAAAAAACAATAATATAGTAGGATAAAGATAAAACGATAAACATGTAGAAAACTTACAAAAATAGTAAAACAAACAAAAGAAAAAGAAAAAACAAGAAATAAAAAGGAAAAAGAGAGATAGATGGATGAAAAAATGAGATAGAGAAAATTAATATAGACAATGCAATGAGGAAATAAGAAAAAAATAAAATAAATATGAAGAAAAATTAGAAAAGATAGTAAAAATGAAATAAAGAAAGAGATAATGAGACATAATGGGAAAAGAGAGAACAAATGATAAAAATAAAGAAAGATCTAGGATCTTGAATGTTGGTTTCATAGGTCCAAAGTCTATGGTTGTACATTATAGGACTAGCATATAAGGTTCCGAGTCTAAGGTCCAAGGTTAAAGATCTAGGTTCTAAGGATCCAATGTCCATAATATATCATCTAAGGTCTTGAGTTCAATGTTGAAAATTCTAAGGTCCAAGGTGGCATAATACCTCAAGCCCTTGATTGTTGATCCTAAACCCAAGATTATGTTCAATAGACACCGAGAATATGGACCTTGTGTACTAGATTGGAACTTACAAGTTGGATTTGTTGGATGCATGAACCTTGGACCCTAGATCATAAAACATTTACCCTCTACCTTGAAACCTTGAACCTTGGACTCTTGACACTCAAGACTTTGGACATTGGATCCTTGGAACCTAGATCTTTAACCTTACACTTGGAACCTTGTATGCTAGGCCTATAATGTACAACCATAGACTTTGGACCTATGAAACCAGCATGCAAGATACTAGATCTTTCTTTATTTCTATCATTTGTTCTTTAAAGTTGTTTTTGCAAAAAAAAAAATTTCAAACAACTTGCAACTACAATACTTGGTAAATGAAAATTTTGTGGGCAAAGTAGTCTTGGGTTTGATAATTTTAAGAATGTCTAAAAATTCAAACATGCTTGTACTTATTTATGTTTTTCTTACAAATGGAAAATATAAAAAAATAAGTTCTATTTGCTGTGCAAAAATTAAAAAATACAATTTTAAAATTTATATTCATAGATTATTTAGAATTGTTGAATATTAAATGCCTGCTAAAATAATTTTGTAGTAGAACACACTGAAGACTCAAATACAATGGCAAACAAAGACAAAATAAGAGAATAAAGAAATAAAATAAAAAATACGAAAAGAACAAAAAAGCTCTGAGAAATAAGAAAAAGAGATTGAAAGAAACAAAGATAAATACAAAGAATTGATGAAATAAAATTATAATAAATGAATTGACAAAAGATGTAACAAAAGAAAGAAAGACATATAAAATAGAGAAAATAAGAAACTAAATATGAGTAAAAATTGGGAGAGAGAGAGAGAGAGCTAGGAAAAAAATAGAGACAAGACAATACTGGAGGGGCTTAAAGAAATAAAGAATTAGCATTTAGACCAAAAAAACAATAATATAGTAGGTTAAAGATAAAATGATGAACATATAGAGAACTTACAAAAATATTAAAAGAGTCAAAGGAAAGAAAGAAAATGAGAAATAAAAAGGAAAAAGAGAGATAGATGAATGAAAAAATGAGATAGGGAGAATTAATATAGGCAAGGCAATAACAAAATAAGGAAAAAAGAAAATAAATATGAAGAAAAATAAGAAAAAGATAGTAAAAATGAAATAAAGAAAGAGATAATGTGGCATAATGACAAAAAGAGAGAACAAATTATAAAAATAAAGAAAGGTCTAGGATCTTGCATGTTGGTTTCATAGGTCCAAAGTCTATGGTTGCACATTATAGGCCTAGCATACAAGGTTCTAAGTCTAAGGTCCAAGGTTAAGATCTAGGTTCCAAGGATCCAATGTCCATAATATATCATCCAAGGTCTTGAGTTCAATTTTGAAGAGTCTAAGGTCCAACGTGGCATAATACCTCGAGCCCTTGACCCTTGATCCTAAACCTAGGATTATGGACAATAGACACATAGAATATGGACCTTGTGTGCAAGATTGGAACTTACACGTTGGATTTGTTGGAGCCATGGACCTTGGACCTTAAATCATAAAACATTTTCCAACTACCTTAAAACCTTGAACCTTGGACCCTTGACACTCAAGACTTTGGACATTAGAACATTGGAACCTAGATCATTAACCTTGGACCTTAGACTCAGAAACTTGCATGCCAGGCCTATAATGTACAACCATAGACTTTGGACCTATGAAACCAACATGCAAGATTCTAGACCTTTCTTTGTTTCTATCATGTGTTCTTTAAAGTTGTTTTTGCAAAAACAAAAATTTCAAAAAAATTGTAACTACGATAGTCTTGAGTTTGATAATTTTAAGAGTATGGAAATGATAAAAAAAACAAATAGTTCTATTAGATGTGCAAAAATTAAAAAATATAAAATTTTAATATTTAGATTCATAAGATAGTAACAAGTGTTGAGTATTGAATCCTTGCTCAAATAATTTTACACTAAAACAAACTGAAGACTAAAATACAGTGAGAAACAAAGACAAAATGAGAGAATAAAGAAATAAAATATAAATACAAATAGAACAAAAAAAAACTCTGAGAAATAAGAAAAGGAGACTAAAGGAAACAAAGATAAATACAAAGAATGGGAGAAATAAAATTATAATATATGAATTGATAAAAGACGTAACAAAAGAAAGAAAGACATATAAAATAGAGAAAATAAGAAACTAAATAAGAGTAAAACTGTGGAGAGAGAAAGAGAGATCTAGGAAAAAAAATAGAGACTAGACCACCTAGAGGGGCTCAAAGAAATAGAGAATTGGCATTTAGAAAAAAAAATACAATAATATAGTAGGATAAAGATAAAATGATAAACATATAGAAAACATACAAAAATATTAAAAGATACAAAAGAAACAGAGAAAATGAGAAATAAAAAGGAAAAAGAGAGACATATAGATGAAAAATGAGACAGAGAGAATTAATATAGACAAAGCAATAAGGAAATAAGGAAAAAAGAAAATAAATATGAAGAAAAATAAGGAAAAGATAGTAAAAATGAAATAAAGAAAGAGATAATATGACATAATGACAAAAAGAGAGAACAAATAATAGAAATAAAGAAAGGTCTAGGATCTTGCATGTTGGTTTCATAGGTCCAAAGTTCATGGTTGTACATTATAGCCCTAGTATACAAGGTCCAAGTCTGAGGTCCAAGGTTAAAGATCTAGGTTCCAAGGATCCAATGTCCAAAATCTTGAGCATCAAGGGTCCAAGGTTCAAGGTTTCAAGGTAGAGGGTAAATGTTTTATGATTTAGGGTCCAAGGTTCATGGCTCCAACAAATCCAATGTGTAAGTTCCAATCTAGCACACAAGTTCCATATTTTAGGTGTCTATTTTTCATAATATTGGGTTTAGGATTAAGGGTCAAGGGGTCGAGGTGTTATGCCACTTTCCTCCCAAAATTGTTTAAGTATTAACAACAAATTTAGTAGATTAAATATAAGAGTTGAGATAATTTAAAATATATAATATTACTAAAATAGATGAGGATAACTAATGTAAAATAACCAATATAAACTATAACATATAATAATTTGAGAAGAATTCTAAAGTAAATAATTAACATGATAAATTGAATAACACAACCACATAATTCAATCATACTATCATCAAATTCATATGTATAATATTCTCAATATATTTTAACATCAAGGGTTTTCAATACTTATTTAAATCTTGAGCACTTGGAATGGTCATTCTCAACCTAAGAAGATTTCAATGGTCTTGGCCCTCATAGCTATGACACATCCAAGAGGAACCAGTTCTTATTGAGAACCAATACACATGCTTCCGAAGCATCAGCCCTAGCTAGGACAATCTCAAGTGCACCCTATACCCGGAGTTGGACACATCCCATGTGCCCCTTTTCCCATGCCCATAGCATACCAAACATTCTTCTTCTTCCTTGAGTGATCTCGATTTACTTTCCAAGTCTCACATGAATGATTTATATAACCTTTTAATGGGTGGTTTCCAAACCATCACAACCTTTCACAAAAGTTTCCTTTTAATAATTATTCCTCATCTTTTAAAATATTTTTTATACATATTTTTTATTAATCTCTCTTTTAACCAAAGGATCATAATATCCTTTACTTTTATATTTCCCCTTTAATTCTAAAGGGTTATTTCATAACTTTCTCTTCTCTTGGAAAAGAATTCACATAATACGAGGTCCACATTCCAAGGGTTTAATGTTCATTGTCTAGTACATGTGATGTCTTAGGTTCAAGAGTAATGGTCCAAGGTCTTGGGCCTAGTGTCCACTATATCTTAGGTCTTGTGTCCATCTAAGGCCTTGGGTTAAAGGTTGAGGTTCAAGTTTCAAGCTTAGCATCCAAGCACTTATGTCTTGGGTCTAGGGTCTTGCATCTTGGTTCAAGTGTCTTGGGGTTCAAGGTAAAGGGTAAAGGTTTTGTTGCCTAGTGTCCATGATCCACAACTCAAAGGTGTAGGGATTGAGTCTAAGGTGTAGTGTCTTAAGGTGTAATTTTAGGTCTAATAGATAAGGTCTAAGTTCTAGGGTTAAGGGTTTGAGGTCTATATTATAGGGGCCCATTATCCATAGTCATGTTTATTATATTGGGTTCAAGGTCTAGTGTCTTAGGTCTTAGGTTGAAGTTTTAACATCCATGTTCTAAGGGTTTAAGGTCTAGTGTCTTAGGTTCATGAACTACAATCCAAAGTCCTAGGATTAGTGTTCATTGTCTTAGGTCTTAGGTATTGTGTCCATCTAATGTCTTAGGCTCATGATCAAGGTTCAAGGTTGAAGATTAGGGTTCAAGATCTTGGGCCTTTGATCCAATGTCCAAGGATTCAAGGTAAAGGGAAAAGGTTTTATCATCTAGTGCCTATGGTCCATACCCCTAGGTAAGGACTAGGGGGGTCTAAGGTGTAGTGGCTTTGGGTGTAAGTTTCAAGTTGAGATTACAAGATCCATGTTCAATGTTCAAGGGTCCATTATCCATAATCTACAGTTTAGTGTCCATTGTATAGTATCTAATATCTTAGGTCTTGGGTCTTGGATCCAATTCCTTATGTTTTAGGTCTAGGATCAAGGGTCTTAGGTCCATGTTTCAAGGGTTCAATGTTCATAATCTAGTTTCGAAGGTCTTGGGTTCATGGTTAGAATTAAAGGTTGAGGGTCAAGGTCTAGAGTCTTAGGTCTTAGGTTCAATGTTCAAGGGTTCAAGATAAAGGGTAAAGGTTTCATGATCTAGTTTTGATGATCCACAACTCTAAGGTGTAGATTCTTTGAGTGTAAGTTCTAGGTGTAACATGCAAGGTCCAAGTTCTAGGGTCAAGGGTTCAAGGTTCATATTCTAGAGGTCCAATGACTATAATCCAATTGCATGTTGTCTTGGGTTTAGGTTCTAAGGTCTAAAGTCTAGGGTTTTG
>VDFB02353493.1:122108268-122124554 GCA_007258455.2 Sequoia sempervirens
GAAATAATGCACAAGGGTGTCTAGTGGAGAGTGTCATCGCATAGCTCATATGGGATCTCCTGGCTCTTCCTCCAACTTGAGGTGCTGACACCCATCTATGGATCTCCTGGCTCTTCCTCCTACTTGAGGTGCTGGCACCATAGGGTAGCTCATGCGGAGTCGATAACCTCTCATGAAGATGAGATTATGACTTTACCAACCACAACCTTCTTAGTCTATCATTAGTCTATGATATCCCTAATGCATAGATGAGGAATCCAATATTTATTATCTTGTGTGTTTTACTACCCATCCCCCTAATTATATTTTTTTTAGGTTATCACTTGCTTAACTACTCTTACGTGGGTTCTCCTGTGCACTTCCTCTTACCCGAGGTGCCGACCCCCACAAAGAGCCACTCTCCCTAAGACCCCTAACATAAACCAAACCAGGCAAGGGTTGAACTATAACATATAAAGCATAAAACTCAAAACAAGAACATGCGAGGAATTAACCCTCTCATGATAACTCATATTCATAAGTCTTAACAACACCGTTCAACCCTTCCAAGCACAAAACCAAAAAGTTTCTATTCCAAAAGTATAACTAAGATGAAGACAACCTTCAAAATTAAACATGCCTCTAGATCAAGGGTAGCAAGACAACAGGGTTCCCTCAAGGACAACACAAAACGATAACCATAACATAAAAGAAAACTCAAATAATATTTTGCAAGCTTGCACCATTAAAATTTAGTTCCATTCCCAATTAAATAATTAATTTAATTTCACCTAATAACTATTTATTACAAAAAAAAAAATTAACAAATTCCGATCATCAAAATAACAAAATGCAATCTACTCGATATAAACCACTAACAACGAATTATGGAAATTTTCCTGTTTAAAATTATTGTTCAACAAAACAAACACTAAAATAATGCCTTATCTATATATACATAAACATTTTTTAACCATTTAAAAAAAATAATACATAAATTACATTTTAAAGTAAAATACTATTAAATAAAATAATTAAAATTATATTTTTTTAAATAAAATAAATTATAATTATTATATTTAATAATATATATATATAACAAAATATAAATTTAAAACTTTACATAAAATAAAGTAAGGGGCTGACGGCCCTACTCTCTGCCGCAACAGTCATTAAGATTGTTGCGCACAGTAGTCTATAAGACTGCTGTGTGCAATGAGCCGTGTAGGGAAGAGGGAAGAAGGGTACGGCTTCAGCTGTCCCTTCAACCCTCCCCTATAATTTTTAAAATTACAAATTAATTTTTAACAACAAAAAAAAAATTCCAAAAGTTGATTTCTTTTTACACTGCGAAAATGTAAATTCATACGGCTAAAGCATAGAGATAAATGTAAATTCGTACGGCTGACGCACAAAGATAAATGTAAATTCGTATGGCTGACACACAAAGATACTAGTATAAATAAATTAAAAAAATACTTATATATATATATATGAAAGATACATATATATATTAATATAACAGAGTAAAAATACAGAGGGATAAATTTTATATATATATATATATATAACAAAGTAAAAAAAAATACAGAGGAATAAGTTAAAATCATTCATATATAAATATATTTTCAAAGAAATTTCAAATTCATTATTCTCAAGGATGAGATCAATTTTCCCCAAACTCCCATTATAGTTAAATTGGACATTTCAGAGGATGAAGGTTTTTGTTTTGACAAATTGAGAACAATCCAATAACTTTTAGGAAACTAGTCTAATCTCATTCAGTGATTTTTCTATTCCAACAAAAGTTTTCTTTTCTCACACAAATCATTTTTAATTAACTCTATTTTTCTCTGAATTTAAAGACAGATTTCATTTACAGTCAAATTGAAAATAAATAAAATAAAGACAGAACATTTTCAAAAGAATAGTTTAATTTCTTCTATTAATCTTCTATTTAATCAAAAGTTTTCTTTCTTTCAGTCAATCAACCATATTTATTCATTTGTTTATTTATTTTCCTTTACAAGTAAAAATTAATTCAAACCCATTTCTATTCCTTTTACAGATTCAAAAACAGTCAAGAGAAGAGAGTGGAACTTGGAGTCCTACGTTCTCGAGAATCTGATGAAGTTCGCTTGGTTCCGACAGCCTTCTCGAACAACTTTCGTTCCTCCTTTAGAATCCCTCTCCAGAATATAGTGCTCAACTTCAAATCTAATACTCTCCCCGAAACCTTTCCCAAAACATGCAACAGAAGATTTACAAAACCCCTTTCCCAAAAACTTCAGAAGATTTCTACATTCGAAGACATTATTTTTATTTTATTTTATTGTTCAACTTCTGTCACAATCTTCCCGTGAATGAAAATTCACAATTCTGCAACTAAATAAAAGGTGCCTTTTTCCTTTTTAAAAACTCTAAAAAAAAATATAATATAAAAGAAACTATCTAATTTAATTCCAGTATGTTTCCTTTTTCAATACTTTCTATTTTAAATCTACTTTTGCAAGTTTTATTTGCTATGCACAAATTTAATTTATTTATTTTCTTTGTTTTATAATTATCTTCAACAGGATAATTTTAATTAAAATAACAAAATATAATTTAATATTTAATTAGCACGTGACTTTATAAAATAAAACATTTAAATATTTACATACAAATTAATCTAACATTATAATAAACAATTATTACCAACATTTAATAAACTAAACCACGACTTATAAAATACCAATATCAATAACATACGAAAATACACAAACATGATCCACAAAGGACAACAACAACAAGAACATGCAATACCATTCAATTCGATGGTTTGACAACATGGGATTTGAGATGACTTCATTGTCACCTCTGTTTCAACATTTAACCGTTGGGCCATTGGTGCTCGCCCTGTCTTGCCGAAGCATGTGGAATTGAGACTATGTACCTGCAACCCTACATACAAACAAAGTCCTGTACATGTGCATATATATATATAAAATCAAAGCATTAAATCAAAGCATTACATTGTGAGAAGGAGTTACAGCATAGCAGGGCACTCGCGAACAAGTGATGCTACCCTGTCCTTTCATCACATCTATCCTAAAAATTATAATATAACTGATAAAATGACATTTCTAAACTAACAATTCATCTCATAACATAATTTATAAAATCTCTGCATCATAATATAATTCTGAAAAATCAACTAACATCACCAACCACAATGTCATATGAAATAATCATGTCCACTAATAGAATAACATCATCGTCAAATTCCTAACTATCCAAATCACACAATAATAGTACCATCATAGTATCAAAGTATCAAATCAAAGCATAAAAACTAGAGTGTCCAACTAGCAACTAGGAGGGTTATTACACCCACACAACCACATCCCAACTTAAATCCAAATTCCATAGGTTGTAGGCATGGATCATGACCATGTGAGTCGTAGTATAATCTAACTATTACATCGTCCAATAGTTGCAGTAGGCCACTGACAACACCAATGCGTACCTCATCTCGGGCCAAGCCAACAAGATGACAAAATGTGAAGATTCTCCTAGCCTATCCAAATCCCAACCATGTACCACAACCATGTGATTGTAGTACCCACACACGATGTCTTGGGCAAGCGACAACATACATGGGATTACCCATTCATCTTTATCCTATCTTGCTCGAGGAATACTTTTAGGTCCTGCCAGTGATCTATGTTGGATTCCACAATGAACAACTTAGTTTGAAATATGCCCTTGTTCACCAAACAGTCAGTATCGTTATTGGATTCCCTATATGCATGTGTTAATGAGTAATTATCCAATTTGTGATACAACACATATTTTGAATCCCCAAATTTCATTGCCATTAGGTATGGGTATTTCTAATATTCCTAGCCTTGGGGAAATTTATGAGTCCATTAATAGCATGCTTGGATAGATGAAAGCCATCATTCATGAGGAACACCCCACCATAGAGTTTTGTCACAAACATGTTCATCCAATTATCCAATAGGGGAAGGTGAAGTTGGAACACCCCTTTACACATGAGCCACATAGATACTGAAACATAAATGGTATATGAAAGCCTACTACAATTGTTTTTGTCAATGATGGCATGGTGATGGGGTGAAGGAGGGCCTCATTAAGGCCTTAAATAAAATGTGCAATCCATTAAAGGTCATAACAATATGGATCGATTTTACTTAATTCAATGGCCATAAGAGTTCAACTTGAATAGATAGGGCCACTTTAGCATATGGGGAGCCAAATAGTTGATGGTAACTATATGAGCCTCTAAGATTTATTGTGTCCACTTAACATTTACCTCCTCACACTATCCTACAAGAGGCATGGTCATGACTTGAATCTCTTGCAACATACACTATCCAACATGCATATAGAGAGAAAAATAAGGAAGAAAACTTCCTTACCAACTCTTCCATGGGAAATAAAGAAGACATCATCATTAGCACTATAGTCGAGGAATGGAACTCATTCAACTCTACATTTAATCCCAAATCTTGCTTTCCATACACCACAAAAAATTCTAACATCTTTACATAAGGCCAACATCATCACTATTTATGCCTATCAATCAAGGAAGGTTGCACTTCAAAGTAATCATTTTTCAATAATCATTACTCAGAGTCAACACCAAAATTGAATGGTATGAAATCAGCATTACCTTCTCTCATGAGAGCTAGTACTCGATCACATTTGTCACAATTAATTGGTACAAGCAAATTACAATAAAACCTTGGGAGCTAAAATCAAAGCAAGGCAGAAAGAGTGATTATGTTAGGAAAGGAGTATATAAAGGTTTATAAGTAGTTTGTTTCATTATTACCTCAAACTATAAACTTTATAACAGAAGTGTCTCAATATGATGTAAATAGGAAAATTGTGAAATCTATCTTCTTACTATGTCTACTATAATGAAAATGTAAAAATGAATTGATAATGTTCAATTGGGTCTTGGTCTCCTTTTATATACGGGAGGCAACAAGCTACAAACCCATTGCAAAAAGGTGTGATGCTTGATAACTAAATGCTAATTAACATAAATAAAAACATAACACTTCAATAGGTGAATTCATTGATTTGTTAATCTCCCAACAGGTACTGCTAACCACCTAATATCTATTCAAGGCTCCTACTCCATGATAATGCATCACCTACAAAGTACAGGTCCCCTATGATGCAAGCTAATTTTCATGTCCCGATGGCTATCCTTCTATATTTGATACATCCCTAGGTTGGTTGATGAACAAGTTGATAGTGGAAAGATGGAAAGTGTATTCCTCCTTAGCATAAGTCTCTATGTTGGAAATTGCATTCTTCATATCATAATCCATATACATCATCTTTTCAAGATGTTTATGTGTATTTTGTAACACCATCTCTTTGTCATTTATTTCTTGTAATGCATTAGGTAGAAACATGGAAATCTCGTCCTTCCAATCATCTTGCTCCCTAGGATTTCCAAGGCTGTTATGGAGTGTAGGGGGAAAATAAAAATATCCAAGATCCTCTTTGAGCCCATTGTGGTACTTATTGTATGATTCCACTAGCTTATTGTATTCCTACAATGTCTAACCTTTCATGGCTTTCTCATTTAGGAGCTCCTTCCTTTTTTCAATCATCCACTCTTGCAATCTTTCATTCTCCATGAGTGTTGAGTGTGTTTGCTGAAACAACTTCCAATATTCATCAAAATGATCCATCATCTTTTTGAATCTTTCTTTGATTATCTCAAACACAACATTATACTTAGTGGTTTTTATTTTAATTCCAATTCCTTGCATTTCTTCTGGGACTTCTGATGACACTTTTTCCAATAAGCCATATTTGCTAATGCATCCAATATTCTCTTGTCACTTTCTATCCATGGGGAATATAATTATGGTGTGGAAGAGGAGGATGTTTTATCTTTGTAACTAGCCACCTCCTTCTTCAATTTATCATTTTCTTTTATCAATTTTTCAATTTGTGCCTTAGTAAACTTTGCCACATTTATGTTCAGTTTAGCCATTTGAATAAGGTTAGTGTCCCCTACTCTCTAGACCAAAATATGTCCAAACACCTAGTTTGGGCTATTAATGACCGTGGGTCTCTTATCCTAAGGATACAATGCCCAAATTAGCAAGGTGGCTTCATCCAAGTTGTACCTTGATCCTGAGTACATTTTATCACTAGCTTCCTATGTTAAGTCCATTGATTTGTCTCCTAAAACTATCGAATACTATTGCAACACTGATATCCCACCCTAGTAGTAGTACCCCAGCTTCTTGAAGTAATTCCCTTCCCCTTTCAAGGGTGATAGATTCTAATTCTTTGTCTATTTCTTACCTTAATTCTCCTAAGGCGGTTGCCTCCTACTCAGGAGTGATATCTTTCATCTTTTGTCTCAACATCTTTCCTTTGTGCTCATAAACAAATGATTTAAATTCAGAAGTCTTAACAAAGTCATTAGCAGGAATAAATTCTTGCCTAGCCTTAATCCTCACATTAGAGAGTTCATTTGAAGCTTCAAATTTGATAATATTATGTAACTATAGGGGCGCTTATCTGTTCAATCTCATCATCTTCCTCATCACTTCCTTCTTCATCCTCTTTGCTCATGGTTGTATCTATATAGAAACTAACATCAGGAGTGGGTTGTGAGTGTATGTAATCAGAGGCTCTATGTCCTCAGCCTGCATTCTTGAATGAGTTGTATGGGGTGCTTCAAAGACAACTGGGGGCACATGCTTTATTATTTCATCCACATGAGCGATGAGTTTCTCAATTCTTTCTAGAGGATCTTGCACTTCATCAAACGCTCCTGAGTAGGATGGGATATTCCCTCTCTCCCATGTCTTAGCCAACATAACTTTGTTATATGCAGGCATCTTGTCTTTTGTCGAAGCTTCATCATAATTCCTTATTACATCATCAACAAAAATGTGATGTTTGCATTTTGATATTCCTAGTGACCACTTTGTTTTATGAATAAAGTTCTCTATATCAAAATTCTTTCTTTCATTTCCCAATGGTAGATTGTATTGTGCCAACTTGCTATCATTTTCTTCATACCCCTCATTGGTGACTACTATAAAATCTCCAAAAAAATAAAGTGCTAGGCATGAGAGATTGCTTATTGTATCTCTTAAGTTCTTTTATATCAGATTTAGCCAACTTCCTAACAATTTCTAAATAGGCTATTCTATCTAGAATTGTCCATGGAAATAAATGTGGGGCTCCTTCAAACTCATAAACTCTGATCATAGTACAATTAGGAAATGTACACCAATCCCCCTAGTTATGATTTACCTTTTCTTGGGGTCCTTTTCCTTTGGTCTCAGGAATTTCTGTATTTCAAGGGACAAGTTATAATTACATCTAGATGTCCCAACAATTTCAAAAATGGTTTTACAAAATATTCTTCAAAGTACAGATAATGTGATCTACCATATCTACTATCCCATATCGAGGTCCACAATTGTACATTTTTATAATTCTTATTTTCATCATCCCTTATCCTTAACTCTTCTCCCTTGAACCTTCTGATGTGTCCTTCATGTAGAAGAAAACGCATAAATAAGGAATAATTTTAAAAATTAATAGTATTGTTGTTGCTTTTGATCCTTTCCATCCCTTGGTTCAGAGCATTAGCTAAATAACCATCATATTCAAATGGTCTAGTGTCTTTACTTTGTATGTCTATAGTTAAGACCATTGGGGCAATTGACATGAGGGGAGAAACCTCTACTCCTAACACTTGTCCAGCTGAGTGATATGTATATCAAAAATATTCTTCAAATAAATCCTCATGAAAGGGAGGGTTTTCAATGCTAGAAAACCTTATGATTTGGATCCTTTCATCCCTGGGCCTATGTAGTGGTAGCTTCCATCTTTTATAGCTTGTGTCCATGTGATGATATTCAGTTAAAAGGTCCTTGATTGTAAATGAAAAATTTAGAGAGCACTCCAATTGAAAAACTATAGATATGAGATCTTAAGAAATAATGAGAATATTAGACCCATCATGATTGAATAGTTCTTTTTCTAGGGTCATATCTAGTGGCTAAAGCTTTAACCAGTTTTGTCTTGAAAAACACATTAGGCACCACTAATCTCCCCAAGTTTAATCTCCATGGGTTGCAGATAGGTTGCAACCTATACTATTTCCTATAATGGTACATGAACAACTCATATCCCTGCCATGGTGTCCACACATCTCCTAAACCTTTGTGCTTGTCCCATAAATTTTCCATGGAAGGATTCAATTGTACACTCCTTTTGGGTCTCGATCTTAACCCAGGGCATTGATCAATCAATTCCTATTTTAGAAGTCTTTTCTCTATATTTTGTTTCTTAGTTTTATGTGTTTATGAGCTTTCTTCTATTGTTAAATTTTTTTACAGGCCTTTATAAAAGCAACTTCTTAGTTGGGTTTTGTACACTTGAATTTTCTTTCTCTGGCTCTGAGCTATGTAGCAATGACATATTCCCAACCTTCTCTCCTCTGCTCCCACTTCCAAAAAATTCTTTCAAGTCTTAATGACCAAATATGATTGAATTAAGATATAAATCACTTAGCTTTAGTTCATAAATGCTCCACTTGCTCTCAATCTTGTCGTCGGAGGAGAGCATTTAATTTGAATATCTCAAAAATATATCTAATATGTCACATTAGTAAAAAAAAATCATCATCGCTGAATCAGTGGGATCATGATTCCACTTCCATCGATAAACACCCTTTTCACTGATAACTCCTTCCCTTTAGGGTATTGAAAGGATGCTAGATAATGTCTCCCCGATGTTCCTTAGTTCCTCTTATATCCTTCCTTAGCATATATTTGATGGCTCATATTCCACTGATAGGTGTCACTTCCTATGATGTCTTTAGCCTTTTATTGTTGCATCGGGGGAACCAGGTTTTATGTTGGCCTGATAGCCTTTTGTTTCCTCGATATGCTTTTACCACATGTTGAATCTCCCTATTGTATAGTGTATCACCCCATTGGTGGGACATTGCGTTATCTTCCATTGATATGTTCTAGTGTTGTCGATAAGCTTTATTTGGGCTATCAGGGAAATGATAGCATTTGTTCCACTGATACACTTATGTTACTCCGATGTGTTGACCTTTGTTGACCCCATCAGTACATTGGGAGAGTCCTTTGGAAGTCTACCCAATGGAGTGTTGTTACGCTGATATTTTTGTTGTGAGCTACTTTCACCAGTCTATTGGTGGAGCTATCGAGGGAGTTCCCCCGATGTAGTAATGTTAGGTCAACAGTGTTAAATTTCTTAGGAATGGGAGTGGTGACCATGAAGTTTTGGGATTATTGATGGATGTGATATGGTAATATGGGTCATGAAATGGATCTTGTCACACAAATCACTACAATTTGTGTTAATCAAAAAAATAAAATGTAGTACATTTAGTAGTAGGTGGGATGTGGATGAGATTAAGGTTAGTGAATACTAAGCAGGATTTTTCAGTCCTAACAGTCAGTCAAGATAAAGTTGGACAAGGATTGTTTGCAGGTGTAAAGGAAAGTTCTATATCAATTTTTGATGGTGGAAAGGTAAGTGAACATCTAACAGGTCAGCTGATGAAGTTGGAGTTTCCAAGTGCAAGGAACAATGTAAAGCTTCAATACCTAGTTCAATGGAAAGGCTTACTAGGTAAAAGAGATGAAGTGCTCAAATGTGGACAAGTTGTAAATCAATTTCCAAGGGACTTGTAATGTTTTTTAGGCTGTGTGTATGGTGTAGGGGCACCATGTTAAGACTTGTAAATATGATCAATTTTGGTCTTTGATAGGATTTAGGTGTGCTTGAGCCTTTTTTCAATACAATAAGGTCATAATAGACCATCTAATATGTAGTGAGTTGTGTTTGGGCGGTTTAGAGTTCTTATAGTCATATCTTGCAATTTTGTCAAAATTGTGATATGTAAAAGTTACAAAAATGCAACATTGGGGAAGATCAACATTCACATAACTCAAAAGGAAATTTTGTTGGTTGTGTTAGTTTTTTTTAGGAGGAAAAGGTTTAAATATTCTTGGGGTCTTGATGTAATGTCTCTCTTGAAGTTTTGGGGAAGAAAATCGATAAAGAACCTTTAAAATTTATGTGTTTACGAGTCAAGTTTTCTATTTCAAATCTTTGTACTTGCTTGTATAGTTTATTTTGGATCCCCAATGCATTGAAATTGATCAAAATGTGAAGTGAATTCAATTTATTCTTGGTTTGAAGAATTTTCATAGCATTTTAAGAATCTTATAGTTAAATCTCTGTAGGTGGGTCTATACAGTCAATTTTGAGGGTTTGTAAGCTTTAAAAATGGATTAAACACCCATTCCATCATTGGTTTTGTCTGTAACTTAGTGGAATAGGTGGTATAGGGTAGGATTAGTTGTCTATGAGGTTTCAAGAGTAGGGGAGGCCATTTAAGGGGTTTTGTGTGATGCCCTAGTTGCCATTTTCATGTGTTTTTGGCTTAATTTGGTGGTTAAAAGTTGGGAATTGTGGAAAAATCTTGGGGCAGTGAATTTTGAAGGTTGATTATGTATGTGCAATCCATTTGGGGTGTGTTTTATGAATTGGTAAGATGAAATAGGCTTTGGGAACCATAGTTTCAATAAACCCCCTCGAAACTAGTCAAAAATGAGGGTTTTGTGTTTTGGGGTACTGGTGGTTGTTTCTTTGTATGAAAATTGTTGATTTAGTGCTTGTATAGCCTGATTGAGACTATCCAATAGAGTTTTGTGTCTAGAAGGAGGATTAGGTTGGAGTTATGTTGTAAAATTGGGCTAATTGATCCCTTGTTTGGCATATTAGTCTATTTTCAAAGGTGTTGTTCCAAAACAAGTCTATAGGCCTTTGAGATATGTTTAAGAACTCGTTAATGGGAATCTAAAATTCTATTTATTTTATGGGTTAGAGGAATATTTTGAGAGATATACACAAAATTATCTATTTGGAGGCCTACAAGATAAATATGAAATAATTGAGGAATATGGACAAGTTGGGGTTTTAAGGATTGCAAAGTTGTTTGAAAGAGTTTAGATAGTGATTGTTAGTTGATTGTCTCCCTACTCTGCATCACTTGACGAAGGATTGGAAGAAATTGGCATCATTTATTTCAACTTTAGAATGATTTGTCATGAGAAATTCCATTTTTCCTACCTTGCTAGATTTGAGGTGTGACATAAATACTATTAATTGTTGTACTCTTATTGTTTTTTTTTTCTTTGTTGAGCTTTTTATAATCATCTTACTTTGTATGTTTTTATAGTTGCTTCTTACTATCAAAGGGGTGTATGATAGTGGCCCAATGACAGTGACCTATAGCATGCTACACTTTGCCTTGTATAACTTAGGATATTCATGAAATATGACTATATACTATGACTTTTATAGTTAGAAAGATTTTTTTCACTATATTTTAAATGAATTACTCCTCATTTAGATTTTTTTTTGCTTGGTGGTTAAACTACATGTAGAGCAATTTTATTAAAGCAGAATGAAAACAAAAATGCCTTGATATCGATCATAGTTGTGTTGAAGTTGAGGTAATATAATAGTTGTTTTGAATAAAAATTTATAGCTTTTGCATTCATTACTTGACTTATATTAACTTTGCATAATGATTAAACCACATGCAAGACAATTATATGAAAGTAGAATGCAAAGGAAAAAACCCTATCAATAGAGCTCTTAGCAAAGCTACACAACTTTAGGACAATGTTGACAGTGATTATGTTGAATTCAAGGAGTATGTGCATGATATATATAGTACTAGTGGTGCTAAACTTGAGATGAGTGCTATGAAATGTTACTTTTCATTGATTCTGAAACCCTTCATGTATTAATGATTGTTATGATCCCAAACAATGAACAAGCTTATATAATAGTGAATATACAAATAAAACATTGAATGTAACCCATAGAACAATTATGTACCTACTTTATTACTTTTTCAGTGGAAATTGTTGGCACTTCAATCCTTTATGATGCTTAACTTTGTTTTAGGGCATTATAATTGACCTTGTCAACATCTTGAACTTAGGGTGTTGCTTCTTCCATTGGATGATACATGTTCTTTCCTTCATGGATCTATTTTTAACTCTTCATTATGGTTTTCACTATTAAAAAAAGGTTTATTTTGATATTCTTGTCGCTTTCTCTTAATGTCTTCTTGTTGTTTAGTAATGATATTTGCTGCTCAATCCATTAAACTCATTGTTACAGCCATAAAACTTGCTTCCCTTGCACTAAACTCACTGATATAGTGATGAAACTCACTGCTACTACTACTTGTTCATTGGACACCATTCCTTACTTCTTTTTTCATACTCTTACACTATTTTCTAACAGTGAAAGGATCTTTATCTATTATTTATGTGACCTCTACATCCAACCTTATTTGTTACTCCTTTACTGCTACTATGAAAACCACAGAGAAAGACTACATTGTTTCCTCAATGACTGCTCTTAATGAATGTCACATGTTGCCTTGATACATTTTGTTCTTTGTTCTTCTTTTATGTCATCATTAACAGGGCTATGTTGACTACATGGGGTTTTGTTTTAGAGTTTTAATGCCACTTTTTTTGTACATCCTAATGTATTTCACCTTCACCTTGCAACAACAGTAGTAGTGCTCATATTGCATTCTTTCTTTTTTTGCATTAGCTACCATTTTTATGTGTAACAATGTTGTCATAACCTTATGTGTCTGGAATGTGTGCATGGTAATGTAGTGTTTATATTTGTGGCCTTTGCATTTGATTAGCATGAAGTTAATAGTAACATTGTAAGCACTACTATGAGTGTTGGGTTTTTAGTAAATTAGATTATTGTAATTATTTTTGAAATTTTCCTTTTGCAATTATTTTAACAAACACATGCAAGTACTATTTAAGTAATGGTTTTTTTATTATGAAAACAAGGGTAATCATTACCTATGTAATATAATGTGTTTTTTTCTTTCTTTTTGTAGAAATTTATTGTTAAACTCAAAGAAGGGGATAAAGTTAGGGTGTTGAATTCGTTTGATGGTGATGTTGTGGGAATTGGGTGGATTCACTCCTTATCTATTGTACATGGATTCAACTTGAAAGGAACAGGAGATGCAAATGTAAAAATTTTAAAGGTCACAAGTAACATACCCCTTGTTTATGAAAACAAAATAGATGGAGTTATTAATCTGAAAGAGAAAGAGGGAACCTTCACACAGTGACCACTTAAATATTTGCAAAAAATGACATAGTTGAAAATGTTTATCATGTACTACTTGTTAGACATATTGGCTCACTACTTTATGCAGTATTTTGAATGTGTTGTTCAAGGATCTTAATTATCATGGTGTATTTGAAAGAGTTGGAAATTACAAATTAAATTTTTTTATTACAAATTACCTTTATTTATCATGATGTTGAATCAATCTTTTACTTCTAGCATGTTGTAGCTTGTTCATATATGTAATATTTTTATTTGTTTTATGTTTTAGTTCAAGTTTAATATTATGTTAGTTTTGCATTATAAATTTATGGTATTTAATAAATTATTCATTTCATGACTATATTTACTACCAATTAATGGAAACCATTAAATAAAAATGACTAAACTAATGACTAAATATATGACTACAATAATGACTAAATTAATGACTAAATATATGACTAAAGTAATGACCAAATTAACAACTAAATCAATGGCTAAATCAATGACCAAATCAATGACCAAATCAATGACTAATCCAATGACTAGATAAATGATTAAAATAGTTTAATCATAAATTTGGTCATGCTATAAATGACTAGAAATAAACTACTAATGGTCACATGACCAAAATTAGTCATTTGTATGCAATTTTTAGTAGTTTATTTAGTCATATATTGTTGTTTTTGTACTAGTGACTCCCTCCATCCACACCATAAACCATCATTCCAGCATTGTTAAAGCCATCAATTGGAACCAGTAAAAACAAGTCTTACAAGCCTAAAGCCTTAAATTAGATACCAAAGGCCATTGAATACAAAAATCCAAGTGGACAAATAAATTTAAAGTGGATCCCAAAGAAAAATGGATCAAGTAAAGAAAAGAGTTTAACTCCAATATCCAATAAAAATGTGGAGCAACAAGAAACGAGGTCTCCCACATATAATAAATGTCCACCTCCTTCAAAATGGTCATCATGCAAGGCATATAAAATTCATGGTTCTAAACACGATCCCAATCAAAATTCCAAACTACATTCACCACCCAAAGATTGGAAAACAAAAATTCCTACATCCAAAATGTCAAATAGTCCATCCACACCTACCATCATCCATCATAATCCTACATCTTGTCTAAAATATAAAAATCCCACTTCACAAATTTGTCACATCTTGGCAACAACTCTATCATAAGGACTTTCATGGAACTCTATCATGATGGGCGTATTTAGATAATGCTAACCCAAATATCAGAAAGGATCACAATGACATCAATCATTTGTATACAAGTGCTATGATCCTAACAAGACAACTACTCCGTAAAGGTTACTATTGCATATCATGACACTGACATCTACATCAGCACCATCAAAGTGATCGTACAAAATATTAGTTCCACAAAAAATTTAAAAAATCAAAAAATCGTCATCTTGATGAAAACTTGGAAAACAAGCATCTTGGTGACAAAAAAAATAAAAAAAATTCATCCAATAGTGAAAACCATTCTTATGGCACTTTGGATAAGTACCATAATGAAAACCTAGAAAATAGGTGTCATGTGTAAGAGCAATTATCTATGTGGACTATTACACTTGGGGGCAAGTTGTCTCATCTCCCATATCTTTCTCATGACATTTTCCATCTATCCATTTAATTCATATAATTCCTATCCATCTTCCCACCTACTTTGATCTTGATAAAGACTAAGGTACAAACATAAATCATGCTTTGGAAAAACTTTTAACATGTCTATCCTTTGGTGATACACTTCATGAAATATCATGTCATGCCTTCATAATGTTATCCAAAACCATACAATGGAGAAAATATATTATCCTTATGTGACATAGTCTTTGGAGACCATATGATAATACTTCCAACCAATAATCCTCATGTCTCCTATATTTTACCAAAGCCACCCATCATCCTTTCATACATATTGCATTTCTTGTTTTTCCCTTGTCATTGGTTTAAGGATTATAATTCACTTATCCAAGTCCCATCCATAATCCTATCTAGTCCTAAGTTTAGTCATTCAAATGCAATCAGCATAATCAATACAATCTTGTTATGCATCCTAGTGCATCATCCAAAACATTCCTTGTCTTTGTCTCTATCCTTTCTACATATCTTGATCATTTAGTCACATTATTGTCATTCTCATGTTGTTTTTGGATGTGTCCTTCCCATGTCAAACAACTTCATCATCATCATTATCACTTATCAATTGGTTTTAAACTTGAATAGAACCAAGATCATGGTTTTCCTTGGATTCTTGTGTGTGCTTGCTCGCTTGCTTGTAGAAGTCATTCACATGTGCATTTGTCATGATCCTTATAGTCACCCTTCATTCATAACACATCTTTCCTCCATCATCTTTGCATTTTCCATCATTACACTTGACATCATGCATCTTTTCACCTTCCATAATGCATATCCCATTCCACTCCTAATAAATTGGTCTCATACTCGATTGGGGACAAATACTTGAACTATGTCTTCCCTAGATCCTAGACTTGGTATTGGAGATCAATATGTCAAAAAATTTTAAAAAAATCATAAAACTATCAAAAATCCAAACAAAAATTATAAAACCTCAAAATCCAAAAAAGTAAAAACATGTCAAAAATACAAAAATATCCATGTCATTTAGGAATACAAGCATCTATCTAATTTTTCATTGCATTCATATTTGCATATTCATCATCATTGTGTATATATACATCCGTTATCATGTAATTTTGTATATATCATAAAACACATCATACCCATAAATAATTACCATAAAAATAAAATAGCATGACATCTCATAATCATAAACATCACATGTCATAAATATATGGCTTACATAACATCATAAACCTAAATGCATACATTTACTATCTAGGAATCATAAATAAGGCATTAAAATATCAATAAGGGCATCATCACATAGACTGCATCAATACCATAAATCATCCATGTCATAATAAATGCATATCATATAATTTCCACCAAAAAAATCATATATATATATTGCTCAAAATGTGACACAATACAATGTCATAATGTACCCAAAATAGAGCTCATAGGATCAATGGACAAAATACAAGTGTC
>VDFB02353493.1:122124654-122189053 GCA_007258455.2 Sequoia sempervirens
CAGTTGAAATAAGCCTAGGGATGCATAATATAGTGTCTTAGGGGCCTATTAATGATGATATAAATGTCATAAATGTAAGAGGGTCCAAGACTCAATGTGAAAGTGTAAAATATACTTTACAACATCAAATTAAGGAAAAAATAGGTCTATTTAGCTTAAAAGGGCCCTAAATCCAATGTGAATGTGTACAACACATTACAACACTAGATTAAGGAAACATTAGGTCCAAGGGCTCTAAATTTAATGTGAAGGTGTAAATGAGTACACTTTACAACATTAAATCAAGGAAAAGTTAGGTTTATTTAGCTTAAAAAGGGCCCAAGACCTAATGTGAATGTGTAAAACACATCACAACACAATATCAAGGTGACCTTAAATTCATTTTAACATTAGTCATCCCCAAATTAAGTGTGAAAATGTAAACGATGAAAGTTTTTGACACTACAATTTATAATAGTAAAAGTGACATGAATTTATTATCTTTATTCATGAGAATGTAACAAGAAAGTGAAACTCCCTAGATGCAATTATGAGTTAAGAAATAATTTTAATGAGTTATTTTTTTATGTAATGAATTCATATTTTATATAATATTTGAGGGAATGATATTCATTGGGAATTGATAAATAGATTATAATGTTAAAAATAGTCAATTTCTAAACAACCTAATTAGAAATAGGTGTTCATAGTGAAGTTTATTTTTATAAACCTAATTTATAAAATAGTTATGGATATACTTCATTTTTAACAATTTAGAGATGGATCTTCAAAATGCCTTAAAATATAAGTCTAGTATCTTCTTTAAATATTAAGCATAACCTTTGATTAAATGAGAATAATTGTAAGACATGCATGGATATAATAGTTATGTAAAAACTTTATCTTCTATATTTCTCATTTTTAGTAAAGTTTAGAAAAAATGGTATTATATTTTTTAAGAATACTACTTTATGTTAGTTTTTATGTATGTGCCAATTAGTCTAATTTCATTATGTGATCTCACAGATGTATAGGAGAATTTGGTAAATGATTTGGTAGTCAAATCATAATTGGACTAAATATGTTGTTCAACATCTTCATTTCTAAGGGTAGTATCTTCTCGGTAATTTAGTTAGAATTTTTGACACAAATATTTAGATTTACATGTTTTGGGAAATCACACAAATAGAGTGGAGCATTTTAGTGCCCCATTAATTCTTGACTCTCTCTTGGTTTCAAATTTTTTGTCATTATTTCTTGGATAATACTTTGGATGGAAACTTATACTATTATGTCTATAGTTATGTTATTGGAATTATTTGAGCATATCGTATCATTAGGATCATATTATTGAACACACAAAAGTACTGAGAGGGGGGTTGAATTAGTACTTAATAAAACTCTTCACTTCCAATAGCAATTAATCAAATGAAAAAATTTAAACCATGATCAATAGAAGAACACATAACCACACAACCATAACACTAGATTTACGTGGAAAACCTTAAAAGGGAAAAACTACTGTGAGCAAGTTGCTTGTATCTACTATACAAATACAACCTTACAAATGAAAATAAGATTTAGAACAATTGTTATGAGATACAACCCAAAGAAAGTTGCAACTCCCTCAAGTACTACAACACACAAAAAATTAGGCTACAACCTTTATGCAAAGATACTTATCTGATTCACAAAATAGACTACTTCAACTTTCTGCTGACCTTTCCAAACTCTAAAATACTGTCTTACTTTTGCATTACCACTTTACCAATCTCCACAATATCATAATACCAATACCTCCTTTTTTCATCACAACTAACTCCACTGTTTCCATAGCAACATCACTATTAAGCTACCATGCCTAAATTAATCCTTTCCACATTTCATTATCGAAAAAACTCATGTGGTTATTTTATTCACACACTATCTTTTCTACATACATCACATACTGCATGCTTCTTTCAATAATCTTGATATTACATTTATATCCTCTGAAACACTTCAAAAAAAATTTCCTTCATCAACCAAGATGAAACAATGGAATGTGCAACAACTATGAATTTTGGCTCCCAAGACATTCATAGTAAGTAGAAAATAAATGTGGTTCAAACTAAGAGATAATCAAGACCTATTTTACCTTAGCACGCATCTCCATACTAGTGCACACTTTCAAAAAATTGACTCGATCATATCAGCATACCAATTCAGCCCAACAAACACTTAACCTTCTTTATATTAGGTCCAAACCAAAGGTGGTATTAGAGGAACAAACATAACATCATCCAGATTATTTCATGGACACTATATTCCTTTCCAAACATTCCTATACTCTCCATTTACTATTTTAAACAATTTCATGTTAGCACAAATAATTGAGCACTGATGTCGATACCCTTAATACACTCTGGTTACATAGACTTGATGCAAAACATTAAAAATCATACTTGTGGTAGACAAAGACATTTGAAACATAAACTGAGCATACCGACTAATTATATGAGCTTATCTTTCAATCAAAAAAGCCAAATGTCAAGATGTGGTGAAAAGTAGGGGCATCTATTATCTTCCTTTACTTACATTAAACTATAACAAGACTCGTCTTCATTCAAATGACTCCAAAAACTACTATGATACGATTTATCACTTGAAATTTGAATCATATGTGTGTCTTAACTATATCTATCAATCCTCCAAACCGTAGGACCATATCATCAATAGTGGAGAAGTGTGGGGAATTTTACTATCTCTTTGTAACTATAACTACCCTGTTTCACTACTGTCTTCACTCTGATAACTCTAAAAAAAAATTTGGTGATTTTCATGATGTCAAATTTGGACCATACATACCTGAGAGTAGTTACAAGCTATCTTTACTCTCTATAGGATCATAACTTCAAATGTGGTAAAAACAGGATACATTCTCCTAGAATGACACCTTTGCTGACTTGTACTTAACAAAATTTATTCAAACTTTTTGTAACTTTCTTTATCCAACACCAATCCACATGACTCTATAATTTTCATGAAATTCATTATCAATAGAACTCATCAATGATATTGATAACATACACTTGTCATGAACTTACACATAAACTTCAAAAGATAAGGTACAAGTTTGTATAGATGATATTGACCATCCTCACTCCTTTGATCTGCTCCTTTGACATCACTACTTAGTTGACATCAATGACAACATATGCAACAATATTCCTCTTTGGCATTGATGCAAACATTAACCTGATATTGAATTTTCCCCCATTTAAAATTAAGGGAAAAGGGCTAGCAGTATTCCTCTATGATGGAAAAAAAAATATAGGCTCCCCTTATCTGTACACACCTTATTATTCTTTATCAATTCACTCCCCTTGAGAAGTAGCCTTTGTCACTTCAAAACTGATGTAGCAAAACTATTCTTCGATTTCCTTATGATATACATAGGTAATATATATATATATATATAGTTCCTTATGCAAGTCAATAGTAGAACTATTTATTCCTATCTTATTCTCTACGTATTTACACAACATCAAAATTTGTCTTGCCTTCAAAAAGTATTTTATTTACTTATAATGCAAAACATTCTTATAAATTACCTATAGCATTGTAAATTGTAACCCTTGACAATTTCACACTATGATTTACTCCCCTAAATTATTGAACCTAATTGGGTTCGTAATGTCCTAAATGATGCATTCTATAGCCCATTTGTACCAATTTTTGAGAAATTACAAGCATTGAACAAATGCATCTAATTGATATTTTCCCCCCAATACTTAATGTCCTAGAAAATAAGGCTAGGACCCATTCTTCCTAGGGTGTATGTGTTGGATAGGATGACTAAGAAGGGGAGGTGAATCAGTTGTCATAGATTATAACCTTAAATTCAATTATCAGAACTAGCACTTTAAACCAATTAAGTGATTAACCACCAAATGCAAATGCACAAACACAATAACACTAAATTTATGTGGAAAACCCAATGAGGGAAAAACCATGGCGAGGATTCACTCACGGTATAGATAATATCAAAACCAATTACAAAAAGGCTTTCTGCCTGAAATAAGGACTCATTTTCCATAGGGCTACAACCCGGAGGGATCAATGCCATAGAGATACAAAGAAGACAAAGAAGACTTGTTACAGAGAGACAACAATCAAAATGCAAAAAAGGATTCCACCACAATCATTGATCAACTTGCATGAATGATAGAGTTCAACTTTTGCTCACTGCATCCAAAAACTCTACTTTAAGCTTCACATTGATCAACCACAAACCTAACTCACACACTTCCAAAATAGCATCAAAGTCACATTTTCTCTTTCACTTATCTTTCTTCTTTTCTTATGTACAATTTTCATTGCTAGCACATCTTGTATTTATATTATCTCCAACCTTGAAAAGATAAAAAGTCAACCATCCAATCTTCAAATTAAAATTAGCTCAGTGCCAAACATCCTAGGGTGGAATTATAATGAGGGTGACCAAAACACATGCTTCACCGAGACCCATAATAGATCCAACACACTTCATCAACTTCAAAGCTAGTGCTTGACACATAGTTGGAAAAACCAGTGTAAAACACATAGATCAATTAAGCTCAATACTTCCAAATGCAAGAAACCATCTTCAATAGAACCAGGGCAACACAACTCTAGAATTACATGCCATAAGACTTCATCAAATAGAAATCCGTACTAGCAACAATTCTTCTAGACCTCAACCAGAACACAAAACATAGTTCACAAGCACTGGATCAACATCCTCAACAGCTGAATACCTGTAACCTTCTTTTTATACAATTTTCTCAGTATCCTAAACATATACAGTCAACAACAACTAGTAGATTTATGGCACTCTCAAATTCTACAAATTTGAGATGCCTATTTCAAAATTTTTGCCTCTGCATTTTCAGAAGTGCACTTGATGAATATGCCTGAATGACCTACTTTGAAGGGTCATAATTTGAAGCCCATTGATTTCCAAGAAAAATCCCTTTGCGGAAACACTCATGTGTCATATGTGAATGTGCATGTCAATTTTCTGCTTCTCATGATGAGTTTTTTCAAGGTTTTGAAAAGTGAAGATGGAGGGTTTTGTCACTGTTCAGATGCATTCAAATCTCTGGACTAGTGGTTACATGTTTGCAAGTTTTTATGGCTTCAAGGGGTCATTTGCCCAATTTTTAGAGGCAATTCCAAAGCTCACCTAGCATGGTTTCACCATTTTTCAAATGTGCCTGAAAGCAAGTTTTAATGCGAACCCATTTCATATTTTCACTTCTGAAGTATTCAAAAAGTCACCTCAAGTGAAATTAAGCCTGATAGTGGTTTGCAAATGATTTTTTTTTTAGTTGGGCCCACATGGGGACCCAGCCTGCTTCACATAGTTTGAAGTTGTGTTCAGTATTGGTAAAGAGACATTGTTATGGATTGGGGTTTATGTTATTATATTTTGAATAACATATTTCCAAAGTGAAGATTGTTATTTTCTCCAATAGTATCATTGTCCAGTTTGTGACTTGACAATAAATGATCAAGCATCTATGCAAAATGAAGATGACATTTAGCAAGGATTGCGGATGAGGGTCCATTTGTGGACTTGATGCAATTATACTTGATTTGAATATCAAATGGTGCCATATTTGAAAAAGGGCATTGAAACTTCAAGGAAGATGTAGATCAAAAACCATAGATGTAGGGAAAACACATATAAAATTGATTTGTAAAAAATGTTTTTTCAACTCTTAAGCAGATGCAATTGACTCGATGGACTACTGGAGGAAGTGGCGCTAGTCAAATGGATGAAGCTTGCAGAATATGTATAAAATGTATTTATTGATAAGGCTTTAAGAACCTTTAGGTACGTTTCATTTCCAACACAACCTACACTCTCCAAGAAGCAACCAATGCAAAAGATGAAGAAATGGCATGGACAAGGGGCACACACTCTATTGAAGTGTTTGGAAACCCATCAAAAGCAGATATATGGTGAAGTGGCCACTCCAACAGCTGAAAGGAATCCATATAAAATGACTATTACAAAATCCATCAAATGATTAAAGACCCTAGAAGAGCTTCAAACAAATGCATAAAGGCCATGCCTCATTGAATGGGGTCAATGCTTAAGGGTCAATATGATCTTCACATCCATTAAAAGCTAGAGCACAACCAAGGATGTGAATTTTTGTTTTCATAAAACTCCAAATGAAACACCATATCAGCAGCAGAAGAGGATGCTATTGAAGTTTATTGATCAACGCTTTGTCTTGGGCAACTTGTGTGCTAGAAGTGTGTATGCACACAATGGATTTGATGGAGTGTCTTAGAAAATTCTAAGCAGATGTAAGTGCCAAATAAACACAAAGATTGGGAACACACTCTACAAATTTGTTGCCACATCACTAACTACAGGGGAAATGAGTCTGGTCTAGGGCGCAACATTGAAACAAAGTATGTGCATCCATCAAAATATTCATAAAATAGGGACGTCGTTGCTACAAGGTGTGCACAAAATGTATTTGTTTTCGGGGCTTTTTAAGTCTGCAGGCCACGCACCAAAAGGAAAGAGATTAAATGCAAATGTTTTAATGATTACTGAAGATGATGTGTCCATTGAATAGGGATTGTCATAGTTTGACAAAATTCCTTTAGTAAATATAATCTCATTGAGACTCCAAGGCTTGCAGCCTTCACATAGAAAGAATCTATTGCAAAGTCTTTGAGACTTTCAAGCAAGTGCATTCTTACTAAGCTAAGCAGGGAACTATGAATGAAGGAATATGCACACCCATCAAAGCAAAATAAAGGAAAATGCCATAGCTATAGCCCACGCATGAGATGCATTTATTTAAAATTTCTTTAGAAAATTTTGAGGAAATGAATTTGCATGCCATTCCACAAGCAAGGGAGGTACTTGCAGTGCACTACATCAGGCAGATTTGTGGAGAAAACTGTAGAAACTCTCAAACAGATGCATGTGGAGGGCACGCGGTAGAAATATTTGGTCGGTCATAAAGACATGAGGTATTTGTGTTGGAAAAGAAGTGGCTAGCATATCAAATGAAGGAGGTTGAAACACAGATTCTCAGCAAGAATTTCCAGTTGGAAAGAAGGCGATGTACGCATATAAGAATGAGGAGACTTTAACAACTTTCAAGCATATAAAATGCTAGAATAGCAAGGTAGACATCCATCAAAGCATAAAGTAAATGAGTAAGGGAGGTGCTAACAACATGCATGAATTGTTTGATAAGATCCCAAATGGATGATGTCTCAATAAATTTTGTGAAGACAAAGTACAATGGAGAATGCTAAACAAGTGCGCTGATAAAGTTGTAATATGAATAGTCATCAAAGCATAGAAATAACAAAGGAGTCAATGCCATGGAATACTACTACCGTGATAACACTGAAATGGATTTCTTGATAGGATCTCAGATATTGTTTATGAAAGCCCGCACAGAAAGTGAAAGGGTTTCAAAATTTATGAAGTGTATGGACACCCATCGAAGCATGAAGAGAATAGTCTTAGAAACTGGCTGTGTCTGTAATAATATAGATTTTTGAAAATGCTTTTGGGGGCTCTAAAACCAAGGCATGAAATAGGGTTGTAAAAATCTCAGAAGTTTTAATGGAAAATGCAATGGAGGTGTGCGCAATAAGATGAGGGCATGGAAATACTTCAGAGCATAAAAGACAAAGGAATTATGTTTTAATTTTTTTTTTAAATAGAGGAAAACCTTATGAAGCCACCATGGGAAAATGTAGAGGATGCTCAAGCAAACAGAGTAAGAGATTAGGGCAAGTGAAAGATGCAAGAAATGAAATCGACAATCAGAAACAAACATAAAATGCAGCCAAATCTCAGCCACAACCCGCCAGGTTGCAATTCCAACATGCTCACGGGTTAATCCTTGTGAAATTGCGAGATTTCGTCACGTGGCATAGTGGGCCCAACTGGAGTTTGAAGTGGATGAAATTTTAAGGGGAGCCCAATGAAATTAAAGGGATAAAAATTTGATAAAGGCAAACATATTAGGAAAATGTGTCGATGCTTTTAATTTTGAATGAAATGTTTTGAAAGGAAAAATGCATTGCCCCTTGAAATGGTGGGTCCAATGCATTTAAAAGCGAGGCATTTAAATATGTCATGAAAAATAAAAATAGAAGAGAAGGATTAGGGAAAAATTGTGAACAAAAGATGCCAAGAAAATCCAATGGTGGAGAAATGAGATGAACTTCTAGCTAGATCATAGCCCTTGCCCGCTATTTCACAATCAAAAGTTTCTCACTCTTTAAGACTCGTGAGATTACGGGTTGCTGCCACATGGCTTGTGGTGGGCCTAAGAAGCTCTTCAATGCTAGGTATAACTTTAATATGCGTGGTGCAAATGTTTCGAAGGTTTTGACTTGCTTTTTCATAAAAGCAAATATTTCAATAATTTGCTCAATGAAAGTTTAAAAGAAAATTTGAAGAGAAAATGTTTAATGAGGTGGGCCCAACAACAAATGGCGTGGAAATTTTATTATTTTAAATGGAGATACTTTTAATAAAGGGGCCCGAAGTAAACTTTTAAAAGCCTTTATTACGTGAAATGTGAGATGAAGGAAGCAAAGATGAAATCTACAGTGGAAAAAAGAAGGATTAGATACAACATCATCTCAGGCATTCCCCACCAGATCACGATTAAGAGATGCTCACTCTTTATTGATCGTGACATAACGGGCTGGTGCCACGTGGTAGTGGCAGGCTTGGGTGAAATCTTCTGTGTGCATGGGAAAAGAGCTTTAAGAGGGGCGAATATAATATTTTAAATGTTTCATTTGTTTTATCCAAGAAAAACATTTAAAGTGAAAAAATAGGGCCGATGGAATTTTTAAAAGAAAACAAAGCACATGAATAAGAGGTGGGCCCGTATGGAAAATAAAATGCAAAAACTTGAAGTGGCCCGATCAAACTTTGCTTATGTTGTTTCATTGCTGAGTAAAATGGAAGGATTCCACATTTTAATATTATTTAAAACGTAAGGTGCACAGGTGAAAGGTGCAAATATAAAGGTAAAAATTATAACATGGAAGAGGTGAATAATATATTTAGTCAAACCAGTGATGAAATATTTTGAATGGTGGGGCCCGAGGGAACTCTTTCGGATGGTGAAATATTAAAGGCCTTTTATTAAATTTCCTGAGGGGAAATGTTTCAAATGTGTTGGGTGAATAAAATGTGAGTTGCACGTGAAAATAAACATAGGTAATGTAAAAGGAATATGAGAGAAGTGAATTTAATATTCACTTTATAAATATAAAATGTTATGTGCTGGGAGTTAAATGAAATCAAAAGGATTAATATTAAAGTTTGAAACTTTAATATATGAAGAAATTAATATGCAGCCAAAGAACAGAGGCAGAAAATGAAATTTTCACGAGAACGGGTACGAGGTATTTTCACGTAGCTTAGTGATAGATGGAATTTCTCCACATGGTAGAATTTTCTGTTGCTTCACAATAGACAACAAAGGCAAATGAAGAGGAAAATTCAATTAGAAGAGAGATGAGAGATACTTTGAGAAAATTTGTTGATCAATGGGGGAGAATTTTCCAGATTGCATCTATGGATTAGATTGATTTTAGGGCTACCTCTATTTCTCTTTTATTCTCTTTTTCTCTCATTGTAAAAAGAAGGCTGGGATTCCAATTTCTGAAAGCTTTGCAAGTGAGGCAGAAGCTCTGGGGAGAATTGTATAGCTAGGAGAGATGTAATTGAGTCATTAAATATGAAAGTGTTTGTTCTGAATTGTGCTCTCATGTTTATATTTTAGCTGATAATTGTCTCCATTTCTTAGATGTATTACTCTTTTGGATTTAATAATCAGATTATCTGAGTCTTTTCATACACATTTTTTGCATTAGAGTGATATATGTTCTTTCCTTCTATTATGAGAATAATGTAATTGATTTAATGAAGCACAAGTTGCATTTATTATTTCCTTTTGTTCAAAGGATAGTGTAATTGCTTCAACACATGTGATAGGAGTACTATGTTTCAGGTGGATTTATAAGAAGAGTTATCAGATAAAAATTCAGTGGTCTGGTTGTCATAATGTGATAACATTTGTAAGGATCTTCATAACATTTTCAACACTATAGGATGAATGCTGGTTATATGACTCCATAGCCCATTTTATGGCACTGGTCAAGTGTTATACTTTTGTTGTTTTCAGCTTGGTCCCAAATCATTCAAAATTAAAAATCATTTTAAATCCCTATGTGTTATAGTGTTGTGTGTTCTCATGCTCCAAATAGTTGATATTACTGATGAACAACCAATTCTATTCGATATTATCCTATTATGTTGAGCTATTAAATGAGATTATCTATTGTTGTTAAGGGATCACCCTCCCAGGTTTTGCAGAGCCCAAAGTGCAGGAGGTCTTTAAAATCCTCGTCAGTTGGTCCAAGTCCTTCGAGCTTCCCTTGATTGGAATTGGAAATTCCATAGGTAGATTAGAAGACCAACCTAGTTAGTAGGAAAAACAAACCAACAAAATGGCGACTCTACTGGGGAAAATTTGAGAAAGTTCTCATTAAAGAATCCAGAAATAGAGTCATATCATTTGCATAGAGTCATATTATTGTTTGCCATTTTGAATTTAGTTCAAATAATTAAGGATTTCAAGCCTGGAGAGATAATTGTTGTATTGAACCTAATTATTTTATGATCTGTGGTGCTCTACTGGTGAAAGGAACTCAGAAAGAAAATTATATGTGAAAGAACATCCTACTGTTAGAAGTTCATTCCTCTTTGAAGAGAGGTGGCGACTTTGTTACAAGAATCTATTGAAGATTTAAAGAAAAGTTACAAATGGGTGATCCCACAATAGTGGTTTACAATTTTTGGCCAAATTGGACACTGAAATTATCATTTTTAACTAAATCTTCACATTCGGGCAGCTATAGCGGCTAAACCGTGAAAATTTTGAAGATAATGCAAACTAGAGTCTCATCACATTTCTTTTGTAGATTCTAAAAATATTTTTTTCAAAATTTTTGCAATCATTTTACACTTCTTTTTCCATCTCCGGCGAAAACTAGTTTTTTTCAAAAAACAACATTTTTAAAAAGTGACGCAGACTATATGTCACATAACTTTTTTTCCATGAAGGATAAAATTCTAATTCTTTCCAATTTAGATTCTTAACTCTGATATCTAGTGCTTCCACTTGGTTAGATAGTTTTTTATTCAATATTTTTTCTTTAATCAAGTTTCAAAGTCAAACCAATTACAATTGAGACATAGCGCGACCGTATAACGCATAACTTTTTTTGTATATATTGAAATTCAATTTTTTTTTTTGGTTGGATCAAGGACTTCAATATCTGGTGCACTCATATTTTTCAATTTTTTTTGATAATCTGCTATTTTTCCACATGTGCAGAACATAGACCTTCATTTTTGATGAAAAACCTATGTTTAATAAAACTAAAAAAAAAATACATAATAAAAGCAAAACATATTAAGATTATATTCATTGGATAGCTCATTTCGAGGACTACTTGATTCCAATTGGGTTTGTGAAGATTCCTCCATTTTCATCATCAACCTAAGCTCGAAAGTGCAAAAAATTTAGGGTTTTTTGGTGTCTCGAGGAGGGACAAGGAATAAGGGTTCGAGCGAACCCCTAAGGGTTCTTCGAACCGGGGTCATTCGAACCCCCCTTTTATAAGGGCTTTTGTTTTCATTTTTGGTGGGAAAGCATTAAAAGGGTTCACTCGAACCCAGGTTCTAGCGAACCCCTAATGGGTTCGGTCGAACCAGTATGTTCATACGAACCCCTAAAATCAATATTTTTTCCTTGCATTCATTTTCTGTGAGTTTTCCTTCCTCACTTCAATTGTAAACCACTATTGTGGCTTCACCCAGATCTACAATATTTCCAAACAATTTGCAATATTTGTAACATTTCCAGGTATTCTTCACATATTTGAACATCTTAGGAAAGAACTTTGGTTCCCTTATTTAGTGAAATCAAGCACTACAATCAAGGGAGGTTGAATTTTGTAATTAAGTAGTTGTAGAGGGAATAATTTTCATTTGCAAAATGTATGGTTGTTTTAGTTCTCCCTCTACAAGCTATAGTATCATGCCTAGACCACAACCTTGTCCTCATAGGAAGGTGTTTGATAATGAAAGATAAAACCATTCACATTCTATCCCAAGAGGAATTAATGAACATTTTCCTAAGTTTAGAGATGATTTTGAAGAATCAACATCAAGACATGTACAATGTTTCATTGATTTGATGGAAGATTGTCAGATTGAAGAGGAAGATGTTATCATGAATTTTTTTGTAAAAAATTTAGAAGGTATGGCTGAAGGTTGGTTTACTTGCTTACCAATGCATTCCATAGACTCATGGAATAAACTCATAACATGTTTCCTTGATACTTTTAAAGATGAATCAGTAGTGAATGAAGAATGCTTGTCTGAAGATAGAAATCTGCATACTCAAGAAGAATTTGAAGAGGAAATTGCAAACAAGGTTGAATCAGAATCATATATTAATGCATTGTGTGATATAGAAAGATTGGAGGATGAATCTATCTATGATTTTCATGATAGATTTATGAAATTTCTGCTTGCTATACCAAAATTAGAAAGACTTAATGAATCATTTTGCATTGATTTGTTCTGTGAGAATTATAACCTAGGTATGAGTACCATGCCAGTTCACTTTAGGCCCCCTAGCCTTAAATGCTTATATCAATGGATTTCAATAATCAAAGAAATGATAGATAAATGTGTAAGTCATCTCTTAACTCAATTTGGTGATGGTACTTTTTCAAGATTTAGTCCAATGGGTGCAAATGGTATAGTAGAAGACAAAAATGATAGTGCATCATGCAGTGATAAGGATGTTGTTTCTGAACAACCTACAAAAGAAATATGTCCAGAAGAATGTTGTAGCCATGATGGTCATGAAAAGATAAATTAAACATGTGAAGTGTCTTCCATTTGCTTTGAAAATACATAAATAGAAAGAAGATTTTCTATAGCAAATGAAGGCTGCAATGATGCAAATGATACTGAGATTGTTTTCTCTTCTATGAACTCTAAATACACAACTGAAGATCATGATGATTCTAATGTTTTAAGTTTTACTGATGAGAACAACGGTGTTGTAGATGGGAGTTTGTAATCAGCTAAAAAAAATCCTTGTATAGCTGATCAAGAGGATTTCAAATCTATTTGCAGCCCTAGTAATTTTGATTCATTTCAAAAGCAGGAGGTGGAATTAATCTCCTTGAATAAAAAGTATTCTAATGAAGATGATGAAAATGATTCTGAAGGCTCACAAGAACAAGAATGTGATAGATATGAATTGAACATCTTGTTTGAAGAAGACATGTGTAATCAGCAGTACTGTAGTACACTTGGTTATACCAATCTTTTGTGTATGTAGCATTGATGAGAGCTTTCATGATGAGATATGGGTGCCTGTAGATTTGAAGAATGCTATTGAGAACATTAGTGTATCAGTTGCAAATGACAAAGTATGCATGGATTGTCAGTTAGAGCAGTCATGTGTGAGAAGTTTCCATGAAGAAACAAATGATGATTTTCTATTTGATAGTGAGGAATGCAACCCTACTGATTGTTGCAGCAGTGTGAACAAAGAGAAGGATATGCATGTAGGAGATGTATTAAATAAATCAGTACAAGCAATTGATAATGATGAACAAGGAATCCCTGTTGTGTTTGATGTTTTTCCTTCTATCCCTTTTGCTGCTTTTGAAGCCATTACTGAATGTTTGCATGAGGAAACCATTTATGTAGATGTACAAGAGAATGCAGATGTAGAAATAAACATTGGTACAAATAGTTACAACTTTCATGATGAGTTTGCACATGAGGAACGTGATTGTGTCTATCATATTGATGCATATGAGGACCTTTTTCTAGATCTGCAATTCATATTTCCTCTCATGAGTAGTATGTGTCAGATTTTCATGTTGAAGTAGCAAGAGATGATGTTGATTTCGATACACCTTGCATTGGTGAATGTGTCTTTGACACTCACTGTGATGAATTTGTTGCAAATGAAAGTTCTAATTCATATGAACCTATACTTGAAGTTTCCCTTTGTGGTAACATATTGAATGTTGATGATCTTATCTATGAACATAAGGTGGATAACATTGTTTGGGATGCTGGCATTTCTTTTGAATGCCATGATTTGAATGGAGATGAAGGTATTGTGGATACTGATGAGCCTGATTTTCAAAATCTTGAAACACATGGAAATGTGTTAGAGTTGTGTTGTTGTTGGGATGAGGAAAAGTTGTCTGGTGATATATTTTAGTTGGAGATACAAATGTATGAGCAATCTTTGCTCAACACACAAGAGGATTGCATGTTGTTTTTTAGCTATGATATCTCCTCTAAGCATGATCATTATGAGAGGGTTAGTGAATGTAGTCTTGATCACTATCCTCTCATGTTGCCACTTGATACAAAAGCAAAAAATGAAGAGAGTGGTAGTGATGTGGCCTATTTGATTTGGTTGCCACTTGATGACAAAGCTAAACAAAGAGCAAGTTCTCACTTGCACAAGGATAGCCTGATACTTGTGTTTGCAGAAGTGCAGTTACCAATGATGTTATGGTTTGAAAAATGCAAGCACAAATTGAGGGAGATCAACTCTTTTTGAAAAATTGTGTTTGACATAGGTAAATAATGACTCCCCTTTTTCATTTGGTGGCCTGGGGTCACCAGATGAAGTTGAAAAAATAAAGGTTGAATAAAGGAGCAGTTTGAGGACACTTGATGGACTCAACATTTGGTCTACTCCCTAGAGATCTAGAATCTTTCTATGCCCACAGGGGGCATACATCCCCAGTTGGAGCCACTGATGGCACTCTCAAATTCTGCAAATTTGAGATGCCTATTTCAAAAAATTTGCCTTTCAATTTTCAGAAGTGCACCTGATGAATATTCCTGAATGACCTACTTTGAAGGGTCATAATTTGAAGCCCATTGATTTCCAAGCAAAATCCCTTTGCGGACACACTCATGTGTCATTTGTGAACGTGCATGTCAATTTTCAGCTTCTCATGATAATTTTTGTCAAGGTTTCAAAAAGTGAAGCTAGATGGTTTTGTCACTGTTCAACTGTTTGTAAATGTTCAATGTACCCAAATGTGCTTGTGTGTTTGGTGGCAGCCTTTCAAGAGTAGATTTGATACTTTTGCAACAAGATGATCTCATGTGTTCTAACTAGTTCAAAACAGCTACAATTGCAAAAAAGTCCGAGAGGGAAAATTTGAGGTTAAATAACTTTTTCCTCATGATCTGTTTTGTTGAACCATCTATTGCATTCAAATCTCTGGACTAGTGGTTACATGTTTGCAAGTTTTTATGGCTTCAAGAGGTCATTTTCCCAGTTTTTAGAGGCGATTCCAAAGCTCACCTGGCCTGGTTTCACCATTTTTCAAATGTGCCTGAAAGCAAGTTTTAATGCGAACCCATTTCATATTTTCACTTCTGAAGTATTCAGAAAATCACCTCAGGTGAAATTAAGCCTGATAGTGGTTTGAAAACAAATTTTTTTTTAGCCGGGCCCACATGAGGATCCAACCTACTTCACATAGTTTGAAGTTGTGTTCAATATTGGTAAAGAGACATTGTTATGGATTGGGGTTTATGTTATTATCTTTTGAATAACATATTTCCAAAGTGAAGATTGTTATTTTCTCCAATAGTATCATTGTCCATTTTGTGACTTGATAATATATGATCAAGCATCTACGCAAAATGAATATGACATTTAGCAAGGATTGTGGATGAGGGTCCATTTGTGGACTTGATCCAATTATATGTGATTTGAATATCAAATGGTGCCATATTTGAAAAAGGGCATCAAAACTTCAAGGAAGATGTAGATCAAACACTATAGTTGTAGGGAAAACACATATAAAATTGATTTGTAAAAAATGTTTTTTCAACTCTTAAGCAGATGCAATTGACTCGATGAACTACTGGAGGAAGTGGCGCCAGTCAAATGGATGAAGCTTGCAGAATATGTATAAAATGTATTTATTGATAAGGCTTTAAGAACCTTTAAGTAAGTTTCATTTCCAACACAGCCTACACTCTCCAAGAAGCAACCAATGCAAAAGATGAAGAAATGGCATGGACAAGGGGCATACACTCTATTGAAGTGTTTGGATACCCATCAAAAGCAGATATATGCTGAAGCAGCCACTCCAATAGCTAAAATGAATCCATATAAAATGACTGTTACAAAATCCATCGAATGATTAAAGACCTTAGACAATCTTCAAACAAATGCATAAAGGCCACACCTCATTGAACGGGGTCAATGCTTAAGGGTCAATATGATCTTCACATCCATCAAAAGCTAGAGCACGACCAAGGATGTGAATTTTTGTTTTCATAACACTCCAAATGAAATGCTATATGAACAACAGAAGAGGATGCTATTGAAGTTTATTTATATGTGCTTTCTCTTAGGTAGTTTGTGCACTAGCAGTGTGTATACACACAATGGATTTGATGGATTGTCTTAGAAACTTCTAAGCAGATGTAAGCGCCAAATAAACACAAAGATTAGGAACACACTCTGCAAATTTGTTGCCACATCACTAACTATAGGGGAAAGGAGTCTGGTCTAGGGCGCAACATTGAAACAAAGTATGTGCATACATAAAAATGTTCAAAAAATAGGGACGTTGTTGCTGCAAGGTGTGCACAAAATGTATTTGTTTTCGGGGACTTTTAATTCTATAGGCCACGTACCCAAATGAAGGAGCTTAAATGTAGATGTTTTAATGATTACTGAAGATGACGTGTCCTTCATTGAACAGGGGTTGTCATAGTCTGACAAAATTCCTTTAGTAAATATAATCTCATTGAGACTCCAAGGCTTGCAACCTTCACATAGAAAGAATCTATTGCAAAGTCTTTGAGACTTTCAAGCAAGTGCATTCTTACTAAGCTAAGCAAGGAACTATGAATGAAGGAATATGTGCACCCATCAAAGCAAAGAAAAGGAAAATGCCATAGCTATAGCCCACACATGAGATGCATATATTTATTTAAAATTTCTTCAGAAAATTTTAAGCAAATGAATTTGCATGCCATTCCACAAGCAAGGGAGGTACTTGCAATGCACTGCATAAGGAAGATTTATGGAGAAAACTATAGAAACTCTCAAACAGATGAATGTGGAGGGCGCAGAGTAGAAAGATTTGGTCGTTCATAAAGACATGAGGTATTTGTGTTGGCAAAGAAGTGGCTAGCATATCAAATGAAGGAGGTTGAAATGCAGATTCTGAAAAAGAATTTCCAGTTGGAAAGAAGGTGATGTGTGCATATAAGAATGAGGAGACTTTTGCAACTTTTAAGCATATACAATGTTCGAACAATAGGGTAGACATCCATCAAAGCATAAAGTAAATGAGTAAGGGAGGTGCCAGTAGTAGGCATGAATTGTTTGATAAAATCCCAAATGGATGAGGTCTCAGTAAATTTTATGAAGACAAAGCACAATGGAGAATGCTAAGCAAGTGCGCTGATAAAGTTGTAATATGAACAATCATCAAAGCATAGAAATAACAAAGGAGTCAACGCCATGGAATACTGCTACCGTGATAACACTGAAATGGATTTCTTGACAGGATCTCAGATATTGTTTATGAAAGCCCACACAAAAAGTGAAGGGGTCTCAAAATTTATGAAGTGTATGGACACCCATTGAAGAATGAAGAGAACAGTCTTAGAAACTGGCTATGTCTACAATAAAATAGATTGTTGAAAATGCTTTTGGGGGCTCTAAAACCAATGTATGAAATGGTTTGTAAAAATCTCAGAAGTTTTAACGGAAAATGTGATGGAGGTGTGCGTAGTAAGATGAGGGCATGGAAATCCTTTAGACCATAAAAGACAAAGGCATTTTGTTTTAAATTTTTTTGAAACAAAGAAAAACCTTATGAAGCCACCATGGGAAAATTGCAGAGGATGCTCGAGCAAACAAAGAAAGAGATTAGGGCAAGTGAAAGATGCAAGAAATGAAATTGACGGTCATAAATAAACATAAAATGCAGCCAAATCTCAGCCACAGCCCGCCAGGTTGCAATTCCAACATGCTCACGGGTTAATCCTTTTGAAATTGCAAGATTTCACCACATGGCACAGTGGGCCTAGCTGGAGTTTGAAGCAGATGAAATTTTAAGGGGAGCCCGATGAAATTAAAGGGATAAAAATTTGATAAAGACAAACATATTAGGAAAATGTGCCAATGCTTTTAATTTTGAATGAAATGTTTTGAAAGGAAAAATGCATTGCCCCTTGAAATGGTGGGTCCAGTGCATTTAAAAGCAAGGCATTTAAATATGTCGTGAAAAATAAAAACAGAAGAGAAGGATTAGGGAAAAATTGTGAACAAAAGATGTCAAGAAAATCCAATGGTGGAGAAACAAGATGAACTTCTAGCTAGATCATAGCCCTTGCTCGCTATTTTGCAATCAGAAGCTGCTCACTCTTTAAGACCCATGAGATTATAGGTTGCTGCCACGTAGCTTGTGGTGGGCCCGAGAAGGTTTTCAACGCTGGGTATAACTTTAATATGCCCTGTGCAAATGTTTCGAAGGTTTTGACTTGCTTTTTCATAAAAGCAAATATTTCAATAATTTGCCCAATGAAAGTTTAAAAGAAAATTTGAAGAGCAAATATTTAATGAGGTGGGCCCAACAACAAACAGCGTGGGAATTTTGTTATTTTAAATGGAGATACTTTTAATAAAGGGGCCCAAAGTAAACTTTTAAAATCCTTTACTACGTGAAATGTGAGATGAAGGAAGCAAAGATGAAATCTATGGTGGAAAAAACAAGGATTGGATGTAGCATAATCTCTGGCATTCCCTACCAGATCACAATTAAGAGATGCTCACTCTTTATTGATCGCGACATAACGGGCTGGTGCCACGTGGCAGTGACGGGCCTGGGTGAAATCTTCTGTGTGCATGAGAAAAGAGCTTTAAGAGGGGTGAATATAATATTTTAAATGTTTCATTTGTTTTATCGAAGCAAAACATTTAAAGTAAAAAAATAGGGTCGATGGAATTTTTAAAAGAAAACAAAGCATAGGAATAAGAGGTGGGCCCGTATGGAAAATAAAATGCAAAAAACCTAAAGTGGCCCGACGATCAAACTTTGCCGAGTAAAATGGAAGGCTTCCACATTTTAATATTATTTAAAATGTAAGGTGCACAGGTGAAAGGTGCAAATATAAAGGTAAAAATTATAACATGGAAGAGGTGAATAATATATTTACTCAAACCGGTGATGAAATATTTTGAATGGTGGGGCCCGAGGGAACTCTTTCGAATGGTGAAATATTAAAGTCCTTTTATTAAATTTCCTGAGGGGAAATGTTTCAAATATGTTGGGTGAATAAAATGTGAGCTGCACGTGAAAATAAATGCAGGTAATGTAAAAGGAATATGAGAGAAGTGAATTTAATATTCACTTTAATATAAATATAAAATGTTATGTGCTAGGAGTTAAATGAAATCAAAAGGCTTAATATTAAATTTTGAAACTTTAATATATGAAGAAAGTAATATGCAGCCAAAGAATAGAGACAAAAAATGAAATTTTCATGAGAACAGGCACAAGGTATTTTCACGCAACTAAGTGATAGATGGAATTTCTCCACATGGCATAATTTTTTGTTGCTTCACAATAGACAACAAAGGAAAATGAAGATGCAAATTCAGTTGGAAGAGAGATGAGAGATACTTTGAGAAAATTTGTTGATCAACGGGATATAATTTTCTAGATTGCATCTATGGATTAGATTGATTTTAGGGCTACCTATGTTTCTCTTTTATTCTCTTTTTCTCTCATTGTAAAAAAGAACACTGGGATTCGAATTTCTGAAATCTCTGCAAGTCAAGAAAAAGCTCTGGGTAGAATTGTATAGCTGGAAGAAATGTAATTGAGTCATTAAATATGAAAGTGTTTGTTCTGAATTGTGTTCTCATGTTTGTATTTTAGCTGATAATTGTCTCCATTTCTTAGATGTATTACTCTTTTGGATTCAATAATAAGATTATCTGAGTCTTTTCATACACATTTTCTGCAATAGAGTGATATATGTTGTTGCCTTCTATTCTAAGAATAATGTAATTACTTTAATGAAGCACAAGTTGCATTTATTATTGCCTTTTGTTCAAAGGATAGTGTAATTGCTTCAACACATGTGACAGGAGTACTATGTTTTAGGTGGATTTATAAGAAGAGTTATCAGATAAAAATTTAGTGGTCTGGTTGTCATAATGTGATAACATTTGTAGGGATCTTCATAACATTTTCAACATTGTAGGATGAATGCTGGTTATATGACTCCACAGCCCATTTTCTAGCACTGGTCAAGTGTTATACTTTTGTTGTTTTCAACTTTGTTGCAAATCATTCAAAATTAAAAATCATTTTAAATCCCTATGTGTTATAGTGTTGTGGTTATCTCATGCTCCAAATAGTTGATATTACTGATGAACAACCAATTCTATTTGGTATTATCCTATTATGTTGAGCTATTAAATGAGATTATATGTTGTTGTTAAGGGATCACCCTCCTAGTTTTTGTAGAGCCCAAAGTGTAGGAGGTCTTTAAAATCCTCGTCAGTTGGTCCAGGTCCTTCGAGCTACCCTTTATTGGAATTGGCAATTCCATAGGTAGATTAGAAGACCAACCTGGGTAGTAGTAAAAACAAACCAACATAGATAACCAATTGACTGGTTGACATCAATGACAACACTTTCATTCCTCTTTCCATTCTTGCAATAGTATGGGTCCTGATATTTCTCTAGGGACCAATTTTTGATATGTTGGTTTTAGCATCTTAACATTCAAAATTTAAATTTCAAATGTCATCTATTAGGATTTAATTCTTAGGAAATTAGTGAAATGCCTATAAATGCCTAGTTATTGCATCATTTCAAAAAGGGAGATCTAGAAAACTATTTGAAAACTTATGATCACTTCAATTTCAAGTAAGTCAAGGGAAACATTTTAGAGCTTTATTGTAGCAATCCAAGATCCTAGCATCATGTCAAATTTTATGTGAGTTTATGTGTTCATGTTATCATTGTTTTGTGAAGGCTAACATTTTTGTATGTCTCCAAATCATTCAAGAACTCAAGCAAGTAAGATCAGTACCTTGAGGTGATTTGCATAAATTTAGTCCTTGAACGAAGCCATTGAAGGTTTGTGAGTTGCATCACTTTGTGATTTCATCATTCCTTCCTATTCATTATCATTTTATCATTGAAATTTCCATTGTGGAAGTGGAAACACTTACATGGGGTTTGAATGAGGCAAGCCCCTAAATGGACCAATATTTTATCTCTCTTTGAATATGCAGGATTTAGGCTTGAAGAGGATTAAAGAGAGATTCAAGACAAACTTTTCATTATTGCAATTGAAGACCTATATCTTGTCAACTCACAAAAAAACACCTACAAATTTATCCAACAGTGTTTTGACAACTCTACAACCATAAATTAGAAGCTCATATATATCATCAGAGGACCTCAAAAGTAGATTTGAAGTGTCACAAAGGGACCCAAATACCCTAGGGAAACCTTTCCTAATACAATGATCAGTCCTAAATTTTGGTGACAAGTACACAGTCCTCTATACTTTCCAGATCTACCTATAATTTATGATTTTAGTCTATTCATTGTCGAGATCTTGCATTTTTCATATTAGGTCATATAATCTAATTAGGTTAATCATATAAAATCAATTCCAAACCATTTTAATCCTTAATAGGATGGAGATTTAGGTTTGATTGGCTCACCTTCATGGTTGAAAGTCAATCTACTCACCTTTTTTATCTCCATCTTAATGAAACATAAGAAGACACCACCATTCATGTACTAAAAATCATTTCAACCCTAGGTTTATATAGTAGGCCTGAGGTCACTAATTTTATTTGTTTCATTACCTTTAACTGGGAAAGAGTTGTATCCCAATGCTTTTTTGTAGAAGATAGACTAGTCATTTGGATTTCAAGCTAAATATATAATTCTTTTGCTTCTTCTAAAGTAGCTGGTACCTTTACTTTTTGAACAACATTTTCTGCTTCTATCAAAATGTCAATCAAGGATGCTAACTTTAGACTCACAACTCCCCTTAGTTGACCAATTTCTCCTTTGATTTTCTCTCTTTGGTCTAGAAGTTGCTTTAGTTGGGAGTGTAGTCTTTTTGCTTGTGCCCTTTTATCTCACCATCTTTTCCTTTCAATAAATCATATATATTTTCCACCTGAGTTATTTGTGACTCAATAGAGTCAATTTGATCCTTTTATATTCTTTGTAGTTTTTGGCCATTTCAAACAAAATTGATAAAACACCATAGCATCCTCTAGGAATTTTTGAATTATTTTCATATTCTCTTGTAATTTATTATGTTTCATAGCACATATCCTAGAGGCATCAATCATTAAACTTTGATGTTTACTTGTTCAATCACCTTCTTCTCTACCTGCTTCTCTAGATAATATGTGTGATCTTTGAAAGACTCCAATAGAAGCTTCATCTCTTATGTGGGAGGCAATGATGGATCTCTTTTTGCCTAAGGAAATAGCTCTTGAATTATCTATATTGATTCCTCCAACAATTAAACATTCTCAACTTGTTTCTAAAGAATATCTTGCCTTGTGGTGGATTAAAGTATATCTCTTAGTTGTAACTTTTGGAGAGGAGATATGCTAGGCAATTCAACTTGTCCATGTTGAAAGCACTGGCAATTGTAACAATTATGGAGTAAACACTACTTGAATTTGTATTTGTTGTGCCAAAAAATCCTTGATTTTGTAATGCCCTACCACGAAACCCTAGAGGACAACACACTAAACACCTAAAAAATGGACAATTTTTTCTTTTAAAGTGCAACATTCACATGATTGCAATTGAAACATTAGCTAAACTAGCAAGAACTGAAAGTAATTACATTGATTAAATTCCATATACAATAAGAAAGTACATTTAACCATCACATTTACAAGATCAATTAATATGAGACAACCATTACATGATCAATAATATAATAACATCAAGGATCATTAAATTGTCAACAACATCCATTACATTTACCATTACAATAGAGAGTTTACATAGAGTACATCAGAAGTATATACATGATACAATATATTTGTGATACAATACAAGTACATGAATGATGATCCACATGAACTGGAACAAGTGCAGAAGTCTTCAAATCTAGGAGTAATCACCACTAACACGAACCAAGTGAGGGAACCCAATGGAGTACAAGACACATTCCACTTGACCATGTGGAACCCTAAGGTCCACCCCTCGTGCTAGGAGATAGCATTAAGGTCCCACCACAAGACAGACAAGAGAAAATAGACCACACAAGGGCTAACATAACATCAATGCACAAGTACAATACAACAACACATGACAGTGCACCACTTCTAGAGGCACACAACATCAAGGGAAATGAGAGACAAGGGAATACTAGGTTGTCCTAAGAGGAGTTTCATCACATAATTTTCTATGGGTTACCCTAGCATAACCTTTCTAGGCTACTAGAACCCCATCTTGGGTTACCCTAGCCACCTCTACTAGCTGCCAGACCCCCATGCAAACTCATGCAGGATCAACACACCTTCTAGTTAGACTAGGTAGTCGATCTTTCCATTCCAGGCCTTCTCACTCATCTCAAGCCTAAACAAGCACTTGAGCCATGAGTGAGGCATTATCTTGATTAATGTGAACTACCCAACCCCCTAGTTTGTTTTAGGCTATCAATTGATTAAATTCTCAATGAATTGCCCTGGACCTGCCACTTTGTGCATCAGACCCCCATTGAGAGCCACTCCCCCTAATAACAACTACGATACCCAATGAAATCAAAAGAGAAAAGCCAACTTGCACAATCACAAAATCTCATTAACATATACAACAAGGTGAGGAAAAACCCTTCCCACTAACAAGTTTCCAAAATTTCAAACCACATAGGTGAATATGTTGTGCAAGGTTGATGACCATCACATACTCATTTAATCACAAACAATCATCTTGAAGGATAACAAAGAATTCCATTAGAAAGACAATTCTCCCTAGCCTCTGAAAGACTCCTAAGATTCATTTCACAAGGTGACATAAGCATTCAAACTAAACCTACCATTCACTCTCAAATCAATGATCATCCACTAGGATTCACATAAACAATAATAGCACAAGGAGTCTAAAATGGGTTTCCAAGGTAACCATTTCACGTATACTAATTACTCATCTAAATCAAGGATAATCTCTATTTATATAGGCTAACTTACATTTATTCTAAACTCAATATATATCAATATTCTATACTAAATGTTTTCCTTGCTTAATTTATTTATATGTGAGTACATTTAAGCAACAATTCTTATTTTTACAAGAAGAACCCTACTCCTACGAGTAAACTCATATACACACAATTTACAAGTACGCCTTATTTATGTTTTACCCAAGAAATGGACAAATTTCACCTTAACAATCCCATTATTATCTAATGTAATTAATTTAATCTTTTCATTTCATACCCCTACTCCATTCATTAACCCATTAATCTCTTAATTCGAAAAGGATATTCATTTGCTACACCATTATAATGCATATACAAATATACTTGTTTATATATATATATATATATATATATATATATATATATATATATATATATATATATATATATATATATATATATATACTCATTCCTTGGTATATGCTTATATACATATATGCATATACTTATATAAATGTTTATAATGTAGTGATATGTTGTTTTCAACTATAAATTATATTACAGTAGCAAGTATAATTATACTCTCACACACATATATATATATACATGCATATAACTGGCAAGTCCCAACATCATATACTAAGAATCCTATAACTATTAGATAACAACCATTCACATGTATGGCGACACCCATTTACTCCATCACCATGCCCATATCTCAGAGTCGACGAATACAAAGAATGAGTTAACGGCAAACTCGAATATATCAAGATCCCTGACATGAATTGCCAAACTAAAGATACATATATATGAATACAATGAAGTGGAGAGAAAGTAGCGCATAATTTAATATGTGATACTAACCATAGCGTTGGAAAAGAATTTGAAAACCATAGCTTGCTGAAATAATCCTCATTACTAACCATAGCATTCAATCAAAATCCGTAAATATATGTCATAAGACTGTCGAATAATAGAGAGAATACACTTGGTAATTGCGAAATGGAGATACTATCACATTCAGAATCGTAACAATAAATAAACTATATACTTAACACTTGAACGATGATAGAAACACAGAGTTATCTTATAGATAAAGTAATATCGATACATGCATACCAACCTACAAACGTATGCTTGAATATCTGTATGTATGTATGACTATAACCAAAAGAAGTAAGACTACTCCAATCGACCGCTTGGGAAGGAATACCAATCTCAGTATCATTCACAAAGAAGCCTGTTAAACTAGGGGTATAAATCATATTATCCACCGCCATTCGCTACCAATCTATACATCACAATTTATTTAAAATCGAATGTCTACTATATAAAGGAAGTTCTAAATACTGAAAACCTGCAGAGATCTATCAATTACATTCGAGTTTCCCAATACATGTGTCGATAGAATGTGACATTCCCAATGAAATCGTGGTTTTCAATCAAGAATAAAGTCGCAAAATTCAGTCAAATCCTAGTAATAAATTTATTTTCCATCTAACAGGTTAATCACCAAATCCCCAATCAATTCGCTAATAAATTTAAAACAAAATAAATACGATAAAATTACAGCACAAGGAAAAGTTTACTACCCTAGCTATCGATTTCCTTCAAAGAGTTCATCTAATCCTTACTTACTGGTTGAGGTAAGTTGTGAAGAATATTGACATAGCCTCTTGCAATTCGTAGGCCACCATCTTAGTTTTATGTGGTGACGATTTCTTCAGCAAGATACATTCTAACAATTTCTAAGGGCAGGGCCGAAGATCAAAGCAACATGAGCTCTCAAAAAGTATTTTTTACCATACAACAGAAAATTACTAACGTGGGAAAGACTAGCAATCATCTAATTTGACATATAAATTTGAAATTCAAACTTCAGGATTACAATTGAAGTCTTCAGCTAAAGAAAGAATCCATATAGCCAAGACAAGAGATGGGAGTTGCCTATAAAAGAACAATAATTACCTATCAGATAGAAAAAGAGGGTGAATGGCCTGTAGCCATTATGCACAAAATGGATTGATTGAAACTTTCAGGCATATGCAATCTTCAGGATAAAATTATGATAATTAAATTACAGAGAAGTTCTCAAGGTCTTTGAATAATTGATGCTCCAAATCAAACACAAACATACACAACATCATATTTTGTTTCTATTAACATACAACTTCAAGTATTTATTCTAAATAGAGAGAAAAATTACAGAAGAAAAAGGAACCTGGGCTAATTCGTTTAGCTGGACTGAAAGCTGGTGCAGAGCTCTCCACCTCCACTAGGTAGTTTCAACACACTTCCAATCTCCTCAACCACTGCAAAGCCACCACTTTAAAAAAAACCTTCCAAAACCCGAAGAATTTTTTTTCCAGAACAAGAAAAATTGATTCACGACCTAGAAAAAGATTCATTTTCCTGAGAATCACCAAAAGCCCCTTTTCTTTTGCAATATAACTATTTTATTAACCACTTCCCTTTAACTGTTGTTGCATGCAACTCCTATCTTTATTTAGTTACTTCCAATAAATTTACTTTGAATAATTAATTTATTAATTTAACTTCAACTTTTAATTTTATTTTCACTCCACATTAAACAATATTTTTTACTCTATATATATATATATATATTTCTTTATGAAATCATAATTTTAATTTATTTAAATCAAATAACAGCATTAATTAATATTTTATTTTATTAGAACAAAAGCATTTTTAAAATTATCAATGATGCCCTTTCTAGACTTCATTAATATTTTATTTTAATAAAATAATCAATCGAAACACTAATCAATCAAATTACTTGAATGAACAGAACACCAATTTGTACCTAACCTTGAAGCAAAATGGAGGGCAACACACAACTACATAATCAGACCAACTCAAACTGATCACACAGACAAGGAACGACAAACAGACACTCATCCTCATTAAGGATGATGGATCAACATAAAGGAATAGATGTTATCTCCAAAACATCAATCTCCATTGGGATTAAGGAACGCTTAAACCTGGAAATTCAGATGGAGTCGATGCCTAGTACCTACAACCTACAACAAACCACACAGTCGAATGTGTACATAGAAAATTAGTAAATCACACAGTGAAGGGAAAATCATAGCATCGCAGGGCACTCACAAGCGAGTGATGTGGCCTTGTTCCCCTTCACCAATACATCAACACACAATAAACAAATATCAAATCATGATGAGAATATACATCTAACAATCACATAATAGTAATCTCGATGAGAACTCATATACAAAATTAAACTGATCTACTAAGCATGGTATAAGCATAAAACATTAGATATAAATGTGTCATCATAGTGTCATAATATCCAAGTATCAACAAACAAGTATCATAATGTCCAAATACAATCCAAGTAACTCTCAGAAACGAAAAGCAAACTGAGGGGCACTACAGATTGAATCTATAGGAGAGGATGAGGAAGATGTTTCCTATCATATCTCAAAGTTCTCCCTTGTACCACTATTTACCTGCTCCTCTTGCAGATCAGGGTTATCATGTTGCTCTCTATTTTGTAGAGGACTACAATGGAACACATTATGATCAAGAGATGCATTTCCTTCATCTTGTGCAAATTTCTCTTATTTCTCCTCTTGTGGATTATACTGATCAATGTTATGTAGAGGAGATACTGTAATGTGGGGTGGAGATATGTGGTTGCTCCACATTCTCATCTTTTTTTGCTTCTTCGAGAATTTTATTTGTTACTTCTTCAATATCATGTATCTTATATTTGTCCTCCACGCTTATAGGGACATCTACCCTATGCTTTGTCCTAATCTCTTGGGCTTGTATTTGAAATATTTATCTTTCTCTTCTTGAGAAATAGATGATCTAGAATTGTTAAGAGCTTGCCATCTCAACTCTTCATCCATTTCTATGGATTTTTCTCTCTTTTTCCTCAGAGCATGAGCAAGACTCTCAATAACCTTTTCGATAATATTACTCAGAGACACATTATATTTGATCATGTACATCACTATTTCCTTCTTAATAGTCTTTTGATATATAAGAGGCATATCTATATGAAGTTATGTTATTTCCTTTAGCATACCATGATGCACAATCCCATTGAAGATTGCCTCTAATTGGAGATGCTCATGTGGAGGTACCACTAGAGAAGTTTTCTTATTTTTATTTTATTTCTTCTTTGGTTAGGAGGTTCCTTCCTCTAGTTCTTCTTCGTACTCTTCAATCTTCATTTTTTGAACCTTAATCATTTTTGGTAGGTTGTTTAGGCCTCACATGCTTCTTCTTTATAGTTTTCATCTACACCAAGGTTTTAGATGTAGCTCTTCTTCCAATAGAAGTAGTTTGTGTAGATCCAGAGAGCTATGGGGTATGTGTAGTTGTAGATGAGGACCTACTAGTCCTTCTAGGTCCTTGGGAAACTTGCAAAATAATAGGATCACGTTGGGGATCCTCCACGGGGGGTTCTCAACTAGATTTTAGTGGAATACACCATTTCTTATGCAAAATACATTCCTCGGCACTTATTTTATGCATCTTATCCATTATTTCATCATAAGTTCCAAACCTTTCTATTGGTGTGTCCTTGGGTTTGCTGAGAATAATATCAACATAAGTTTTTATCTCCTTTGTGAAAACCTCATAAGGTAATCTTGGAATCCAAGCTATCATTGGATCTACAACTTCCATGTAAGTATAATCTTTATCCACCAAAAATGTGATTTTTCCTTTATACCTCTATACTATGCTAGAGGGGACTCTATCTCTATCTTGCATATGAGTTTGTAGGGTTTTAAAAATCCCTAGTACATTGTGCTACAACTCTTATTATCACTAAAACCTCTCGTATGGTTTCTAATTTTTGTAGTAATAGGAGTGTGTTGTTTTCAAACCTTACCCCTAAAACTAGACAACTAGTTCAAGAAGTAAAATTCAAGGAAAATGATAAGGGTAACATACCTAAATTTGTAGCAAATTTACTTTGTTCTCCTCAAGTTTTCCATTATTTTATGACCTCATAGAGGTCAAAGTCTTTTCCTTCCTTTACCATCTGGTAAGCCATGTAAATTATGATACTAGTGGATTATTCCTCTCTATTTGTGAAATAAAACTTATATGCAATGCATGTTACTGCATACCAAATCCCTAAATCAGTTGTCATTTACACTTTGGGCCCTTTTATCAAAATTTTCCCCAGTCAATTTTGTAACCCTCTCATTGTTGACAACTTTCATCACCGAAACTAGTTTGGTAGAACTTAAACCGGTAATAGCCCTAATTTCTTCCTTAGTGATTCTATATATGGTTTATCAAGATATATAAATTCATCATAAGTTCTACTGAAAACATACCTCACCCATTCATGTTTATCATAGAAGTTTGGGTAATCCTTTCATATATCCAATTGTTTAGCTCACACATTTGCATATTTTGGTTTTTGGTTGCTATCATCATCTAGGAGTTTATCTCTAAGATCCTCAAAATTCACGTGATTGATCTCATTAGTGTGGAGTTAATGTATATCCTAACATCCTTTATTTATATCACATCCATTAAAACAAAGGAGAATGCTCCATCTTTGTCAATCTCCATGGCCTTAAAAGGATATTTCTTGTATTTCACCCTAGGTTTCTTAGTAACTTCCACCAACTAAGGAGTCACTATCTCAACCTTCTTTTGAACTCAAAAACTAGGGTTTTATGAAATAACAATTTTGGAAAATACCTTTGTGTTCAGTCACTAGGGTTTCACCTTCAACTCCTTTCCTCTAAAATTTGTCTGATCCTCTGAATTCCTTCTTCTCTTCTTAGCTTTGAATGCAAATACTATGATTTTGAATGAGATTAGATAGTGCAAGTGAAGCATTAGTAACTTACAATTTCTCTAGATTTTCACAATTAATGCATATTATCCCTATTAGGTAAACTACTTCTAGAGTACTCTATAGCTCTACAGAGACCCAAATACATCCTACAATCCTTAACATATCATGTTTTTACTTCAAAAATTTAGGAGATTGAAAGTATCTTGCCTGATTATCATCCTCTTCTATCAATTTCATCTTAAAACACTTGTATGACTAGCTTCCATTTGTAGAAGCCACAATTTTTAAGGGGGGAATAGATATGTGATGATCAACTCCCCTGACTCTATGCCTTCTCTTAATTAACCATGAAGTCTTTTGTGCTAGAAAATAGAACAAATTCTTCCTTCTTCCCATTACTTTTCTCTAATTTCTTTCTCCATATTTTTGCCACTTCCTTCTTTTACTCTATCTTTTTTTGTTGAACATGTGGTTTCACAGAACTAATTTTACATAATCTTGCTTTATGCCCAAAGTTATTGCACTTGTAGTAGACAACATTTTATTCTAGAGCCAAACCATTTACTCTTACTTTAGTTCTATAATTATGAATGTTATGACTTAACTTATTGCATGCATAATAGTAGGCATAAAAGGAATGGGGGATCATAGCATTATGTCTTAGGGACAGAAATGAGTTCTTTCTCATGTAATCATGTCTTCTTGCCTTAGTTCTACAATCAATAACCTCATGACCAAAATTATTGCAAGAGTAATAGTAACCATAAAAGAATTGACAGAACTTAGGACTACCAACATGTCTAGGTGGAGATCTCTTGAAGCCCTTTTTTAGATCACTAACCTTTATAAGGTCATCATCCAAATAATTCTTCTCATCTTTAGTCTTTGTAGAATCTTTAGCAAAATCCTCTTCATTTTTCATGTCAAGCATGCATTCAAGTGTATCTATTTTTGAGTTTTGACCTTTTTCAAATTTAAGACCACCCTTATTCTTTAGAGGTCTTTGTCTACTAATTATTTCATCAAGGACATTGTTTATTTTCTTGAGTTTTAGACCTTTGTCTATCTGGTCCTTTGTTTTCTCCAATTATTTCCTAAGAGAGGTAATTTCTTCTTCAATTTTGGAGCATTAAACTATTTTTTCATTGATCTTAGTATTTAGACAATCTGCAACCCTCGTACCTTCTTCAACTTGAAATTTCAAGTTGATAATTGCTTCTTTTGATTCCTTGAGTTTCTTCTTAAATTATCCATTTTCTTTCCTTGCTGCATCCAAATCTTCTAGTGTAGAAATGGTTTCTTCAAAATCAACCTCACAATATTCTTCATTAAAGACTGTCATATCTTTATCATCTTTTGGAGTATTCTTATTATTAATTAGTACTTAAATTCCCATTTGTTCTGCTCCAAAATCTACCTCAACTGCTAGACTATATCAAGGAACTTAGCTCTAATACTAATTGTTGAACACACAAAAATATTGAGAGGGGGTTGAATCGGTACTTAGTCAAATTCTGCACCAACAAAAATTAATCAAATGAAAACATTTAAACCATGATAAGGAAAAGAACATGTAAGCACACAACTGTGACACTAGATTTATGTGGAAAAACCTAGAAGGGAAAAACCATGATGAGCAAGCTACTTAGACCTACTATCCAAATCTAACCTCACAAATGGAAACAAGATATACAACAAGTTTTATGGGCTACAACCCAATGGAAGCTACAAATCCCTCAAGTACTACAATACTTACAAACAATGAGGCTACAACCCATGTACAAAGATATTTATTTGATTCACAAAACAAACTACTTCAACTTTTTGCCGACCTTTCCAAACTCTGTAATACTATCTTACTTCTGCATAACCACTCCACCAAGCTCTCTAACATTAAAATATCATCAAATATCTATTTTTGTCATCACATCTAACTCCACTATTTCTACAACATCACTTTTAAGCTACCATTCCTAAATTGATCCTTTCCACACTTCATTATCAAAAAAAATATATAGTTATTTTATTCGCACACTATCTTTTCTAAAATACATCACATCTCACATAATTTTTTCAATAATCTTGATATTACATTTATATCCTTCACAACACTTCAAAAAAATTCTCCTTTTTTGATGAAGGGTAATCCCCTTACAATCTAAAACCTACAAAAACAACAAATAAGGCACAAACAAAATGCAAGAAGGAAAGCAAATATTTTCTATTATCACTAAAATGAAAATGAAATTACAACATTATATTTTCCATCACATGGGATTTTTGATTACATAAATCTGCAAATCTGCAAATCGGACCCACCATCTACTGTACTCTTGCCTCGCCATTTGTAGTCCCCCTTTATATCCTTTATTTGGAAGTTGTAACTAGCCTAGAATCTTCTTGAAAGTGTAACCACCCTAGAATCTTCTAGAAAGTGTAACTTCCTTAGGAAGATATTTTGAAATTTATTAATTTTGGTATTACAACTTCGCGGGGTCATAACTTTTTATCCGATCGTCGGATTTTCAATTATAATACCTTTTCGAAAAGGTCTCAAGAAAATGATGTGCCAAAAAGTAGGGCCTAAATGCCAACTACTTTTCTTTTCCATCAATTTCTAGGCCCATCCAGAGCCTCTAAGTGCCTCAAAATTGACCCGAAGATTTTACTAGGATTTTTGAAAATTAAAATTTTAATATCTCTCAAATGATAAAAGTTATTTAAGTGATTTGTTTTCCATTGGCTTCAATTTACCATTCTAGAGGTCTATGTAAGATTTTGTGTCCAACTGTGCATAAATGTAAACTTACAAAAATAGTAAGCCTACCAAATTTATCCCTTATTGAAAAGAAACAACATTTTTTTTGGGTGATACAAGATTGGTCTTACACACTGGATGCTCCTAAATCAGACACCTGGGGTAATTTGAAAAGTGACCTTGTCACTTCTCAAGAGTTAGAGTGAAACCAAGACGACTAACCTCAAACTTAGAGAACCATGGTGAATCTTCAAAATGCCTTCCTCTCCATTTCACCAAGTACTCTGCATATTGCCTGTTTCTTATGCTTCTTCCCACACAGCTATCCAAAATGTCTTCTATCTCATCCTTTTCTGAAGTAGGTGCTAGAATGTTCCATTGTGCCTCTATTATTTCTTCATCAATTCCTCCCTCATGATATTTTGTTAAATATGAGATGTTAAACACAGGTAAAATATGAATTCCATCAGGAAACTATGCCTCATATGCATTTCCTGAATCATGCTTCTTTAGGATATTGCATGGTCCAAACTTCTTCATCTTCAACTTGTTGTATGTACCAAATGGAAACCTTTCCTTTCGTAAATGAACCATGACTTCATCTCCTACTTGGAACTCCTTATACCTCCTTTTTTTTATTTTCCTTAGCCTTATACTAATGATTCATCTTATTGATATGCTTCTTCACCTCATCATGCAAATTCTTTAGGTGCTCAACAAAATCTTCAGCCACAACACTACTCTACTCTCCTTTATCCATCTTTCTCGGTTTAGAAGCATTCCTCGGACTACTCCCATATACAATCTGAAATGGTGATTTACTAGTGCTTCTTTTGACATAATTGGTATAAGAAATTTTTTCCTATGATAAAATCAAATCCCATCCCTTTGGTTTATCACCTACTAAGCATCTTAGCAGGTTACCCAAACTCCTATTGACCACCTCTGTTTGTCCATTAGTCTATGGATGGTGAGCAAAACTAAACTTCAAATCTATCTTCAACTTCTTCCATAATCTTCTCCAAAAATAACCAACAAATTTGGTATCTCTATCTGAAACTATACTCTTTGGTAGATAATGTAGTCTCACCACCTCTCTAAAAAACAACCCTACAATATGAACAACATCACTGGTCTTATGACATGGAATTAAATGTGCCATCTTTGAAAATCTATCCACCACCACAAATATGGAATCATTCCCTCTCTATGTCCTCTACAATCCAAGGACAAAATCCATACTAATGTCCTCCCATGGCCTCTTAGGTACAGGTAATGGCTGATACAATCCAGTATTTTGACTTGTTCCTTTCTCCATCTGACATACTTTGCAACTTTGTACAAACTTCTTCACATCTTGTTGTAACTGTGGCTAGTAATAATGCTCACTAACAAGAGCAATGGTCTTATCTTGAATAAAAGTCCCAGCCAATCCTCCACTATGCTTCTCCTTGATTAGATTCTAACTCATAGAACTCCTTGGAATGCACAATTGGCTTCCTCTGAACAACATTCCATCTTGGATTAAGAAATCCAACCATCTTGTCCTATCTAATGTAACAGGTTCCAAACAAGCCTTCCATTCTTCTGCAGAGTCTGGATCTTCTAGATATAGACTCTTGAGTTCATTGAACCCAACAACCTCTATATTCATCTCTATCAACAAAATTTTCCTTCTACTTAAGGCATCTGCAACTCTATTTGATCTTCCACTCTTGTGCTTAAAAAAAAAGTAAAACTTTGCAAAAACTCAACCCATTTTAAGTGCCTTTGATTCAACTTTCCTTGGCTATTGAGATACTGCAAAGCCTGGTGATTAGTATATAAAAAAAAATCTTTTGAAAAAAAATAGTGTCTCCATTTCTTCAAAGCCTAAACTATAGCATAGAACTCTTAATCATAGACAAAATATTTCTTCTTAGCATCATTTAACTTCTCACTAAAATAGGCAACAGGCTTACCTTCTTGACTCAAAATAGCTCCTATGGTAGTTCCACTAGCATCACAATCTACCTAAAAGACCTTATTGAAATCTAGAAGTGCCAAAAGAGGTTGCTCTGTAACTTTCTTCTTCAACATCAAAAAATTTTGCTGCTCCTGTAGTCCACTTAAATTCTTTTCTATCCCCTCTCATTGCTTTAGTTAGAGGTGCACAAATACTATTGAAACTCTTAATAAACTTTCTGTAAAAACTCGCTAGACCATGAAATGATCTTACCTCTATAACACTCCTCGGGGTAGGCCATTCAATGATAGCTCTCACCTTCTTTGGGTCCATTTTAAGACCCTCTATTGAGACAATGAATCCTAGATACACCAACTCCCTTTTTACAAAACTACATTTCTTCAAATTAATCAACAAATTATCCTCCCTTAGCTTTTCAAAAACTTTTTGAATATGCATCAGGTGCTCCTCCAATGTCTTACTAAAAATCAAAATATCATCTAAATAAACAATTTAACAAATTTTCCTAAAAATTCTTTTAATACCTCATTCATAAGCTGCATAAATGTGCTTGGTGCATTCGTTTGCCCAAAAAGCATGACTAACCACTCGTACAAGCCCTCCTTGGTTTTAAAGGTTGTCTTCCATTCATCTCCTTCTCTAATATGGATCTGGTGATATCCACTCTTCAAATCTATCTTTGTGAAGTACTCAGCTCCACTCAAACAATCCATAATGTCATCCATCCTTGGCAAGGGAAATCTATACTTGATGGTGATCTTGTTGATGGCTCTAGAATCTATACACATCTGCCATTCCCCATCCTTCTATGGTGCTAGTACTGAAGGTATTGCACATGGACTCAAAATATCTTGAATCAATCCCTTCCGCAACAACTCACACTTGTCTATTCAACTCTTTGCTCTCTGCTAGAGGCATACAATGAGCTTCCTTATTTAGAAAACTGGCTCCAAGAATGAAGTTCATCTGATGACTAATCTTTCTTACCAGAGGAAAACCTTTTGGTACATTATCATAAATAATAGCTTGAAACTCATTCAATAAATTTGAAACCTGTATCTAGGTACCTCAATAGTATCTTCTTTATCAATTCTAGGGATCAATACAAAACACATATGCTCATGCTTCATACCTTCTAGGAACTTTCTTCCATCAACCAAACAAATTATTGCATTACTGCATACCTTTTCCTCTGCCTCTTTCAAGGGCTTCAACTTATGATGAACTCCATCCTTTTTCAAAGAATAGGTGTTGGCATGTCCATCATGCACTACTCACCGATCAAACTGCCATGGTCTACCTAACAACATATGACAAACATCCATAGGCATAATATCACACAATAAATCATCATGGTAATTTTGAATCTTGAACTTTACTAGACATTGTTCATTTACCAAAGCTTTATGGTCCTTCTACAACCAAGCAATCCAGTATGGATTTGGATGCCTTCTCTCCAACTGCAACTTACTAGCCATCTCTTCTGAAACAAGGTTATCAGTACTACCTCCATCAATAATAACATTGCAAACTTTACCTTCACACTTACATCTGGTGTGAAACAAATTCTTCCTTTGAGTTGGCTCTTTCTCTTCATTCAACAAGGCTCTTCTAGTAACAAGAACCTCTCCTCTTTCTACATCCTCAAAATATGAAGACTCAAAATCTTCATCTACATGTGCAACACGTGCATTACCCTTAGGTCTTCTATTTATCCTTCCTTGATGTTGAGGACACTCATATGCACTATGCCCTTCTTCTCCACATTGGAAACAGGTTCCATGAAAGCCTCATCTCCCTGTTCCTCACCTAGATCTTCCTCTTCCTCTTTGGTCTCCATTATGAGTATGATAAGTGTTATCTCCTTTCTGGTTCTGTATGCTACTAGATCCTTCACCCTTCTTTTGGTCTTCATTTTGACCTCCATATGACCATCCAATAGTCCTTCCATTGCGACCTCCACCTCCTTTCTTACTTTCAAACCTCCTATTCAACTTCTCTTCTACCTTCAAAGAAAACTAATATGCATCTTCAATGGTTGACATTCTTTCCAGACTTAGCTCTTCTTGAATGCTCGGCTTCAACCCATTTATGTAATGGGAAACTTTCTCCTTGTTGGCCTCACAATGAAATGTTCTGATCAGGACTTGGTAGAATTCTTCTATGTACTCCTTAACAGATTTCCCTACTTGTTTCAATCCTTGCGTCTTCTTCAACAAATCCAACTCATAGTCCCCAAGAATAAACTATCTTTTCAATTCTTCCACCATTCGATCCCATATTTTTATTTTCTCTTTTCCTCTTCTATTTCTTTCCAAGTGGACTTCCTTCCACCATATGCTAGCATGGCCGTTCAATTTGGCCTTTGCAAATTTTACACTATCTGGGTCTTTTATTTCCTCATACTCAAAATACTCTTCCATTTCATTGATCCAATTGATCAATTCCTCTGGATTTAGGTTTCCAGAAAAATTAGAAGCTTCTGTCTTTGGCCTCTTTCCAATATTGGAAATGGCCCTAATTAGTCTGACTTATCTAGGATTAATTACATCCTGTGCTTCCTCTTCGAATGGCTTCTCATCTTCAGCCTCATCCTCACTTTCATCTCTTCTTCTGACATCAACTCCCCTACACAACTCCTCTTGCAGTGCTTGAACTTGTCTCTAGAGGGCTCTAAAACTCTCTTATGTTACCCTAACATTTCTCCCACCATGGTTTCTTCATGGAGGCATCTTTTCTCACAGACCCACAACCACAAGTCCTAGTGCAAATTGCCTCACATTTGGTGACCTATTTACACACTCAAGAAAACCTGCTCTGATACCACTTGATGAAGGGTAATCCTAGTACAATCTAAAACTCACAAAAACAATAGATAATGGCACAAAAAAAATGCAAGAAGGAAAGCAAATATTTTCTATTATCAGTGAAATGAAAATGAAATTACAACATTATATTTTCCATCACATGGGCTTTTTGATTACATAAACCTGCAAATCTGTAAATTGAACCCACCGTCTACTCTACTCTTGCCTCACCATGTGTAGTCCCCCTTTACATCCTTTATTTGGAAGGGGTAACTACCCTAGAATCTTCTAAAAAGTGTAACCACCCTAGAATCTTCTAGAAAGTGTAACTTCCTTAGGAAGATATTTTGAAATTTTATTAATTTTGGTATTACAACTTCACAGGGTCATAAATTTTGATCTAACTGTTAGATTTTCAATTATAATACCTTTTTGGAAAGGTCTCAAGAAAATGATGTGCCGCAAAGTACAGCCTAAAGGCCACCTACTTTCATTTTCCACCAATTTTCAGGCCCATCGAGAGCCTCTAAGTGCCTCAAAATTGACCCCAAAGATTTTACTAAGATTTTTGAAATTTAAAATTTTAATCTCTCAAATGACAAAAGGTATTGAAGTTATTTCTTTGCCATTTACTTCAATTTACCATTCTGGAGGTCTATGTAAGATTTCATGTCCAACTGTGCATAAATGCAAACTTACAAAAATAGTAACCCTACCAAATTTAGCCCTTATTGAAAAGAAACAACATTTTTTTTGGGTGATGCAAGATTGCTCTTACACCCTGGATGCTCCTACATCATTTTTTGACCAAGATGAAACCTATTATTGTACGTATGAAGGTGTTGTCATTTATTTCAATAGGAAGTCTACTGACTAGTGTTTTCATTGATGTCAAATATGTGTTAAGGAATTTTTTGCATGATGAAGTTGTTGAGGATATTGAGAAAATTGTGAAAAGAGGATAACAAGAAGTTGTAGGTTGTGCATGTGTAGTTGAGACTTTGAGGAAGTGTTGTGAGTACATGGAGCTATCTTTTTATTGCACTGTCTAAAGATGAGTTGGAATGAAGTTATGAGTTGAGATGATGTCTCTGGTACTTGGTTTCCAAGTGATTTTGAGAAAATTTGATAAACAAAGAAAATAGTCTTGTGTAAGTGTTCAAAATGTGCTCTGAATTGTGGTCTATGTTTCTTCTGTGTTGATGATATGCCTGTGTAGATCTTTTCTATTGTTTGAGGTTGCTATATTCAGAATTTTAGTTTCTAGATCGTTGGTGAGAGGAAGTTGTGTTCACCAATATGGGAAATGGTTTTGTAGTATTGTACAAAGGTGTCGGGGAGAAATGTACATTTTCTCCACATTTCTCTACAATTTTGTTTTAGAACTTGTGGCTTTGAAGGAGAGTTAATGGTGTTGTTCTCTTTCTTTTTTCAAGAGGATTTATGGTTAGGTGTATCAGAAGCTTTGGTTAGGTGTATAACAAGCTTCAAAAATTTGTACTTAATATTTAATGTGTTTTCACAAGTAACAACCGATGTGGTGTCTACACTACATTCAAATATGTTCAAGTATTAATGAAAGCATAGCATGGCTTGTGAGATTTAATTTTGGGTTTCAATTAAGTATTGTTTTGGTCCCCTTTCATTCCTATCCACCATGGGAATGTTTAGGTGCTGACCTAATTTGAATTTGTAAAGTGTAATGAATAGTTGTTGACCTTGGAGAAGGTTTTTGAAGTTAAGGATGGTATAACTAAGAGTGGAGTTGTTGTGAGATGCAAGGAAGAATCAAGAGAGAAGTAAGATATATGTGAGATCAATGTGAGTGATGTGAATTTAAGTAGAGTGGTGTGAACTTCAAGGTGTTGGAATTTTGAATGCAGTGAGTTGAAGGTGTCTGCAATCTTTCAAACAAGGTTACAAAAGTTTTGGAGCATTTGTGGTGGATTCCTTGCTACATTGAGAAAGTCTTCTTCATGTAACTGTTCTCTTCTATCTTCTTGTTCTTTTTGTGGTAGTGAGCCTTGATTATGAGCCTTTTGGACAATATGTCCTATTCTGGTAGTGAGCCCTTTTGTACGAGTTTTTCTATTACTTATAGTGTGAGCTAATCCCCACCATGGTTTTCCATGTGAATTTGGTGCTCTCTTATGTATGGTGTTGTTATTTTAGTTATTTTAGTCTTATTTTCATGCTTAAACATTATAATAGAATAAGGGTTTGATGAATGCATGTGGATCTGATTACTGTTGAGGGTTTTGATGTTTTTATTAGATAGAACTAATTCATCCCTCTATCTCAGTTGTCATGTTCTTTCAACACCTATAACATGAAATGTGCAATGACCATTATTTTTGGCTCCCAAGACATTTGCAGTAAGTAGAAATCAAATGCGGTTAAAACCAAGAGGTAATTGGGACCTATTTTACCTTAGCACACATATCCATAATGGCACACATTTTCAAACACTTGACTCAATGATCTCAACATACTAAGTTGGACCGTCAAACACTTAACCTTATTTATATTAGCTCTAGATGAAAGGTGATACAGAAGGAACAAAATGTATCAAGGCTAAAATTAACAAGGTTAGGCAATAAAACATATAAATCAAACCACAATAAACAATGAAGCACAAATAAGCATAGAGACATAAAAATATGGAATAATATTAACAAAAGTCTTCACACCACCATTGATTCACCTTCATTGCACTTCTCCATTTTGGTTGAGTATGATAATTTCCCTCAGATTTTTCTTGAGTATGCACTTAAATAGCCTATGACAAAGACAAAGAAAAATATCAAAGTTTCAATCTCACTAGCAAGACCGTATGCAAATTCTATATTTTATCATATTTTCTAATATATTCTAAGATAATAAAATGATAAATGATGATGGTATTTATAGAGAGACTGATGGAAAATAGACGGTCGGGATTAGAAGATAGAAGATTTTTATTTTGATAAATGGTTGTAATTAATCAAGATGGGACATAATAAGATCGGAAGTGAAAGAGGGAGAGGAAATTAAATGATTTTTTGACAAAATCAATTAGTTCAAAGATGAAAGTGAATTTTGAAATAATGGAAACATTATCTCATTATAAGAGGAAAAAAGCGAGTTCACTTTTTGATTAAATAAAAATTTAATTCAAGAAGTGAGAGGAAAATGAGTTATTTAGTTACATAGAATTTAATTTTTTTTTGTTAGAAAAGTTGAAAGTGAATTAATTAAATAATTTAGATTATTTAATTAATGGAAGAATTAATGACATTAGGTAATAATTAAATAATTAAGATTATTTAATTATCAAAGGTGAAAAGGGGGTTTTAATAAATTCACAGGCTTAGTGATAATTTCTAGGTGTCTACACAAAATAACATCATGCAAATTATTTCATGAACATTGCATGCCTTTCCAAACATTCCTATACTCTCCTTTTACTATTTTAGACCATTTCATGCTAATGCAAATACTTGATCATTGATGTTGGTACACTTAATACACTCTAGTTACATAGAATTGATGTAAAACATTGAAATCATACTTGTGGTAGAAAAAGACATTTTAAACATGAATTGAGCATACCAATTGACCATATGAGCTTATCTTTCAATAAAAAAGCCAAATCTCAAGATGCAGTGAAAAGTAGTGGTATCTATTATCTTCCTTTACTTACCTTAAACTGTAAAAAGACTTGTCTTCATTTAGATGAATTTATAAACTATTACATCAGTTGAAACATGAATCATATGTGTGTCTTACCTGTATCTAACAATCCTCCAAACTATAGGACCATATCTTCAATAGCGGAGAAGTACAGAGAATTATAATATCTCTTTATAAATACAACTACCATGTTTCATTACTATCTTCACTTTGTTGAATCTAGGACACTTTGCAGTAATTTTCATGATCTCAAATTTGAACCATACATACATAAGAGTAGTTACAAGCTATTTTGACTATTCGTAGGCTCATAGCTTCAAATGCAATAAAATGTAGTACATTCTCCTGAGCCTATGACACCTTTCCTGACTTGTACTTAACCAAATTTCTTCAAAAAATTTGCAACTTTCTTTATCCAACACCAAGCCACATGACGAGCCATAATTTCCATGAAATTCATTATTAGCACAACTCATCAAGGATATTGACAACATACACATAAACTTCAAAAGATAAGATACAATTGTGTACAAATGATACCGATCATCATAACTCCTTTGATCTTTTCCTTTGACATCACTACTCAGTTGACATCAATGACAACATATGCAACACATATTTTTATTGAATATATGAATATATTCTAATCATAGACATGTTTAATGTGTTAGCTCATGATTTTTTTGGAGATTGATTTATATATAATGATCAAATATTCTAAGATTTCTTACATAGAAAATAACTTGTAGTTAGAAATGGAATAGGCATGTGAGAATGTGTTACTTGTAGCAAAGGAAACATGTGGATTAAGTAATAAATAGTGTGTGAGGGAATTTGATGATTCATGGTTTAAGAGTAATGAACACACAATAGAACACATGGGAGTGTATCCAAAACCTTATATTGAGCTCACAAAAATGTAAGGTGTATAGACAGAGCGTAGATTGTTTGGCGTATGAAAAAGATTGTTGTAGATTAAATGTATTTGTAGTTTGCTAGAATTTTAATAAAATTGGACTATTGTTATTTGTGGACGTAGCCCAAAGGGTGAACCACATTAAAAAAAAATTATTTTGCCTCTATGAATTTGTTCCTTTGTTTTTTTCTATTTCTCTATTCTTTCATTTACTTCTTCATCATAATTGTTTCATGTGTATTTGGATTGTAATTATCTTCATCATTTTTCAGAGACTAGTTTGTATGGGAATTTCAAGAATTATATTGATACAATTCCATTGTTGGATTAGTTTGAGCACATATTACATTTGTAAGTTTTTTAGTGAAACATTTTTGAATCATAGCTTAATTTTTTTATCTCATCATTATATTTAGGATTGGTAATTCTATAATTGAAAAGGGTACTAGTTTAATCTATTTTTATCTACTAATTGATGACATTATTTTATGAATATACATGAAATAATAAAATTCCACTGAGGAAATTCTAGAGGAAGAAAACAACTTATCTCAATATCATGTAACAAAACTCAGAACATTCTTTGTTTGTTCTCTCATTTCAAGTTCACTTTTCTCTTCACAAACCCTTGCTTCAACACACCAAAACAAAAAACAAAGCACAAACCACTTCTTGACCCTTCAAAACACCTCCAATCACCCAAATAACATTGGGAAGCATAGAGTTAAATTAAAAAACCTTAGATTCAATCACTTTTACAGATTAAAAGTCATAATATTGCATCAGATATTAAAACCCTCATTCAAGCACAAATTTGCATCAAGCAAGCAAGGGTTTATTGAAGCCAGTCCTTCCAAACCTCAAGTCACCTTGAAAGTTCTTCAAAAACCTTGGGATATGTCTGAAAATGATATCCAAACTATTTTCCAACCTCAAATACCTTAGCTTTATCAAAACCCTACTTGTAGCCAACAATTTTGAACCAAAAAACCAATAAAATTCACTAAGGACAACCTAGGGCTTCTTCAAAACTCATCTAAATATTCTTAAAAATAAATGAAACCAATGGTAAATCATTCATAACCTTAAAAAATACCTTCATGCAAGTTTTTTACCAAATTTCTAATGGTTAAAATGAAAGATATGCAATTTTTATTGCTTGCTGCCCTATGAAATCTGAATCTACCTACCTAGAGTAAAATTGTGATAACTTCTTCATATCTTCAAATCAGTGGAATTTGAAAGAAGACTCATAGGTATTTAACCTCAAATAGCTTTTGGAATTTGAAAGAAGACTCATAGGTATTTAACCTCAAATAGCTTTTGTATCATAATATTGTTGTGACCTTTTTCACACATCACCCATTCAAATGGAACCCTAATTTTTGCTCCATTCTAGTCTTTTGGCTTTGGTTTTGCCTCTCCCTCTCTTTTCTTAAATTAGTGAAATTACTGAGACTAACATTGTTGTTAGTATGCTTCCAATGAGCTCAGTGATTTCCATTTTTGCATTTTTGCAAGTTTGCATTACAATTTTTTGATAACTTTTCACATTTTTGTAATATTTGAGAAATGGACTCAAATAAAATATATAAGACATATAACATGCCTAATGTGGCATATTGGGTCTTATTAAAACAATAAATTAACAATAATAAATCAAAATCCTATTGTAGACCTCTTTTGACAACATTTTTTCATTTTTTGCAAATTGGGTACAATGACCTTACAACCTATCTAAACATTCATAAAATGACCCAAACACCTTGTAATGGTCTTGGAAGACCTTATTAAATGACCCCTAAGAATTATTAAACTCTCACTTACATATTGGCCTCATGGAGGCATATAGTCCATCAGGTGCTCCTGCACCATTCTCCCGGAGAAAAGAAAATTCAAGTTCTCTTGAAAGTTGGTCTGCTCCTTCCCGGACTTCCAGTTCTTTTGTAATTTGTCCTTCATCTTGGAAAGTATCCCTGGTTCCTTATTCCTCTTCTTCTTATACCATCTCTTTTCTAACAACCTCTTAATCTTCATGCTCCAAAAGTCCATTTCTTATGCATATACCTTAGCAACATCATCTATATCTGCATTCTCATAATTGGAGTACCCTATGACAACATTTTCATGATAACCACAACCTACATCATATTCTTGCAAATCTGCATACACCTTATTAGCAAAAGAATCTACAACATCGTGAGTATCAATACCAACTTTATTAGCAACATCATCAACCTTCTCTACTTGCTCATCAACAAAAAATTCATCAACTACTTGATTACCTACAACCATATCATTAATCTCAACATCAATATTTTCATCAAAAAACAAAGAGATTTTTCCATCTTCAAACATAATTGGAATACCATGCATCTTAACTTGTAGCTTACTTTTCTCAACAAACTCTACCTTTGCCTCCTTTGTTGATGTCCTTGCTTGTCTTTTCCTTCTTTGAATAATCTTTTGTATGGGCCATTCAACTTTTTTTTTCATGGTCAAGTGCCAACTTGTTGTTTGTCTGATCTAGTTTTCTATCTTCATCATGGACTCTGCATAAAAATTATTGAACTCTGCTTCTCTTCTCCTCATCTCTTGTTTTAACTCAACTATCTCTTTGTCAATCATCTCTTGTTTCTTCCTTTCTTCCTCTGCCTATAAATACCTTCTTAACACTCCCATATTGTTCTCTACTCTCAAGCAAGCTTCTTCTTGCTTCAAATTCTCTCAACTTTCTCTACCTTCTCTTGGCAACAACCAGGTTCTTCTTAACCTACACAAACCACAACACACAACCACACAACACAAACTCTCTTTTCCCAGAGCCTTCTAGCTCTGATACCACTTTGATGCAATGCTAGAGGAATAAAACAACTTATCTCAATCTCATCTAACAAAATTCATAACATTCTTTGTTTGTTCTCTCATTTCAAGTTCACTTTTCTCTTCATAAACCCTTGCTTAAACGTACCAAACTAGAAAACAAAACAAAAACCATTTCTTGACCCTTCGAAATACCTCCAATCACCCAAATAACCCTGGGCAACATAGAGTTAAATTGCAAAACCTTAGATTCAATCACTTTTACAAGTTAAAAGTCACAATATTGCATCATATATTAAAACCCTCATTCAAGCACAAATTTGCATCAAGCAAGGGTTTTTTGAAGCCAGTCCTTCCAAACCTCAAGTCACCTTGAAAGTGCTTCACACACCTTGGGATATTCCTGCAAATGATATCCAAATTAATTTCCAACCACAAATACCCTAGCTTTATCAAAACCTTACTTGTAGCCAACAATTTTGAACCAAAAAACCAATAAAATTCACTGAGGATAGCCTCAAGCTTCTTCAAAACTAATCTAAATCTTCTCCAAAATCAATGAAACCAATAGGAAATAATTAATGACCTTAAAAAACACCTTCACACAAGTTTTTACCAATTTCTAATGATTAAAATGAAAGATATGCAATTTTTATTGTTTGTTGCCCTGTGCAAATGTGAATCTACCTGCTTGGAGTAAAATTGCCATAATTTCTTCATATCTTCATGAAATTCAACAAAATCAGTAGAATTTGAAAGAATACTCATAGGTATTTAACCTCCAATCACTTTTGTATCATAATATGCACATACAATTCTGTACAAGGCAAAGAAATAGCAGAAAATGTTTCAGAAATAACAAAAAATTATGGTGAAACTTTGATTTTACATTCAATTCTTAACCACCACCCTTGAAATGATGGATGGATGGTATAAATAGATGTTAAAAATTTATTTCAATCAGTTTCAATCACCTACAATGACCATTTACATGACTTTACCCTAAGTATTCCGATATTTGCATTTTTGCAAGCTTGCATTACAATTTTTTGACAACTTTTCACATTTTTGCAATATTTGAGAAATGGACTCAAATAAACTATCTAAGAATTATAACATGCCTAATTTGGCTCCTTGGTCCTTATTACAACAATAAATTAACAATACTAAATCAAAATCCTATTGTAGACCTCTTTTAACAACATTTTTTCTTTTTTTGCAAATTGGGTACAATGACCTTACAACCTATCTAAACATTCACCAAATGACCGAAACACCTTGTAATGGTCTTGGAAGACCTGATTAAATGACCCCTAAGAATTATTAAACTCTTATTTACATATTGGCCTCATGGAGGCATATAGTCCATCAGGTGCTCCTACACCATTCTCCCAGAGAAAAGAAAATTCAAGTCCTCTTGAAAGCTGGTATGCTCCTTCTTCCTGGTCTTCCATTTCTTTTGTAATTTTTCATTCATCTTAGAAAGTATCCTTGGGTCCTTCTTCATCTTCTTCTTATACCATCTCTTTTCTAACAACCTTCAGTCTTCATGCTCCAAAAGTCCATTTCTTACAGTGCATATACCTCAACAACATCATTTATATCTACATTCTCATCATTGGAGTACCATATGACAACATTTTCACCATAACCATAACCTGCATCATATTCTTGCAAATTTGCATACACCTCATTAGTAAAAAAATCTGCAACATCTCTATTAGCAACCTTATTATCAACAACATCTTGAAAATCAATACCAACTTTATCGGCAACATCATCAACCTTCTCTACTTGCTCATCAACAAAAAATTCATCAACTACTTGATTACCAAAAACCATATCATTAATCTCAACATCAATATTTTCAACAAACAAAGAGATTTTTCCATCTTCAAACATAATTGGAATATCATGCATCTCAATTTGTAGCTTACTTTGCTCAAAAAACTCTACCTCTGCCTCATTTGTTGTTGTCCTTGCTTGTCTTTTCCTTCTTTGAATAATATTTTTTATGGGCCATTCAACTTTATTTTTCATGGTCAAGTGCCAACTTGTTATTTTTTTGATCCACGATTCCATCTTCATCATGAACTCTGCATAAAAATCACTAAACTCTACTTCCCTTATCCTCAAATCTTGCTTTAACTCAGCTATCTCTTTGTCAATCATTTCTTGTCTCTTCCTTTCTTCCTCTGCCTATAAATAACTTATTAACACTTCCATCTTGTTCTCTACTTTCAAGCAAGCTTCTTCTTGCTTCAACTTCTCTCAACTTTCTCTTCCTTCTCTTGGCAGCAACCAGGTTCTTCTTAACTTACAAAAACCGCAAAACACAAAATCTCATTTTCTAGAGCTTTCTAGCTTCGATACCACTTTGATACAATGCTAGAGGAAGAAAAAAACTTATCTCAATCTCATCTAACAAAACTCAAAAAATTCTTTGTTTGTTCTCTCATTTCAAGTTCACTTTTCTCTTCACAAACCCTTGCTTCAACACACCAAAACAAAAAACAAAGCACAAACCACTTCTTGACCCTTCAAAACACCTCCAATCACCCAAATAACCTTGGTAAACATAGATTTAAATTACAAAACCTTATATTCAATCACTTTTGTAGATTAAAAGTCACAATATTGCATCAGATATTAAAACCCTCATTCAAGCACAAATTTGCTTCAAGCAAGCAAGAGTTTATTGAAGCCAGTCCTTCCAAACCTCAAGTCACCTTGAAATTGATTCACACCCCTTGGTATATGTCTGAAAATGATATCCAAACTGATTTCCAACCTCAAATACCTTAGCTTTATCAAATCCCTACTTGTAGCAAACAATTTTGAACCAAAAAACCAATAAAATTCATTGAGGACAACCTAGAACTTCTTCAAAACTCATCTAAATCTTCTCCAAAATAAATGAAAATAATGGAAAATAATTCATAGCCTTAAAACAGACCTGCATGTAAGTTTTTACCAATTTCTAATGGTTGAAATGAAAGATATGTAAAATTCTTATTGCTTGTCACTCTATGCAACTAGTTGAATCTACTTCCTCGCCTCGTGTGGAGTAAATGTAATGCCCAATGTGCAAAACCCCGAGAACACACACACAATGCTAATAATATTTTTTAAAACATTTTAAATTAAAACATGCAATAACATTAAACCATAACCACATAGCATATTACATAACATTAAGATTAATTTAGTTCCTTCAAGTAACGCTGTAGGTTACATCGCAACAACAAACCGAAACAAAATAAAGATTACAAAGCAGCACTACATTTATACGATAAATCAGCGATAAGGATACATCCAATAACCATAATGCAAGAATAATGCAAACATCGATAATTATATCCACATGATAAATCTCTTAATAGAGTTACAAATGATCCTAATCCATTAAGCATCATTGTTCAATATTACATTACAATCTTTGAATGCATGAATTACATTGAATTTCCCAACATGTGATTGTTACAAGAATAATGAAATATGAAATGCGATCACTGCATAAACTCCAATCATGAAGTCGAGGATGTGGACCGGGATGGGGAACCCAACGAAAAGTGAAAGCACGCTCCAATTCAACCATGTGAATTACAAGTAACTCAAATTCCCCCATGCTCGAGGGTGGCGAGGAAGTGAAGCTCTAATTCTCATGAATGTCAAACCGACCTACAACAACATGATACAAACAAGTACAACTCAAAGCATACAATGAACAACCATCAACGTTCACAAATCACATAACAAGTTGAAACTTAAGAAACTCATCACAATACATGAAGTATCACCAATTAGCAATCATGAGACAAATTCACAAGAATCAAAAGCATCAAAAGATACAATATCCATAAGAACCGAGACAACATCCAAAAATACACTTCCAAACAAATCTGAAACGAATAAAGAACATGATTCCATAATAAATCTAAAACAACCATTCAATACACAATTCCATAGGCAACAAGGAACAAGTCAAACGGATGTCAAGTGGGGAGGATCATCGCATAGCTCTCATGGGATCCCCTAGCACTTCCTCCAACCGAGGTGCCGACACCCAACTATGGATCCCCCAGCCCCAAAATCAGAACACACAAAGAGATTACAATAACCAGAAGCAACTACAAGCAAAGCACAAGGGTGTCACGTGGTGAGGGCCATCACATAGCTTTCATGGGATCCCCTGGCACTTCCTCCTACTAAGGCACCGACACCCATCTATGGATTCCCTAACCATCAAAAATAACATAAATATAACCATATCCAGAGGCGACAAGAAACAAGAACAAGGACGTCTAGTGGAGAGTGTCATCGCATAGCTCTCATGGGATCCCCTGGCACTTCCTCCAACTGAGGCACCGACACCCATCTATGGATCCCCTGGCCCTTCCTCCTAACTGAGGCGCCGGCACCATAGGGTAGCTAATGCGGAGCCGATAGTCTCTCATGAAGACGAGACTACGACTTTGCCAACCACGGCCTACTCAGTCTATCACTAGTCTACGGTAGCCCTAATGCATAGACGAGGAATCCAGTTTTAATTATCTTGTATGTTTTACTACCCATCCCCCTAATTTCTATTTTTAGGTTATCACTTGTTTAACTACTCTTACGTGGGTTCCCCTGGCACTTCTTCCTTCTGAGGCGCCGGCGCCCACGAAGAGCCACTCTCCCTATGACCCCTAACATAAATCAAAACTAGGCAAGGGTTGAACTAAAACATATAAAACATAATACTCACAACAAGTTCATGTGAGGCATTAACCCTCTCGCGATATCTCAAAACCAAAAATCTTAACAAACCGTTCAACCCTTCCTAACATAAAACCACTAACTCCAATAGCATAACCAAGCTGAGAAAACATCATAACATAACAAGCCTCTGGAACAAGGATTACCAAATCAACAATAGGTTCCCTCATTGAAGAGTAAAGTTACAACAATTAAATTGAAAACGATAACCAGATCACATAAATTCATAACTTAAAGTAATGATTAACTCAATAATACAAAACACTCCAACCTTGAAACGATATATAGAAAGCACAAGAAGTTAATAACCCTACGTCAAAATATTTAATTCTTAACAAAAGACATCCGACAATTATCTAAAAGTACATTAAAACCTTCGACTAAAGAAACTCAAGAAGCCATTGAAGTAAAAACATACAATAACAAATTCACTAGTATATATAATTTGTTTCACTTAATAATCCAAAAACCCGACTTTATAATTTTCTCAAATACAACCCACTCAATAAATTCTACCCTTACAAACTATCTAAATTAATAATTACAATTTATTTAAACTTACAATTTATCCAAATTAATAAATACAATGTATTCCAAATATATATACTATATATATATATATATATCGATAAAATATAATTCTATTAACATTTTCTTTCTAATAATTGTCAAACTTTTATATATAACCAAAATTGAATATACTTATACCCAAATCATGAGTATACACTAAATATAAAATTAATATATAAAAATATATTATTAACTTTATATAAAAACAAACACATTAAAAAAACATACATTAATAAATATATACATGTTTAAATATAAGGGCCGAATTTTAAATAATAATAATAAAAAAACAAAGCAAATAAAATAAATGGCACATGCTAGCCTGTCGGCCTGCGCAGTACCAGGTACTGTGCACAACAGTCAATATGACTGCTACGCGTAGCAGTCATATCGACTGTTGTGCGCAGTCCAAAGGACTGCACAGGTACTGGGGTACGGCCCAGTGCCGTCCCCCATATTATATAAAATAAATAAAACTTTTATAAGAATTTACTTTTATTTATTTATTATTTTATTTTTAATAACATCAAAATGCGAAATTGCCATTTCGTGATTTTCATTTAATTCATTATTTTATTTTTATTTTTATTTTTAATTTATAACTTCAATTCTGTGTCGTGCAAGGGTACGGCCATTGATTTGGCCTGAACAAAATTTTGATTTTAACATAGGTATAAAATAAAAAATAAAATAATATGTTTATATAAATAGTATATATTAATATAGATATATATATATATTATTCTCATATATATTTAAAACAGAGACAGAAATACAGAGAAACAGATTTTCATAACTGTTAAGAAAACAGAGGAAAATACAGAGAAATAACATAGATCCAAATATATATAAATATATTAATAAAACTTCAAATTTATTATTCTCTACAAAACTTATCTTTTCAAAATCCTCATATTGATAAACTGAATATTTCAAAAGGTAAAGGTTTTAGATTTGACAAGAATTTGTATCGTATAGTAACTATGATTTTTTTTCTTTGTTTCCAGTCTAATAACTTGCCCTAGTTTTCAGTTCAACAGAAGTTTTCTATATTCACAAAAAACCATTATTTTTTTTTAATAAGGTTTATTTTTCTTTTCTGAAGCAAATAGATAAAAGAAAGGGTACGAGAAGAAGACTACGAGAGGAACCTAGAGTCCACTGCAAATCTGAAGATGCCTGCTTGACTCTGATGCCCTCGAACTCGATTCCAATTCTTAGCCCAGAACGAACTCCCCGAGACAACACTAGCAACAGATTGAAGACAAATTTCCATCCTAAAGCTCTCCTCAGATAATAGCAAAAGATTCAAAACTAATCTCTTCAGATTCAAAATACCTCAACAATGACTTGAGCAACTTCAACTTTCTGATCTTCTGTGTGTGTGTCTGAACCTCTAAAATTCATAATAATATAAAAATATATTCCTATTTCCTCAAAAACTCTCAAAAATCAACATTAAAATAAAATCAATTCTTTAAAAGCTAGCTTTTTCCCAGATCTCTATTCCTATTGGCTCACACAGTCTTTTTATTCTTTTATTTGTTTTATTCCTTTAATTTATGTTTTTGCAACTTTTCTTGCTCCTCACATTACATATTTAATTTAAATAAATTATTCTCATAATTATCCACCACCAAATAATTGATTAAAATAATTAAGCCATATTTAATATTTAATTATTATTTAATTGCAATATATGATTTCCAAAATAATTAAATCATCTAAATATATAAAAGAATTTAATCTAACATTGAAATAAATAATTATTTCATCATTAAAATGAATCATAACTTATACAATGCTACCTTGACAAAATACGACATAACACATAACGCAAAACACAAATGACAACAATTACACAAAGTAAACAATACCAAACAACAAGACAACCTGACATCATGGGACGGGAGGACTTCATCATCACCTCTGTATCAACATTTAACCGTTGGGTTATTGGCGCTCGCCCTGTCCTACCGAAGCAGGTGGAATCGAGACTTATACCTGCAAATCATGCATACAACGAAGTTGTGTACATGTGCATACATATATATATATAATCATCAAAGCATTAAATCGAAGTACTGCATTGTGAGAAGGAATCGCAACATAGCAGGGCACTCGTGAACGAGTGATGCCATATTGTCCTTCATCACACCTATTCTAACAATTATAATATAACCAATAAATCAGCATTTCTAACTAACAATCATCTCATAACATATCTTATTAAATCACTGCATCCTATCATAATTTTGAAAATCAACCAATATAACCAATCATACTGTCATACGAAATAATCATGTCCATAATGAAACAATAGCATCATCTAACGTCTAACTAACCAAATCAAACAATATCATCATCGTCACAAGTAACAAACAACCGCATTGAAAATACTAAACTTACCAAGAAGAGGGAGGGTATTACACCATACAATTTTAAAGCTCCCATTTTAGGACATACACATATATTTGTATTTAAAGCAATAAATATTCCAATATGATTCCCTTAATTTTCTCCTAAGACTTTTCATCTAACTATCTCTACACATACCCTACAACCCTCATGTTCCATGAGATTCCATATTCTCAAGGCATTTCTTTGAGAAGCCTTCAAGTCTTTCTATGAAATATATTCAGTTTTATCCTATAACCACCATATTCTATGACTATGTTTACTTGATCTATTTTATTGAAATCTCATTTCTAGGTCCCATAATGATTAAGTGTTTGTGCATCTTTTATATAATCATTTAAAATTTTATGTTTTATTTGAGCTACAATCAATGAAACAAAATCAAATAGATATGTTAATGAACTTAAAAATAGTAATGAATTTGATATTGATTGGTGATATAATATTAATGCACTATTAAATCACATTTAGATCTCAATATAATAAAAAAATGATGAATGAATTATCATTATAAAATTCATGGCTGCCAAAATTATTTTTTTTAGTATTTTTTCTTAACATATCAACTATTAAAAACATACAAATTCACATATTCTAAAAATTATTTTATTAACGTTTAATTAAATCAAAACATATTTTAAAATAAAATGACAAAGAAAATTCTAATACATTATTATTGTGATATAAAAAATACAATAGATTTGACTTTATCTCTTATTAATACTACTATCTTTATCATATATTTTAACATATAAATACCAAATATTTCATAATAGAAATAAAAAATATAAAAAACCTAGTTTATTTTTGCATCAAAATTTAAAAAACCTTTATCTTAAACTATATAGATGCTTACTTTAATAATGTCCTTAAAAGGTAAGCTTTTTAAGGAAGCTTTTGACTTAAGAAAGTCTAAATGTATCACATCTTCACAATTCATGCCTTTTTATAGTTAAAAAGATCATATTGTTTAGTGATGTTTTCTTAATCTAGAAATTTTCATATTTCTTCTTATTAATATATAATTAAAAATATGTAAAATAAATTTCAATGACTTCAAATATATATTAGTTAATATAATACTTGATTCTAAACATATATCTTATTTTTAATTAATTGGAAGTTATATCAACCTATAAATCTCTGTTGACATACCTATTATAGTTTTATGTGTAGTCCCTAATATTATACGATAGTATCTAGAATATTCTCTTCTTCCTTTCCCCCAATTCTACACCATCACTTTGAAAATAGAAACTAGAAAGAAAACTATTCTTGAAAATATGTTCTATGTAATAGTGAAAGCTAAGTTCTATACTAGATGCAATAATGGGCATGCATAAGACATCCATTTTACATACAACAAATGTATGGGAATACCAATGCCTACCAACACACAATCAACACTTTTATTAGATATTGTTGCAATTTTCTAAAATATGGTCAATACTCTCATTGATACTTAGAATATTTTTGAATTATGTCGAACTTATTGAAAAGCACACTATGATTTTCATCACACAGTTATGTAAATCACTATGACTTGAACTCATGACATGTGTTTGATTAACACATACATCAAGCAACCATATTGCATGGGCAATAATACTTCCAACTATAATGACTCATATTTATGAGATTCACTGTTCCATAAGAAATAGGCCCCACAGATATTGATTCATGATAGACAATACATCTAATATAAAATATTCAATTTAATAATAAGAAGTTAGAAATATGTTGGATGATAAATCTAATATAGAACTTAGCTTTCACCCTTTGTTAGGTATTTTTAAACCATTGTCCGAAAATAATATGACAAAACTTGTGTAATATTTAATTCCCCACCTCAAAAGTGGAGGGCATGGTCGGTGTCAATTTTTCCAACCGTGATTTAAAATTCCCTCTCACACGCGTTATCGTCAAAGTGAATATTCCACTTCCGCGTTGTTAAATTTGCGTTGAAAACCATACACAGAAGTCCAGGGATCCTTCCAACGTATTCCGTGGGAACGCGGAATAATTTAAATTGAAATATTTACTTTAGTCAACAATATTGCCCTAGCTAACCATCTATAGTTTTATCATATTTTCACTTTTAAAAGTCAACTCAATAATTTAAAGAGATTTACTGACTTTAGTAGCAAAGACTTGATATAATCTTTATAAACTAATGTCTTAGACTTTGGATTCTAATACCTTGTCTTTCCCCTAGAACTAGATATTACCTTCCCATGGAAAACTTGGATTTCCATATTTATGTGAGAAGTCAAATACATTTATATTCTTCATCTCAAGCCAAAAGCTACCCCTGTGTCCTATATTATGATGGAGACAACTTTTACACTTCAACTATATTCTTCCCAAGGTATTTTTTTGAGTCTCCATTTACATGTTTTTTTTAAATGTAACTCTATATCATTTTAAATACATTTGTGTAAAGGATGTTAAAGAGATAAAAGTGTATGTATGTATGTATGTATGTATGTATGTATGTATGTATGTATGTATGTATGTGAGATATACATAACAATTTTAATAGTGTTTTCAAATATTTTTAGTCATCTTTTAAATAAATATATTTAAGATATTTACGGTAGTTTGTGTTAGGTTAATGTTTGTCTTGTGATAAATTATTTGTATTTAGTAAAGTTAGATTTGGATATTGGTATTAATAGAATTATATATTTATGTTTGGAATTTTGGTTAAGATTATGGATTGTATGGATATTGACATTATGTTTAAAATAGTGTTATTTTGCATAAAATCATTGTGATGATGACGATGATGATGATTGTGGTTTATTTCTATTATTTATGAGAATGGTTTTAAGGTAGCATATTTCCTTTTTAATATCATGCTTTGATTTTAATTATAGTATGATGAGTGTTAACGTTAATATGATTTTGAACTAGTAGTAGTAATCTAAATAGTGGTGTTTGATTATGGTAAAAATTAAAAAGAAAATTGTGAAATATTATGTGATAAATGTGAATTGTGTGTGTGTGATTATGTTAGTGAACTTACTCACGATTATTATCCAAAATTGATAAATATGTAGATTTTGGATACTTATAAAGATTGATTTTTTTGGAAATTAAGGTATTGTTAATTATTGCTTTGACTATTTTGTGGGATATATTAATGTTTGGTTGTAAGTGTGTGGTTGGATTCTATGGGCAATGAAAAAACTTTGGAGGTTCTCTAGAAATATTTGTTGTGATTCCCTAGTGAACCTTGACCTTAATCCATGAGGGGACCAAGGTCTTTATTTGTGAAAAATATTTTGTAATACACAAGTTGTTTAATTTTAAATTTTGATTTTTTGATAAAGTTGTATGTGTGGGAATTTTGGGTTTTAAGCCTATTGGTTTGTCCTTGATTTCCAAATGATTCTCAAAATTATCTAAAGAATAGCCAGTTCCTATACTCAAAGATGTCAAGAGGTTGGCCAATGAACAAGAGATTGATTTCACAATTTTCTCCTTTGTAGTTTAGGTTAAGCAAGACCTAGGAGGGTGATCCTTAGCAATATAAAATGAAATTGTACCTAAATCATATTAGGATATTGTTTAAACAAAAATGTTCTCATGAAATGTGTCAAAAATTGTAAATAAATCAGACTTAATGGGCTAAATTCTTGGAGACTCCTACATTATTGACTTCAAGAACATATGCAAAGCTTAAAGAACAAATTAAGATATAAATTGAAATTATCTTGTAAATGAATACATGGACTTGTTGTTACGCCCTTAATATTGGTGTACATCGGGTTATGAATAGTCGGCTTGTGGCTATCTTAACTCCTAATTAAGTCATGCTATCATTATTATATTATTATTTAGTTGGTTAGGTCAGCCTGGGGCTTATATAGTGGTGTCTATGTTGGCCTAAGTGATATCCTAGGCATAAATAGGTATATATAGGAGGTTGTGAGTCTTATCTCATCATCATATTGTGAAGTGTGTTCTCCTTAGAGATATTTGGAGGTTTTCCCCCTCGAAGTGGCTTGTTAATCTTAGTTATTATCAAGTATTTGCAACATATTTCATATCATATTCTTCTATTATGCAAGTTATTTCATTACAAGTGGTATCAAAGCATGATCTTGGCACTGTAGAGGTAAGGTTTTTTTTCTCAATATTGGAGGTGATTTTGGGAAGAGCATATCTTTCAAATTTTTTTGATTTAAAAAAAAAAGATTTAAAGGGTTTTTGAAGAACATATTAAAAAAGCTACAATTCATATTTCAGAGGAATTGGAGCAGAATTGAGCAAATTACTGTAGAATTAGGGTTTCTACACAATTTATTTGGAATCTACATATCTCTCACATCTTGTTGAATTAGAGCCTAATTTTTCATGGGTTTTTTAAGACATATTAAAGGAAATTATAGTAGATAATTTGAAGAAATTGGAGTAGAAATAAGAAAGTTATTAAAAAATTAAGGTTTCCACAAATATCACTCTCAAGGTTGTAAATATGCTTATTTCTTGAGATTTTTCTAGGTGAGGTATTTTGGCCCTAGTAGTTATAATAAATTTTTTAGAGAATTTAATTTTCATTTGTATGATTTATTTCAAAATGATTGGTTCCCATCAATGACAGGGCCTACAACACGGGGCTAAAAGAATGTTGTCACTTCAGGGAAGACTCTTGATAAGGATGGGGTAACAATAGAGGATATTACTCCTAATGAGGAAATCACTAAGGTTAGGGAAGAAATTTTCTCAATGAAGATGGATATGTATGACCTAAAAGGAGATATATTAGATATACAAAGCATGTTAAGTGCCTATATGAATGAACCAAGAAAGGAGTTCTCAAGCAAACAAGGTGATACTTCCAAGTCAACTAACATTGACACATGTTTTAATACTCCTATGGGATCCAGGAATTTATTTCCAAAGGTGGATATGCACAAGTTTGATGACAAAGATCCTCTAACATGGATAAACCAAATGTGGAATTTTTTTGAAGTACATCAAATACCAAATGGATAGGTCATGATGGCTTCCTATATCTAGAACTAGATGAATTCATTTGGTATCGTTGGATTTGTACTCATCGAAGGAAAAAGGGTCTTACCATCTCATGGTCAATTTTTACGGAGGAACTCCAACCACAATATAGCAATAGCATGACATACAACTTCTTCAGCTAGTTGGCTAAACTTCAACAAACAAGATCAATTAAGGATTATATTCAACAATTCCAAAATCTATCCTTAAGAGTGGATACAATTACAGAGGAGATCTTGAATGATTTATTCTTGGGGGGGTCTCAAGGATCACATTCAACATGAGGTATGCATTTTTAGTCCTAACTCTATAAATGAGTCTTTTTCAGCATAGGGTGGAGGAGAAGTATTTGATTCCTATGAAGCAAGGGGCTAATGTGACAAGAGAGAAAGGATATTCAACACATTCTCTTCCCCAACCTACTAGGTTGACTCCACAATAAAATTGAGGAGAAAAGAGAAAAAGGGTTGTGTTTCAATTTGATAGCAAATACAGTCGAGGACATAAATGTAGTGAAAGGAAATTGTCCTATATTGAAGGTCCAAGTGAGGAAGAAGAGGAGGAACCCATGTTAGAGGATGAAAGGGAGTCAAATGAGGAATCACATTCTCAACCAATCATTTCTTGTCATGCACTCTAAGGTTTATTGCTCCACAAACTCTCAAGGTGGTGGGGTTCTTAAAGAAGCATAAAGTAACAGTGTTGATCGACTCAGGTAGTACTCATAATTTCATCAACAAAAAGTTAGCTACTCATCTAAAATGTTTTATATATCTAGCTCTAGAGTTTTAGGTTTTGATTGCAGATGGTGGTATAGTTAGTTGTTCAGGGAAGTGTCATAGCATTAAATTATCCATGGGAGATTATCAACTTGATACCCCAATGTATGCGATATCCATGGGTGCAACAAATATTGTTTTGGGAGTACAATGGATTACTACATTAGGGAACAATTAAGATGAACTTCCAAGAACTATTCATGAGATTTCAATCAGAAGGAAGGGTAGTAGAGCTAAGGGGGTTGAAGGAAAAGTTCCCCACAAAATGGTAAGCTCTCATCAAATGCAAAAGTTGCTTAAGAAAGGAGTGGATGGATTTGTGGCCCCTATGTTCATTAGAAGTATCTCAATCTAGTGCTTCTACTCATCCAAATTTATAAGCTATAATAGATTGTCACTCAGTTGTTCTTGGAGATATGCCTAAAGGAATTCATCCTAAGAGGTATCATGATCATGCCATACAATTAATTCTAGGGAGCCAACCACCAAACATCAGGCCTTACAGGTACCCACACATACAAAAGAGTGAGATAGACAAAAATGTTAATGAGATGCTAGAGGCAAGAATTATCAAGCATAGCCAGAGTGCTTACTCCTTGCCTATGGTGATGGTACGTAAGAAGAAACTTGGCACATGTGTCTAGATTATAGAGTGCTCAACATGTACACCATTAAAGATAAGTTTCCTATTCTAGTCATTGATGATTTCTAGATGAATTGAATGGAGCATGTATTTTACCAAGTTAGATCTTAGATCCGTTATCACCAAATTCGGATTAAGGAGGAAGATATTTGTAAGACAACATTTCAGACTCATGAGGGTCATTATGAATTTTTGGTGATGTCATTCGGTCTTACCAATGCACCATCTACATTCCAAAGTTTGATGAATTCCATTTTTAAGTTCTTGACAAAGTTTGTGTTAGTGTTCTTTAATGATTTATTGATTTATAGCAAGACTTGGGAAGAACATTTGCAACATGTGGATCAAGCATTACAAATACTTGAAGATCATCAACTCTATGCTAAGCCATCCAAGTGTTCTTTTAGTCTTAAGGAGGTGGAGTATTTGGGACACATGGTTTCATATGAAGGAGTAAAGGTGGACCCTAACAAAATTAAGGCTATCATGGAATGGCCTATTCCAAAAACCATTAAGAAACTAAGGGGTTTCTTTGGATTGACAGGGCACTATAGAAGATTTGTGAAGAGTTATGATCATATAGAAGCACCCCTCACCACTCTATTGAACAAGGATTCTTTTCATTGGAATGAGTCCACTAATACAACATTTGAGAGATTGAAGGAGGTTATGTGTACAACTCCAGTGCTTGCCACTCTTGACTTCACCAAGGAATTCATTGTGGAATGTGATGCTTCTAAAAATGGGATAGGAGGAGTTCTCATGCAAGAAGGTCGACCAATTGCTTTTGAGAGTCATCAATTAAAGGGTAAGAATCAACTAAAACCTATTTATGAGAAGGAAATGTTAGCAATCCTTCACACAGTTAAACAATGGAGGCCTTATCTAATGGGTAGACACTTCAAGGTTAAGACAAATCATGATAGCCTAAAATATTTTTTGGAGAAAAGACTATCTTATGAAGAGCAACAAAAATGGGTCACTCAGATGTTAGGATATGACTTTGAGATTGTATATAAGAAAGGGAAGGAAAATATTGCGGCGGATGCTCTTTCGAGGACGGATGAGAAAGATGAAGCCTTTTTGTGTTCCCTTTCAATATTACAAGAAAATTGGGTGGAGGAAGCTAAAGCAGAGTGGCAAAATGATGTTGCAAAAAGTAATCTCATCCAACAATTAAAAAGTGATCATAGTAGTTCAGATAAGTTTTGTTGGAAGGGAGATACTCTTTGGTATAAAAAGTGTTTGTATCTCTCCATGAATTCCACTCTTAAAAACAAGATTCTCATAGAGCTACATGAGTCTCCAATTGGTGGTCATTCAATATTTTTGAATACATATCATTGAGTCAGCCAAGATTTTTTTTGTGAAGGGCTAAAAGGTGATGTTCAAAAATTTGTGGCTGAATGTTTGGTTTGTCAAAGGAATAAAGGGGAGACAATTAAGACACCAGGCCTCTTGCAGCCCTTATCTATTCCTATCCAACGTTGGGAAGAGGTATCCATGGACTTCATCACAGGGCTTCCCAAATCTAAAGGTCATAATGTAATTATGGTAGTAGTTGATCACCTCACTAAATATGAACATTTCATCACATTATCACATCTTTTTACAAGTGTAGTGGAAAAATATTTTTTAGAGAATATCCAAAAGCTACATGGTACACCTAAGGTTATTGTTAGTGATCATGATCCTATCGTCACTAGTCACTTTTGGAAAGATTTATTCTCATGTTTGGGTACTCAATTGGCTCATAGCTCTTCATACCACCCTCAATCAGATGGGAAAAGTGAGGTTGTTAATAAGTGTTTGGAAGGATATCTATGTTGTTTCACTTCAAAGAAACAATCTCAATGGGTAAATTGGCTACCACTTGTAGAATGGTGGTATAACACTTCTTTTCATAGCTCATCAAAAATGTGTCCATTTTTGGCACTTTATGGATATCATCCCCCTTCAATCACATCATCATTAAAGGTGTCACCAAGAGTTCAAGCAGTAGATGACCGCTTGCTTCATCAACAACATGTACTTTCAGGACTCAAGTAGAATTTAGCCATGACACAAAATTGAATGAAACAATAGGTAGACCAACATCGTATTGAAAGAAGTTTTGAAGTTGGGGATTGGGTCTTCTTGAAATTATAGCCTTATAAGCAAATATCATTAAAGGAACAAAAAAAGAATAATAAGTTATCTCCAAGGTATTATGGGCCATACCAAATCATGCAAAATATTGGTAGTGTTTCCTACTGTGATATAAGAGGGATTCGTTGCACATGGGTCTCTCCTTTCTCGAGAGATCACCAAGGAACAAACTGCCCTTATACGCCTTAGAATGATAGATTAGCAGAATGATAAAGAACTAGGACTTAGTTATGCTTTGGGAAAAACTACCAAAGACCCTGAGAGAGAAAAACCAAGAGATTTTTGTCTCGAAAGAGGGAGCTCTCGACCAAAATACGTCAATGTGGGTGTGGTTTCAGGATGCCAGTGTAGTGCACTATCATCTAAAGGACATGTTGGCATTCTAAGAAATAGAGAACTCAAGAACTCCAATGGACAAAAATGAGCTTTACTTCTAAGCTCAGGTCTAAGGTGTACTAAATGATAGAACTAGTTAGAAAACTAAAAATTGAAATGAAAGCAAGGATGCTTGAAGAAAGCTTACCTTTCTCTAGACGTCTAGATCTTCACTCCAAGCACCTTTTCGTGACCCACACACAAAAGAATGAGAGGAAAATTGTTGGGTGGATGTATAGGGGCCTGCCTCAGTCAAAATCCCATTTTGGTGTTCCCACCTCCATGGAAAACCAAGTTGGAAAGGAGTGTAAATGAAGTAAACAAAGCATGTGGTGAAAGCAAAAATCACTCAGGAGTAGAACCTGCACCACAAGAAGCATGTGGTGAAAGAAAAAACCACTCAAGAGTAGAACCCACACCACAAGATAATAAATGAACAAGTAGGAAAGGAAAGTAAGAGAGAGAGAGAGAGCATTACCCATAGACCTAGACCCTCTCTGGAGAACACAGATGCACCATTGAACACTTTCTTGAGAGTTGTTGTTGTTGGGAGGACCTCAGTCTAGCATGGCTTTGCTTGTGAGAGCACTGCTATCAAAGATGAAGAGAACTCTAAATTGGAAAAAGTAACAAGAAAGCTTGAGTGAATATCTTCCAACCCCCAAATGAGAGCCAAGAAGGGGTTCTTGATGCTTGCAAGGGAGACAAAGAGCCATTACTTTCAAAATGTAACCACTAGGACACATGTCACAAGGGTTAGTATTCTAGATTCCTCATTTCAAACTCAAAAACCGCTAGGATGCTAGCATGTCACGCAGACGTCTGAGCACCGTGCATGCATCCAAAGCCTAGATTCTCGGGAAACATGTCACCAAGATTTTGTCACTCAGCCACAAGTATGCATGCAATCAAAATCATGAAATTTCAACCCATGAGATTTCTTATTTAATGTTCAAAGGCATCATAAATGCTAGGTAAAAATGCCAAAATGTGGAATTTCCCCTAGGTGCAATTCTATGACATTACACCCACAAGCTAGAGTTTCCACCAACAACAAAGATACATCTAGTTTTTCATGTTTCTTGTTTGAAGAAGGTAATTGGGCATAACATTCCAACTCAAAGAACACTACCAAAGCTTTATGAAGAAGGAAGAATCATTTTGGAACCAAAGTGCATTCATCAAACACACATGAAGAAGCTGAGGAATAGAACTCTCATTGAGTATCTCATCCAATGGAAGAATTTACTAGTTGAAGATGCCACATGGGAGGATGAGGATTTCATTCAAAAGAATCCAAACTTGATTAGAATTGAGGACAATGCTTCATTGAAGAGGGGGGGCATGTTACGCCCTTAATATTGGTGTACATTAGGTTATGAATAATTGGCTTGTGGCTATCTTAACTCCTAATTAAGTCATGTTATCATTATTATATTATTATTTAGTTTGTTAGGTCAGCCTCGGGATTATATAGTGGTGTCTAAGTCATCCTAGGGGATATCCTAGGCATAAATAGGTATATATAGGAGGTTTTGAGTCTTATCTCATTATCATATTGTGAAGTGTGTTCTCCTTAGAGATATTTGGAGGTTTTCCCCCTCAAAGTGGCTTGTTATTCTTAGTTATTATCAAGTACTTGTAGCATATTTCATATCATATTCTTCTATTGTGCAAGTTATTTCATTACACTTGTAATGAACACTCGCACTTAGAGTGGTACCTTAAATCATTGGTAACAGAGTCAAAATAAAATGCAAGTTTTTTTAACAACAAATTGGAAATAAATTCCATGAGAGCTTACACATAATTTCCTTACAATGATATTGTTTGAATTTAAACTTATAACCAATTCTTCTTAATAATTGCTAAACATATTAAAAATCTCAATATTTTAGACATAACTATTTATTCCATTACTTTAGTAAAAGCTATATAAGAAACATTCATTTACACAACAGGGAAAAACTGAGCATCAATTATCCTTAATCAATGTTATTCATAAAAGTAGTAGAATATACATTGGAGACAATTGATTGTGAGTTTGTTGCAATATATTCATACTTCTAAGAATTGTATATTGATGTACAAAAAATTTACACTTGCATTTTTATTCCTTCCCTGAAAAACTTAGACTGGTAGTTCTTGCACATATTTTGTAACTTTAGGCTTGTCTATGGTTGGGGCCATTTCCCAAATAACTAATGTCTCCCATTTTGGACTAAAATCAAATCCAAAATACATCTTTTCACCATGCTCATAAGATGTAAAATCTTCCTCATTTTGTTTTTTTATTGTATTTAGAGCAATGCCTAAAACAATATCCCATTTTGAGAGTAGAATAAAACCACTTTCCCTTACACGCCTCTTTCCCTATTCTAGGGTGATGTTTCTTATATCAAAATCCATTTCTTTTAAAACCTGTTGAGTAATCTCCTCATAGTTTGATGAGTGTACCTCATTGTTAGCTTTATTTATTTATTCTTTGAATTCCTCCCTCCTTATGCTTGACAAAAAATATTTAAATTCCTTGGAGGTAAAAAGCTATCATCAATAATGAATTGGTTGTAGGATAAAGCTCTTACATCATTTTCTCTTATATTT